>JAHHUM010000302.1:640836-1058074 GCA_036173005.1 Crenichthys baileyi | reverse complement strand
CCATATGTCTGAAAATATAGAAGCATGTGAGCAGAGGCGTAGCTAGGATCCTGAATTATTGGGGGCTGTACCCAACCCAGAAATACAGGACATGTTGTACCAGTTTTTTTTTTATTTTTTATTTAAGAAAATGAAAGTTGAACTAAAAATGTAAAAACCTTTTTACTTAGTTGGTCCCCCAGTACAACTGCCTGATCAAATCTTAACATAAATGTTCTACAATACAGAAAGTCTGGTTGTCTAAAAGGAAAACATAAGGAGTAAATAAAGAAAATAAAAAAAACAAAACAAAAAGAAAGCAAGGATACATTCTGATGTGCACCAACAGTTCAGGCTACTGATAGCATCACCAAGTTTCACCATGGGGATGGTGTGTCCTGGCTGGTATGCAGTGTTCATTTTCCACAACACATTTCTTTTTGGATTTAGGCCAACAAGGTTCATTATGGTCTAGATCTGACCAGAGCACCTTCTTAAACGTATTTGCTCTGTCCTCTATATGAAAATTAGCAAACAGTAGATCAGACTTCTGATGGCTTTCTTTCTATAATGGCTTTTTTTCTTGGCACTCTTTCAAAATGGCCAGATTTGTGGAGAGTATTATTAATAGTTGTACTGTCAACTGTTTCTCCCAACAGGGCTGTGAATCTCTGCAGCTCCTCCAGAGTTACCAAGGGCCGATTGACTGCTTCTCTGGTTAATGCTGTCCTGACCTGTGCTTTCAATTTGGGTAAATTGGCCATTTCTGGTGAGTTTGCGGATGTGTCATACTCCTTCCATTTTCGGACCATGGACCTGAATTTCTCTGTGAGACATAACATAACCTTGCTTTAAACTTCTCCGTAACTTTCTTACCGATGTTCCTGACCTGTCTGGGTGTGCCTTGGTCTTCATGATGCTGTTTGTTTACTAATGTTTTATAACAAACTTCTGAGACCGTTAGAAAACAGCTGGATTTTTATTTAAATTCATTTACACATAGGTGGATTTTTACTCACTAATTAAGTTACTTTAGAAGAAAGTTGATTACATTTAATGTGATTTATGGGTGTCAGAGTAAAGAGGTCAATTTTCAGAATTATATTAGTAAAACAATTATTAAAAAGCATGTATGTTTTCTGTATTAGCATCCCGGGGAAGGCCTATGCCAGGAGAGGAGAGTCTAGCTGATAGTTAAACTTCGGCTTGAGGAGGAACCGTGTAGCTTTCGTCCTGGCCGTGGAACGCTGGATCAGCTCTACACCCTCTACAGGGTGTTTGAGGGTTTATGGGAGGGCTTTGTGGACCTGGAGAAGGCATTTGACCGTGTTCCTTGTGGTGCCCTGTAGGGGGGCTCTGGGAGTATAGGGTCTGGGGCCCTTTATTAGGGGCCAGGACACACTGGAGGCACTGTTGTTATGTTATGTTATGTTACCTCTGGCTTTCCCCAGAAAAGCTGGAGAAGTTGTCTGGGGAGAGGAAAGTATGGGCGTCTCAGCTGGCTAAGCGGAAGACAACGAATATGAGTAAATACGATGTATCTTTTTATTGGTGGCCAGCTCCTAAAGATTTCCAGCAGATTTCCAGCTTACTGCGCTTACTTACTATTGACCTGTTTAAATTAAATCAAATGTTTTTATTCTAAATGTTTACTATACTCTGTTTTGTAAGATCATAAAATGAATAAAGATTTGTACCACAGGCAAACAAAACAAAAGGCCCAGCAAATTGTGGGTGACCCAAGTCTCCCCCTGTTTGGGGAATTTCTCAAGCTCCCCTTTTGGAAGGCAATGTAGGGCAGCAAGAGCAACCAAGAACATTTATCAGACTTTCATACCAAAAGCAAAATGTTGCTCAACTCTTGGATAATATTTAGATTTAAATTGTGCCCGCTGTTTGTTCATGACTTTGTTGTGGTTCGTGTCATTTATTGTGAGTGTTTTTATGTTTTTACCCACCACATGAAGCCAAAGGCAAGTTTCTACATATGTGGAAAATATAGATTATTTTCAATTATTATTAATAATATAAAAGGGTTAATGAATGACATAAAGGTAATGAAACATCCTCATTGCAACAAGTGCACACATCTGCCCCGTTAACAGAGCTGCAAGCTGAGATTTTTCCAACCCTGCAACAAATTACAGTGTAACATCATGAGTCCATACAACTAAATAACAGCCAGGCCTACAGGGATGCACTCTCACTGAAGCAACCTGTAATTGTGACACCAAACTGTCATCAGGGCAAGACTCATCTGAGTGATACACTCAAATGAGGCTCTCGCCTGGGAAAAGCCACCATGCTGATCCATGATAAAAAACTAAAAGTTCACCAATGTAAGGTCTGCTGGGGTCTCAGGCATACAAAGGGACACAAAAAACAATTGAGTCACTTCCTCTTTCAAAAAGTGAGAGTGTTTACTTTCAGTCGCCAAGGAAATGACTGCATGGGTCTGCAGAGTTCACAGGCTGCTCTCACATTTCTCTGCTGACCTGCTCACCATCGTCATCGGCTGCCAAGACACACACACACCAACACGCAGAGTGTAAACACATTGTGGGTCACACAGGAGCCCTTCTCTGAATGTTTGTTGGTACAATATAATGACTTCCCTCTCTGAAAACGGAGCCCTTAAGAGCTTAATGCAGCCGAAAATAACGAGAGAGACAGAAAAGACAAGCAGCTGTTCTGCAAAACTAGAACAAAAAGCGGTTTGGTGGAGCTGAGGATGGTGCACCAGTTAAATCTTTAGATATATTAAAGGTGCAACATGTCAAGCTGCAGCACAATGGTCCTAACAGTAACAAACACAAATACATTAACAGATTCTGATGATAAAAGTCCTGCCTTCATATTGTAATTATTGAAATATAGCCAGCTTGGTTCTGTGGGTTTTCAACCTATAATTTTGGGTTTTATTGTTTCAGTTTTGAAGCTCAGTGTAAGTTAAAGGGAGCAAATAAGAGCTGAAGAGACATACACCCTCTGAGATTTAACAGACAACTTCCAAAAAGGAAAGGACAAACTGATAATATGGCCGAGTCTGCTTTTTTCCTGGAAGGAAAACTTTGTCCTTGAATGAACAGCTTTTAAAACTTAAAACGTGTGTTTTTTATTTGGTTCTGACTTTTTATAATAAACAGTATTTATTCCTCTGCAGTTTGGCCTTGTTGATTTTAAATAAAGCAGTTCAAATGAAGATTTTTGTTAACCTCTGTTTAATTTTTTTTGTATGTATTTTTTATTATGAGTTTCAAAATTATTTTTTCATCTTATGAATGTGAAACACTTTGTGTGGTCCTCAATGTGTATAAAATGCATCCTATACATAATTACTAATAATTAATAAATCAAATATTTAAATAAGTCCAAACAAGTAATGTCCTTTCCTCCTTTATTTAGTTGTCTCTTGGTTTCTATTTTTAACATTCAAACCACATTGGATGGCATTCTAGTTTCATTGTGATGTTGAGTTCAGTTTTCTGAATGGTAAACTTGCAGGACAGTAATGGTCCTTTAGCGCCACCACAAGGAGAAAATTGTACTTTCAAGTAAAACATTCCCAATAAATTCAAGATAACAGGCCATAAATTGAATCAGATTTACTTACAATCCTGGTTAGAGGTTTTTAGAAATGCAGGATAGACAACCTAAATCAAAAGATAAGATCTGGGTCAACGTCATACACAGGGGCTCAAATATCCACATCCTAAATAGTATTTTGCTAAATGTCCGAAGTCAACAGCCTTTCAGGATAATTATAGTCAGATATTTGACCACTCTTCTTGGAAGAATTAGTGGAGCTCATTTAAATTAGCAGATGTTCTTGGGTTGGGGTCACTATAAACTTAATGTCAGCCTGCTCTATTTATTCAAACCAGTTTTTTATGTGTGTTCAGGATCCTATTCAACACCCAATTGGCTCTAAGTTTCAACAGTCTGACCGAAACTTTCCCCCTCAACTGAAAGGAAATTGGTTAGGTTGTCCAAGAACAACCCAGCAACCATCCAGACTGAAGCCTGAAAAAAAATGAACACCAGTGTCACCGACCACAGTGGAGTTTTGCATTTTTCAAGAGAAAAACCCTGCTTCAAAAAATGCCACCTTCCATGACAACTTCACACATGGAGAGACAGAATGCCTTCTAATAGGATGATTTATGGTCAGATGAGAAAAAAATACTGCATTTAAAAAGACTTTAGAAAATACAAAATACAAGACTAGAAAATCAAACAGAAGTCAATTAAAATTAAAAGAATCTGTAGGAACCCTGTTAGCATTGAGAAAAGAGCCAAGTGTTATTAGGGCTCCAGTGTCCGGTCTATTCTGTCAATGCTCCACCAGATGTTTTTTAGTCTTTAAGCAATCTGCTCAATATTTCACAGCGTTATTTCTCTGCATTTTCACATTAAAAACAAACAAAGACACATTGTGAGGGTAGGTAGAAACAAGGTCCTTTAATACAGTAATATTTACAGAACCTAAACAGGCTGAAAGTAATTTTTTTTTTCTAATTCACGAAAGCAAAGAAGCAAAGAAAAAATGCATATACATGTAACATTAACTTCTTCTTAATGACATTTCTTAACCTACATGCAGAGGTCCTCCTGTCAGCTTAAAAAAATGATTATCTTGGGCAGAAACAACTTTAGCATGTCATCTCTTGGATATACACAGCAACAAATATGTGTTAATGACTGAGAGTAACCATACTGTTATATATAGTTGTTAAATGGAGATTATATTGGTATATATGTAAAATAACACCACCTTTTAGCTCAAAGCATAGTGTCCCAACAGCAGAGAAGGGCATCATGAACACACTCAACTGGAAGTATTTACATCACACTTTGACGCCCTAAAATCATCACATTACAGTTATACATCAGTGCTGCACGTAAAATTTTATCTACAAAAAAAGATACCCTTCTTAAAGCAAATAAAACTAAGTTTATCTGTGTACAGAAACGTATAGATACAGAACAGCTGTGCACAGGTGAGGACTGCGTGGAACCAGCAGGTTAAAGTGAAACGGAGGCGGATGGCTGTGGACTGGAGTGAAAGATTCGCTTCGCAGAGACACAAGCAGGACAGTGTGAATGTTTCAGCAAGTGTTTCTTGACTATGAAACCCGGATTTCGAGTTACTGATTAATTTCATTTGAATGCATCAGTGACGGCTTTGGCACTGATATAAATTTGACTTATTTGCCGTCTTCATGAATAAACTCATTTATAACCCGGCTGTCCATTTCGACACGGTCTCTGATCACAGGCTTTATCAGAATCACTACAGGTCATCAGGACTTATTAGGTACCGTTTAAAAAGAAATGCTTGATAAAAAACTAAGCCAGGTTTTGTGCATAAAAAGAGACTTGGCGCCACTGTACTCGACTGTGATGAGTGGCTATCAGTACCATTAAAGTTTCAGGAATAAAAACGGAGATGACTTCCTGTCACATTTTCACCTGGAATTTGTTGGAAGAATTGACTTTAAACATATTTAAAATATTGTGAAAAAATACTAACTATGAAAAGTCACTGCATTAAAAAAAAAAATCATTTGGATTTGTGTGAAGTTCACTAAAACCTGGATGCTGATCTTAAGATGCAGTTCTGGTCAGAGGTTTACATACACCCACCATAGCTGTGAATACCTTCAGTTATTGGCTGAAGGACAGGAATGCTTCTGCAACATACAGTGGCAGTAAATTTTAAACAAGTGCACAGTTTGGAATTTATAGTGGATTTTATCTGATCCACACAGGGTCAACATTACACATGCAGGTTGAAACATGTATGTGCATCACTTATAACATGTGGTTAAATGTCTCAGAGAGTCTCAACTCGGCCATTAAACGTTTGGTAGCCATCAACAAGCTTCTGCCATGATTCCGACGGAATATTTGACCACTCTTCTTAGCAGAAGTATTGAAGTTGCTTTAAACTGGTTTATTTCCAGGCACAAAACTCGGCTTTTAAGCAAAGTCCATGAAGTCCTAATTGTGCTGAGGTCAGGGCAATTTCAGAAGGTTAATGTTAGCCTGATTTACTCATTCCAAAACCAGTTTGGATGAGAGTTTGGAATCATTTTCCTGTGTGCAAGTTTCAACCAGAAGCGGCTGGTTAGGAAGAACCCAATAACCCCGGAAGGTCGAGACTGCTATGACCTGGAAACTGCTTGAACAACAAAGTAACTGCATCAGTGAACATAACATTTATGTTTAAACTTGTCTTAAACTGAGAGGATGACGACCAAGCAAGAAAAGCACCCCAGCTCCAAAATGGACACCTTTACGTTTGACTGAAATGTGCAGCTGCTCACACAGAGAAGCAACATTCTTCCTGGAGAAAGAGATTTACAGTAAAATGAGACAAATACTGAGCTATCTAGTCACAGCTACAAGATGAATGCTTGGAGGAGTCAAGAAGGTGTTTCTTTCAAACCAAACAAACACTGCACCATCTGTTGAGTACGGTGATGGCAACATCATGCTGAGGGGCAGATTTATCGACAGTGCTGGTCCCTTACAGCAAATAAATTGTCTAATATGGACTACTTCCTAGTTCTAAAACTTCCCCTCAAATCAGACGGGTGAAACTTGGACAGTTGGGTGTTACAGCAGGAAAAAGATCCCAAAGTTATCAAAAATGGATGAAGCAGGCTAACGTTGGGCTTCTGGAATGGCCCCAACTACGCTTTTAAAAACTTAAAGAAGATGCATAAAAGGTAAAAATAAATGACATTCATTCCCATGATTAGTGTAAGTAAACGTCTGACCGGAAATGTAAATAAGCACATTTGAAACTTTATAAATTCCCTAAAAACAGTATAACCATGAGGGTAATACAAGGCATAACACATTCTACCTCTAGTTCTTTTTTTACCTTCAATTGAATCTTAAAAACTCTTCACTGCAAAATGTCCAAAGATAAAGTACATTACAACATTTCTAACCTCAAGTGTAAGACACATGCAGCTCTGTAAAAACACTGACTGTATGTAAGGGTTTCTGAAGCTCTAAGACATCCAGAGGTGGTTTATGATGGTTTGTCTTCTCCATGAACCTACCTGATGGTTCCATCTCTGCTGAGAGGAAGATTTAGAGTATTTATGGCTAGAAACATCAGCTTTGTTTTCACTAATTAAACAGCAGTAACTTTGAAGCAGGTGAATTTTTAAAATGCAAGTATGTAAAGCGTGAAAGTTTATGATGTTAAAATGGTGGATGTGCTGTGTAGAAGAAAAATGTGTTGGTGTTGTCAACCATGCTTTGTTCGTCTTTCTCAAAATACAGTCACAGCTTCTGCACTCTTCCTTAAACACAGTCCGCAACTGAGCCATCCTCCTCTTCGGCCCCCCACTCCCCGAACCGCATCTGGGGAGAGGGAGCTGCAGGATGGAGGTTGTTGATGTCATCCAAGGCATCTGGGTCCGTTTCCTCGATGGGGGCGATCCCCATGTGGCCGCCTTCGTCGCGGTGCGTCCGGACGTGCTTCCGCAACGCCGCGGGCTCCTTGAAGGTGCGGTTGCAAAAGGGGCAGCAGCAGGGCCTCTCTCCGGTGTGAATGAGCTGGTGGTGTTTGAGGTGCTGTAGGCGACTCAGACGCTTCCCGCAGATAGCGCACACGTAGGGTTTCTCGCCTGTGTGCGTGCGCCTGTGTTTGCGCAGACCGTCTAGGTGGCGGAAGCAGTTGCCGCACTCGGAGCACGAGTAGGGCTTCTCGCCAGTGTGTATGCGCAGGTGCGTTTTGAGCGCCCCGGACTCACGGAAACGGCGGCCGCAGACTGCACACGGGTACGGTTTCTCACCCGTGTGGATGCGGATGTGCTTCTTCAGGCTGGAGATCAGACGGAAGGTCTTGCCACACTCCAAGCAGTGGTGGGGCCGGTCCACCGAGGGCTCCCCAGCGTTGTCAGGGGCTGAAGGCCCAGCAGAGTCCTCGGCTCTGCCTGGTGAAACTGTGTCACTTCTGCCTACTCCAAAAGTCCTGGACAAAGGTTTCTGTCCATCGAGACTTCCCTGCTGCTGCATGGCACCGCCACATTCACGGACGAGTCTTTGGTGACGCAGCGTGTTGGAGAAAGAACGCTGAGTGCCACCTTCGTCTCCAACTTGACCGTAAGCAATGTCCCCCACATTAAGGGACGCCCCGTCTTCATCCCCAACTTGGTTGTCCTTCCTGCTGGGCTGACCAGAACCTGAAGGTGGTCCCTGTTCCTCTTTGATCTCAAATCTGGATGTTCTGCTGGGACCCTGAGGCTGCCTCTCATCTTCAGGACGAAGAACACAAACAAAAGACGGTATGAACAGAGGCATTAAGGTGTTGAGAACCCGAAATAAAAACTGATTTCTTTACTGTAAAACCTAAATCTAATGCACATATGTTTAATATTGTTACATTTATGCAGAAACAGTAGTAGTAACAGTTTTATTATCACTTTATGTCAATACAACAACTCCTCACACTTGTCTTGTCATAATATTATGTATACATTGGAAGGTACTGAAAAGTTTTTATTTTCCGGAGCAGAAAGTCGCAAAAGCTAGAACGTGAAGTTACAGATGGCGGGAGAGATTCCTTGACAGAAACAATCCAATTTAGACCATATTATCTCAAATTTGGTATAACTGCTCGTTTCTGCAGAGCTGCTCATCAAAATGAATCTCAGCTGGCGCCTCTGTTCTCGTCCTCCATGCATTTCATTTTTATGAGTAATCTATGAGAACATTACTGGGTTATTTCACAGTTTTCCAAACTCGGGAAATGCTAAAGGAAAATTAAGAATCTTTAAAAATGCAACATGAATGAATGCGGCAGAGGTTGTGGATTTACCTGTTCCTCTGGTGTCGGAGCACATGTGAGATGAGCTGGATGAAAACGAGTCCAGAGTGTGGTTAGTCACTGAGCCATCAGGCTGGATTGAAAGCTGACACATTTTGTATTCATCTCTTGGTTCAAAGCCATGAAGAGATTCATCGACAGAGCCGCTCAGAGCCAGGTCCACGCCTGCTCCGTTCACATTCCTGGGGTTCTGGTGGTCTCGGTCCAAGCCTGGAGTCAGTGAAACCATGGAAGCGAGTGAGGGGCCAAAAACCTGCTGACCGATCTGCTGGGGGCCCGTGTAGGAGACCTGCAGCTGGTCTATGAGCTTCTGAGCGCTGCACAGACACTCCTGTAAGGTCTTCAGCTCCCTCTCGGACACCTCCAGCCGCACCTTGAGCCTCTGGTTCTCCTGCTCCTTGTGGAGCAGCTCCTGCTGGGTCTCGTTCAGCACGATCACCACCTCTCCCAGCAGAGTGTCCACAGCGGCGGACATGGCGGTCTGGATTGTCGGGGCCAGGCGGGATTTCAGCGATGTTACCGTCACGCCGCCCTGCGAGGCTCCGTAACCCCCCTTGGTGTCCGCTTTGCGATCGTAGCAGGGCTCCATCCTGTCGTTGATGTTGATGATGCTCTGTTTGCGGCTCCCAGCGTTTAATGGGGAGGTGTCCATGCTAGCTGCGTACCCTGTCCGCCTGGATGTCATCGTTTATAATTTATCCGCTGTTCTAACGTTTGAAGGCTTTAAACTGCACAGGTTCTGTTGCTGAAAACGTATGAGAGCATAAACGGATCCTGTTAATATCTGTTTAACCAGCTGCCGATAAAAACAAGATGCGACACTCCGCTCCTCAACGTCAGCCTGCAGTTAGACAACGACACAGCGAGCCGCTGGGAGCCGTAAGGCGACGGGAAGCCGGGCTCTTCAGGAGGAATCAGTGGGAGATCCTCCAGGCTTTTATAAAGCGCATCATTTATTGTTCGGGTACTTTAAATACTGCGGCCCTTCACGGCGACTCACCCATCTCCAGAGCTGCAGTGTATACTCGGAGGCCTGTCGCGATTTTATGACGAAACAAAATGTTGTATTTGTGTTTCTGCGCCCCGAGTAAAGACTTAAAGGAGCTATTCTCGCTTTCAGGTCAGGAGAGGTTGGAGAAGTCAAGAGATTCAAAGTGGAGATATTTTTCTCTCATCAGTGGCGACTATTACATGAACTCATCCCTCCTTCTGCAGCTCCCCCAAACGCACACCATTTCAGCAAAAAACATGTTTTACTTATGTAATTTATCAGAAAGATTAGGAACTAGAATTATGCCGGTACAATATAAAGTTATAATACACTTTATGATAGTTTGACACATAGAAGAGAATAACATTAGAAATGCTCTTTTGAAAAAGAGAATGCGTTATAAATCTGAAATAGTGTTTTTAAACGTCTTTGCTCAGTGCAAAATAACTCAGTCGAGGTTTGACCACTCTACATAGGTTACATGTTGAGTTTAATTTAATAATAATTGCAAGCCTTGGATCAGACACTATCTCCAGCTCATTAACAAACGCTAAACAGCAATATTTTACAGTACTAACACTCTGCACACCACAAGAGGGCGCCCATTTTACTTTACTGAACATGCAAATAAACATGAGATCAAAAGGCAGCACAGGTCAAACAACCAAGCACATGGTCACTAACTGTCCAAAGGACAATATACAATAACCAACTAAACGAACATGCATATTTTTGGACTATGGGAGGAAGCCAGAGTAACCGGAGAGAACCATGACAAAATCAGGAATAAAACCTATATTGCATTGTATTGTACTGCACTGCATTTTAATATAATACAACAAAATATAACCACGAAATGATAGAAAGTTCCTACAGTCTTGTTTCTGGGTAACTTAGATCCTTGCTTTAAAGTTTTATAGTTATTTGTGCTCTAAGAAGAGAAGGTTTAATTAAAGAACTTGTTTCTACATAATTTTACAAAAATAAATATAAATGCATTACATTAGAGATTTTATTGTAATGACTGAGTATGCACTGACATATGCATGTCAGCATATCAGTTGTGTCTGTGGTTCAAGTGATTCAAAAGCCCAAACACGATAAAAAGAAATAAACCAATTTAAATTAAATGTTTGTACTTCTATTAAAAACAAACCGAAAATCAAAAGAAATAATACGCAATGTGTGTTCATGATTTGAACACATTGTTATTTTTCCAAACAGTTTTATTTACCAGACTATGTTTAGTCGTAATCCTGGACTTTTCACAACTACTACCTGATGTTTTTTTGTTGACTTTATAAAGCTAAGTAAAAGACATCTTTTACTGGCCTTAACACATTTTGTTTTTTAGGTAAAAAAAATAATTTATTTAATATTATTGTGAACAAATGTAAACTTATGCTTAGAAGAGTTGGCTTATTGATATTTATTTGTGACACAAAAGTAAAAAATGTGACTGTGGTGCGGTTATTGTAAAAGATCACATAGCAAGACATTTTCTAAACTTAAGCCCCATAGTTAACAACACAATAAACAATTTTAAATGACAGAATTTTGCTGTTTCAGTCACAAAAATCATGTTTCCTGCTTCATCTTTGTGTATGAAAACGAGAAAGTCAAATTAGTTAAAATGAGTTGTTATGGCTGCACTCTCCTGTAGATGGTGTCCTTGGCCACCACTTCTATGCAGTATCTAAATAATAAAAGCCTCCGTTGCATTTAAAGAAAAAACACATTTAACTAAACTTAAAAAATGGAAAACATTAACTTTAAGGAGAAACAAACAACTTGATTTAATTGGTCAGAACATTGAAATCACTGCAGACAATTCAATTTGCTGTCATTTTTGAACTCACAGCATTGCCCTCGGGTCAGCTACAAAAAATACATCACAAGTATATTTCATTAAAAGAAAAAAGGAGCAGACAAAAATGACAAGAGGACATAAAAACATCAAAAAGTCGACAGTAGCAAAACATGTTTTGTAATTTTAGTCCAGAATAAACATTGAAACCCCAACAATAATGTGACATCTTCTTTTTATTTGTTGTTTGTTTTTTAAATGAAGTTGCGTTCTCAAAAATTAAATGTAGTTTTTTTTCTACATGTCTGAACCGAGCTCTCTATATACAGCATCCGTGTTAATTCATTGTCATGATCTGCCTGTGTTAGGAGTTTTTGCTTACTGTTAATGTTCTCCTTTTGCTGTTATTTCTTAGAATTTTGTACATTTATATTTTGTTAGATTTCCTCCCTGTTTATGTTCTTTAGTTGCTGTTATTTTTATTAGATTAGGTTAGGGTTTGTTCTTGTGTCTAAATATTTATACTGTGTTATTTAGCCTCCATCCTTCAGGTGCTCAGTATTCTCTCTGCCACTAGCTGCTCCACATTCCTCCTGATTAGATCTTTTAGTTCTTTGGTCATTTCTCTTTGCTGCCTCTGTATTTATACTCTTTGGTTTTTGCCGCTCACCACTGGATCCTCCGGTTTGCTTACCATGTCCGTTGTCATTCCCCATGGTCCTCATGGTCCGCAGTTTTGCTCTTCGTGTTTCCATTGCTCAGTCTGCTTCTCTGTCATTACTACAACCCTTGTTCCAGAGTTTTGTAAGTTGTCTTATTTTTTCCTTAGTAAAGAAAAACTTATTTTGCCTCTATCAAGTACTACATTTGGCTGCTCCTTTAAACTCATTATGACATATCGGCTGACCTGAAGACGTAAAACAAACGTTTTCTTAATTTTGATTATCATCTATTGCTATTTAATCATGCCGACATAAACCTGCTTTTAAAAAAAATGAATGTACAAAGCCTTTGAAAGTGTATTTACTCAAAATTTTGTATTTACTAATAAAAACGGGACAACATTTCTGAACAAACAAAAGATGTTGCATAAAATACTGAATTTATTAAAAATTACCTTTGATTTAAAATTTGTTGATTTTTCTTGTTTCTAAAGCTCTGTTGTAGGATGTGTTACACATGGCTGATTCATATGACAATAAACAATTGAACTCAACCAGCATCAGTGAGTGCACAGCAATAATTTTGTCTTTGAGAAGCATCTTTATGTGAGAAGAGTCACCAGAAGGTAACTTTCTTTTCTTAGACCAAAGATCGTTTGAAACAGCCAGGGTTAAGCGTCACAGAATAAAACAAGCTGTTCATATCTCTGGAAGAACAGCACACGGATATGATAGGATATCTAGTGACTAGGTACACTTCTTCAATTGCTTGTTAACACAAATAGTGAATGAGCCAATGACATGAGGCTTCAATTTCTACAGGCTCAGCTAAATCGGACAATAACAGTTTGGAAAACATTGCATGGTCCAATGTGTCAGTTTCAGCTGCGACATACAGATTGTAGGATCAAAATTTGGCATAAATTACAAAAAAGCATGGATCTATTCTGCCTCGTATCAATGGTGGTTTAATGATGTGGGTAACCAACTGAGCACAAAACTCTGCTGCTTGCCTGAGTATTTCTGCTGACCATGTTTATTCTTTCCAGAAGGATAATACACCTCACAGCTCAGATAATCTCCAGACACCAGATCTCAATCTAGTAAAACATCTAAGGTGAATCTGCACAAAGCCTCCGGTAGTTTTTATCCGATTAAATCAAATCTAATCCCATCTTTTTCTTTGGAATCTAATTAGTTGTATGTATCTTAAATGTCAGCCAGAGAATCGGATTTCAGGGAGAAATCTATTTCATCTAAACAGCTGTGTAGCAACCATATGAAGAGAGAAGCATCTAAAAAGATGCTCCTAGTGTTTAAAATACCCACAGGGCAATGACCTGTTGCTTGTGCAAACTCGATAAACAGCCCATGTAACGTCATCTGTTTTTTGCAGATAAGGCTTTGAATGTTAGATGGCCAACTTGGCCAGCATACATTGAGAAACTGTCCAAACAAATCCTAAACTCCTTGATATTTGCAGATGATCGGCTCTTTGTCAGTGTAATACACCATCGGAGCTGAACAGTCTTTCGTACACTCAGTTTAACTTAAAGACATATAACAAATCTTGTAATTAAATATTCTGTGGGGATCTGAGATCAAGGATAAGTCTGAGGAGATGTTTAAAGCAGGGTTAGAAGCTAGAAAACATTATCCCCAGCTTTAAACGTCAAATAGAGCACTGCTCAGTCTATAGTTTGAAAATGAAAAAGAGTAAGACAAATCAGCACACCTACCAAGACATAGCCTTCAGTGTAAACTGACAGGCTGGGCAGGGAGAGCATTCATCAGAGAAGCAGTCAAGATCCCCATGGTAACTCTGGAGGAACTGCAGAGATTCACAGCTCAGGTGGAAGAATCTGTTGACAGGACAACTATTACTCTATAAATTGCTTGAATAAAAGTGGCAAAAGAAAGCCATTGTTAAAACAAAGTCATAAGAAGTTAGTTTGCAGTTTGTCACAAGCCATGTGGAGGAAGACCAACACTCCACATTGTTCTAAACCACATTATTACCACAGTGAAACATGGTGGGTGGTGACAGTATCATGCTGTGAGTGTATTTTTGTTTAGCTGGGACTGGGACATTGCTCAGAGATTCTGGAAAATAGATTTAGTTAATCTATCTTCCCATCACCTCTCAGCAGTTTCCCTCCCCCTGCTGAAGAAAAGCATTCCCTCAGAATGATGCCACCACCACCATGTTCATCTGTTGGAATGGTCTGTTCAGGGTGATATGTAAACTTAACTCTAATCTCCTACCTGACTGTGGATCTCTGCACCTCCTCCCGAGTTAGCATGGGCCTCTTGGATGTTCCACTGATTGCTCCAGTTTATTAGTTTTGTGTGGACAGCCATGTCTATTAACCAGGCTCCATTGGTTACTTAATGCTTCTAAAAGGCAGTTTGTTATGCTGGATTTTTTCCGGGGATTCTGAGTAAAAGCTGATCTTTTTTCTTCCATTTCACAATTAGGTACCACTCTCTGTTGGTAAATAGACAGAACTTACATGGAGCTTTTCAAGTCATATCAACGTACTTTCACACAAGTGTTACTTTCATTCCAACCACATTCACCACGTTCACACGCTGATACATCAGTAACTTAACTTGAAGTTGGGTGCCTTGCCCATGTCCAAGGCAAGTGATATGATCTATCACAGGGTTTCTCAAACATTTCAGCCTGTGACCCCCAAAATAACAGACTGGCGACCCCCTAAAAATACATAAAGTTATTCCACTCTATATTGATTTATTTATTTCATAAATCAATACAGTGTGAGATAATTCTATGTATTTTTATATGAATTAATTTTTAAAAAATTCATTTAATTATTGAATTTTATCATTTAAAAGTAATATTTAATTATTTAATTGACAATTATTTAGTTGTGTGTCTCCATATTTAATAATATATTTGATTCAATGCATTAAATAAATAATTGTTACACTTATTGATTTCATGGTATAATTATTTATTTTATAGGACATTCACATTTATTTATTTCGTAATATATTCACTTATTTAATTTTGTCCCTTTTGGCCCCCCTACACCTCTGGAGTCACATCACAATGATTCTGAAAATCATCTTGCGACCCCCCACTTGGTGTCCTGTGACCCCCTACTATGGGGTCCCGACACCCACTTTGGGAGCCCCCAGTTTATCACATTAAAACGCAGTGTAGTTTTTTGGTGGTAACATGACAAATGTAAGGTTGTATGTATAAATGTAAGTTGAATGGCTATACTATAAAAGGACTTTTGCTTGACACTGTTACATATTTAAAGATACATGCAACATTTTGGTGAAGCTTTTTCCGGAGGTTCTGTTTCATAATAATTTTTTTTCAGAAATCTTGCTGTTATTATTGTTATTAGTATGTTATTATTTCACACTAACATTGACTCTATTGATGCACAAAACACTGATCCCACCTTATATTTTTCATTTAAGGCTCCCTGTTATTGCTTTATTCCTAACTTGTGATGAAGCAAACCAGTAGAACATAATATCTATTAAGTGGTCTGCGTCCCTCAATGCTTATTACATCCTTACTGAGAATCAGGGCCTTGATTCTTTGTATTTAACTAGGAGAAATCTGTAGCTCATTAAAACATAAGTTATTTGTTGCTTTTGCTGAGCGGGGTGATCAGTAACAATACATCACTGCTTTTCCCCATTTGGCCAATTAAGGATTTTAATAAACCATATGAGGCAAATACTAATCATAAATTTCAGGACAAGGGTTGGCAGGATTTATGTCAGACCCGTCATTTGTCCTGAAGATCCCTTGGTCGTTCTCATAGCTCCTACCCTGGACTGAATCCATTTCAGAGCTTTAAATAAAGTATTCCTCATGAGTCATTCCTGATGGAGGAAGCAGTCTCCTGATCCCAGCCGGCCAGATGTTCAGGGGGAAAAATGTATGTGGTCAGTCATCAGCAAACGGAAGCAGTACATTGCGCAACAACCCACCTCTCATATATACAGAAATTTGTGTCATTTCCATGGAAATGATTTAACATCCATTTTTTGAATTGCTAGCACTCCCATTTGGTCTATATTTTTTTCTTAAGACTATAAACATTTGTTCCTAGTGAATTTTTATAGGCGTATTATGGAAGGAAAGGTTTTTATAAACCCACCTCTGACTCACTCTGTTAAAAGCTGAGGCAAGCGTAAGTTGAGCAGTTTAAGGAAAGAAGATGTAGACCGTCTTTAAAGGTATTAGATTGAGGTACAATACCCTGGATAAACAAGATCCATATTATACAATATATAAACACATACCCACACACATCCTGGATGCAAATACATGCATCCTCTTCACACTTAAACACCTACACTCTCCTTCCTTTTCGTTCGCCTTCCCACAGAGAGGCAAACGGGGAAAAAAACTAATAAATATGACCATTAAATAAATAAGGAAATGGATATTCCTTATGTCCATAAATTGGTTTATGGAGAGTGGGATGGAAGAAAGTGACACTTTAAGCTTAATCTAACCAAGTTCACTTAGTCACCCATATTTCAAATAAAAAAAAAAAAATCTCCAAGTTGCCGTTTCGTCTCTTTTTAAACTGACGTTTATGGAAATAGAAGCAACGATTTGAATCTAAATTATAACAGGAGCACATCTTGTTCTGTCTTTCCTCCTCCCGGGAAGACTTTATGATGTTCGTTTTTATCTTGGGTATTAGGGTGTTCACAACAGTTTTAGTCCATTTGTCAAAAGAAAAGCTGCTTCAGTTTCATCTGAGGTGTCAGTTAGATCAATTGGAGCCCTGGTAAGTAACAACTCTTGTAACATAAATGAACCTGAAACATTCCTACATTTTTAAACTAATCAGAGTGTCTCAAGACTTGAAAAAAGTGATACATGACTTCTTGTTCCTTGGAATATGGAGTGACATGCAGATTATGAATACTCATTGCATACCCTTTTCTTATGATGTCATATGACAACAACAAACCTCAATGATGTTTTGTGGGATTTTATATATTAGACCAACAAAAACTAGTCTATATTTGTGAAGTGAGAATAAATAAAACTGTTTTGTTTGTTCATCTACAAATAAAGATCTGAGTGTGGCACACTTTTTATTGAGCCCCCCTTTGCCCTGATACCCTCAATAAAATTCAGGGCAGCTGATTGACTTCAATCTTCCGTTCTTATCTAAAATTCTTGAGAAAATAGTTGCTAATCAAATGTGTAAGCATTTACACAGCAATGACCTGTTTGAAAAGTTTCATTCAGGTTTCAGAGCTCATCATAGCACTGAAACAGCTCTGCTGAAAGTCACTAATGACATTCTTATGGCCTCAGATAATGGACCTGTGTCTGTACTGGTTCTGTTAGATCTCAGTGCTGCATCTGATACAGTCGACCATAATATTCTCTTAGAAAGGCTGGAATATGCTGTAGGGATCAGGGGAACAGCGCTAGGCTGGTTTAAATCTTATCTGTCTGACAGATTCCAGTTTGTTCATGTAAATGATAAATCTTCTTTAAACTTCAGGGTTAATTGTGGAGTACCACAGGGTTCAGTACTTGGGCCAATTCTCTTTACTATATATATGCTTCCAATAGGTCAAATTATCAGGCAGCATAGGATAAATTTTCACTGTTACGCTGATGATACTCAGCTTTACTTATCCATAAATCCTGATGAGCCCAACCAGTTAGATAGACTACAAGCATGTCTTGAAGACATAAAAACTTGGATGACTTTAAATTTTCTTCTTCTAAATTCAGACAAGACAGAAGTTGTCGTCTTTGGATCAGAGTCTTTAAAAAAGAAACTGCTTAGTCACTCACTTAACCTGGATGGCATTAAATTGACCTCTGATAATAAAGTAAAAAACCTTGGTGTTATTTTTGACCAGGACATGTCATTTAAATCCCATATTAAACAGGTTTCTAGGATTTCCTTTTTTCATCTCCGGAACATTGCCAAAATTAGAAATATCCTGTCCAGGATTGACGCTGAAAAACTAGTCTATGCATTTGTTACTTCAAGGCTGGACTATTGTAATTTCTTACTATCAGGATGTCCACAAAATGCAGTTAAAAGCCTTCAGCTGATTCAAAATGCTGCCGCAAGAGTTCTGATGAAAATTTAAAAGAGAGATCATATTTCCCCCATTTTAGCTTCCCTTCATTGGCTCCCTGTTAAATCCAGAATAGAATTTAAAATTCTCCTTCTCACATATAAAGCCCTTAATGATTTAGCTCCATCATACATCAGATCTGATTGTTCCATTCGTTCCTAACAGAGCACTTCATTCTCAGACTGCAGGTTTACTGGTGGTTCCTAGAGTCTCTAGAAGTAGAATGGGAGGCAGATCCTTTAGTTATCAGGCTCCTCTCCTGTGGAACCAGCTCCCAGTTTTGGTCGGTGAGGCAGACACCCTGTCTACTTTTAAGGCTAGGCTTAAAACTTTCCTTTTTGATAAAGCTTATAGTTAGAGTGGCTTAGGTTATCCTGAACTATTTCTGTAGTTATGCTGCTATAGGCTTAGGCTGCTGGAGGAGATAATGACCTCTTTCACCCTCTTCGCTACATTCTCACACTACTCTCCAATTTTACATTATTTGCTTCTATTTCAGCTTTTAACTTTGTTCTCTCTCTTTTCTCTTCCTAGAAGCTACACCTGGCCTGACTCTGTGTCTACCTGTAACACCTTTCTGGAGAGGGGCATCGTCCAAGCTTCTGCTGGCAACAACTTAATGCTCACCCTCTACCGATGATCCACATGGCCCTGTCTTTCAGTGTTTAACCCTTTCTCTCTCTTAGACATAGCGATTGACTGAGCTTTTACTGTAACTAATTGTATGTGCTCTCTTTCAGACTCTAACCTTGAAAACTGGCTCATAGTTTATCTGTTCTTTCTTTCTAGGTGAAACGACTAAAGGAGCTACATCCATTAACATTTACCTTTTCCTTCCCATAGAAAGTACTCCTGGATCAGTGCTTCTTTGTTCTCTTTGTGTCTCTGCTCTGTTCTCTCAAACCCCCAGTCGGTCGTGGCAGATGGCCGCTCACACTGAGCCTGGTTCTGCTGGAGGTTTCTTCCTGTTAAAAGGGAGTTTTTCCTCTCCACTGTCGCTACATGCATGCTCATTATGAGGGATTGCTGCAAAGTCAACGCCAGTGACTGTCCACTGTCTCTACATGCTCATCCAGGAGGAGTGAATGCTGCAAGTCACTGACTGGATGCAATCTGCTGGGTTTCCTTAGATAGAAAAACTTTTTATCCATTTTGAATAAATAACTGAATCTGACTGCACTGTTCAATGATTAGGATTATTTGGAATGTATGTACCTGACTTTTGTGAAGTGCCTTGAGACGACATGTGTTGTGAATTGGCGCTATATAAATAAACTGAACTGAATTGAACTGAACAGTCACATAATTAGTAGAAAGGATCTATCAGTATGTACTTTACTCTCACACTGATCCCACCTTATATTTTCATTTAACGCTCCCTTTTATTGCTTTATTCCTAACTTGTGATGAAGCAAACCAGTAGAACATAATATCTATTAAGTGGTCTGCGTCCCTCAATGCTTATTACATCCTTACTGAGAATCAGGGCCTTGATTCTTTGTATTTAACTAGGAGAAATCTGTAGCTCATTAAAACATAAATTATTTGTTGCTTTTGCTGAACGGGGTGATCAGTAACAAAACATCACTGCTTTTCCCCATTTGGCCAATTAAGGATTTTAATAAACCACATGAGGCAAATACTAATCATACATTTCAGGACATAAATTGGCAGGATTTATGTCAGACCAGTCATTTCTCCTGAAGATCCTTTGGTCGTTCTCATAGCTCCTACCCTGGACTGAATCCATTTCAGAGCTTTAAATAAAGTATTCCTCATGGAGTCATTCCTGATGGAGGAAGCAGTCTCCTGATCCCAGCCGGCCAGATGTTCAGGGAGAAAAATGTATGTGGTCAGTCAGCAAACGGAAGCAATACATTGCACAACAACCCACCTCTCATATATATACAGAAATTTGTGATTTAACATTAGTTTTTTTAAATGCAAGCACTCCCATTTGGTCTTTTTTTCTCAAGATATAAACATTTGTTCCTAGTGAATTTTTATAGGCATATTATGGAAGGAACTGTCAGGCCTTTATAGAAGAGTAGATAAAAAACCCACAAGAGGTTTTGTTTGCAGTTTCCTGCAGCCATGTGGGAAACACTGCAAACCTGTAAGAGAAGGTGATTCAACCAGATCCCAATGATGAAGCATGGTGGTGGCAGTATAATGGAGTGTGAATGCTGGTCACAGCTACTCAGTATCAGAGTAACATGGACTGATTGCAAAGGCACACCACACTCAAACAAAATGCTTAACTATGAATGACATGCCTTCCACTTTACTGCACTACTTGTTGATCTAAACGTTGGCCTTTTTCAAGACACTGCTTACTCCAAGTTGATTTGAGTATGAAGGAACTGAAATTTATTCATCCGCGACTTCCTGTTTCCTTGTGGTAGAACTATGACATGACACAGAAGCCAATTTGTCTCAGCCACTGTTCATAAGGGGAAAGACAAGAGAACATTCAGGTAAATTAGATGTGTGTTGGTCATAGTAAATTATAAAATGGCTGCAAGGAAATAGCTGCTCACCTAAATTTGCTCATGTCTACATATATAAATTTTCAGTATGGTTGCCCAAATGTGAAAGGTGCTTTATTATTAATGCAGGAACAAATGCAAACAGGCTGAACTGCTGCTAAACTTATCCCTTTCAACAGCTTGAAAGCTGTTGAAAGCTTTTAAGCCCCACAACTTTAGGAGCTTGAATCAAAGCCCTGGTGTGGAGTACCCCCGGAATCCATTCAGTCTTATCCTCTCCAAAAAAGGAGAACAAACTCTCATTAACAAATGAGACACGCTCTAACTAATGTGCAGACTCTGAAGGAATGTGAGCAGATTTTCTCTGGTTCACCTAATCTGAATGCAATAGTGGATGATCTAACTAACATCAGGTTGTGGTTTACTCACCAGCAAGCATGCACGTCACTCAGTGACACTCCTAAAGTGTTTGGCAAGGAGGGAGGTGGAGCTGGAGTCGTATGGTCGGGAATGAGAGGGGGGGGGCAGAAAGAAGGAGGTCGATTGTTGAGCAGGAGGACAACATAAAGAGGAGAGACAGAGAAGGAGAGAAGGCAAGTGAAGCATAGCACCACCGAGGAGCTCAACTCACATCCTGATCAAGATTACAATCTGAAGCAACAGGTAGGTTCATGTCTTCTTCTGATTTGCGCAGCTAGATTAATTTGTAAAAGTGAATGGAGTTTATCTGCAACCAAATGTTGGTTTTCATGAGGGCCTTCTGCTTTCTTTCATTGTGTTTGGAATCAGAGTTTATCAGAGCAAGTTTAGAATAAACTGTAACATCATTTCTCTACCAAAGCCAAGCTGAGATCATATTTTAGGTACACTCTTTGTGGAACCTCTATTCAGGCTTTTTCCTGTAATCAGATCCAGCTGACCAGGCAGTGCTCTCTGCTTGGGTGTGCAAGCATTTGGACCAGTTGTGCAATACCGTCTGGAATGCTGATTTAGACTGAAGCACCTCCAAATCTTCACAAATGAGAATTATTTCCAATCGTTCTGTAAACAAGTCCATAAATCACTAAGAAAACACATGACATGGTCGTAAATGTTCACTAAGTGTCCTCGTATTGTTCTGTTTATGCCAAAACAGAGTGGTTTTATTTAGTGAAATAGTTTGTGCTTTCAGCTGGAATTGTTTAAAATAAATAAAATCAGCCTGTTTTTAAATGATTTTTTTAAATTGTTGCAGTTTTTCTGTTTTGCTGTCATATAATTTATTAAATATGAGGAATCTGTGGAGAATAAGAGAACAGTTTGTCCTCGATCAGGCAGTTTCATTGAAGATAAACAGAACCTGAGTCACTGAACATGCAGAGCCCTGCAAAAGTATTGCTACATGTTGCCCTTATTCATATTCTGTCACATTACCGCCACAAACATCAATGTATTTCATCAGGATTTTACAACATTTTCATTTCAGTTATATCAGAAATACGAAACAAAATTGAGTTTCTCTTGTGATCCATTATTTTATACAACAAACACAAAATAGGATTGAGAAACTGAAGGAGAAATTAATTTTAATAAACTTGTTTTCACAAGTACAAATCTGAAAACTGTGTTGTTCAGCCACTCTAGGTCAATGCTTTCATTGCCGTACAGCTGCAAGTGTCTCTACCAGCATTGCATGCATAAACAGTGAAATTTGCCAGATATTTTGTGCAAAATAGCTCAAGCTCAGTAAGTTTGTATGGAGACCATCTCTGAACATCGAGTTTTAATCTTTGCCACAGATTCTAAGTGGGATTTAGCTCTGGACTGATTAGACCATTGCAACACATGAATATGTTTTGATCTTAATCATTCTATTGAATCTCTGCCTGTATGTTAACGACTGTTGTCCTGCAGGAAGGAGAAGCACTGCTCCAATCTCAATCCTTTTTCAGCCTCTAGCAAGTTTCTTCAGGCTTGCTCCATTAATCTTCCCATCAACACATTCTCCCACCTGAGCTGTGGATCTCTGTATTTAGGAGAATTAGAATAAACACTCAGAGTTTTAGCTCCAAAAAAATTACAGCAAGAACACATCACCTTTTACAAGGCGTTTTACAAATATCTGGTACCTTGGTGTGTCTCATAAATTAAAAAAATACATTGAAGTTTGTAGTTTTAACTTGATAAAAAGTGAAGAAACTGTACATATAGTGTAGTTGTAAATTAATTCATTTATATGCAAAAAGCAGCTTATGCATCTCGCTGATGGAGTTTTCTTTATTTATGATTTCCAGCTCATCGCCTGCCATGAAGAATCGTCACTTCCTCCTTGTGATCTTTTGCCTGCTTTCCATCAGGGGTCCACTGACCTCTACATCTGCAGGAACAGGAATACCTCCTAATGGTCTCATCCTTTCCACAGAAGATTACAGTATATTTGAGGATTCATCCACCCCCATTGTCCCAGTCATGAAGCCTACAAATGCTGGAACCCTCCAACGGTGCGACTACAACGCCTGCCGTGAGAAGCAGACCCCCTGTGAGGTCCTCTCTACCTCTTTAGGCTGCCTGTGTCCAGGCTTCACTTTGCACAACCAGCGTCCAGAGCCTCCAAGCCTGAGCTCAGTGTCCTGGAACGGCTCAGCAGTTGTAGTTTGGTGGTGTGCACCAAATTCTTATGTCACATCTTACGTTGTGACAGTAGAAGGGGGAGAGAAGCAGACGTTAAGGGCGAACCAAAGGAGAACCGCATTGAGCCAGATAGACCACAAAGCAGAGGTCTGTGTGGTTGCTGTAAACGATGCCGGGGACAGCGCTCGATCCTGTATGGAATACCAGCCGAGTAGCAACAGCCTGCTTCTGACAGTAGGCCTCATCGGGGGGACTCTGGGCCTCCTGCTACTAATTTTGCTGGCTGTTCTGCTGTGTAGGCGTAGGAGGCAAAAGAAAGAGGAGGCCAGACATGTATGAAGAACGAAGCTGCGAGTCAGCGACCAAACAAACAAACAAGAAACACTGAGAAGTTGGACGCTCAGCAAGATAAGACTCATAAACATAAATATGTTTCATTGTTGCTGAAGTCAGTTAACCACGAGAACATCCGATTGTTTGTCTCAAGACAGGGTGAAACAGGGTTTATAGACTGCTTATCATATCTTGCTGATAATATTCATCTCGTCACTGCTGGTCCATTTTGAAGAACACTTCATTTATTAATTGAGGCTGAAAAAACCTATTTGAATTCAAGCTGCATAAACATAACAATTATGAACTAGAGAAACTGGAAAGAAAAAAGGCTTTTCATCAATATTTTACTGTACTGAGCCCATTTAACTTATTATATTAATATCTTACAAACTTTTGTAAGATACGACTTTACATTTCCACTGGGTAATCTCCAATATATATTCAAAATAAAAGGATTAGAATTTCTCAGGATTAGAATTTCACTGTAACTAAAAATAATCCAATGACAGCTAATCTCTGACAGAATCAAGAAAAGAAAATTATCTAACTCATTTCTATTCACTAACAACTGAAAAAAGCAACAAAAGAAATCCACATTAACAAAAATCTATCAAAGATGAACAACTGGTTAAACGGTTGGACCCCATATATGGGGGATTTACATTCTAATCTCTATTTAAAGAGAGGAAAGAAAAATATAGATGACCAGTCTTGATCCGTCAAGTTTTAGCACCAGAACCGCCACAATAGACTGAAACAAGTGCCTTAGGGTAAAAGGTCAAATCTGTTTGTGTTCACAGCTTTACTTTATTGTTGATTGAGACACAATATCTCTTATTGTACTGAGTCATGGTAATGCTTCCAAATATTGTTTGCTCAGGTGAAGCAGTTTGACCTATTCTGTACAAAACAATACAGCTTTAAAGGGTGTTATATACACTGGAATAATATTTGAACAGACCCAACCGACCCAACTTTAACAATGAGCGTTAACATAAGTGTTTTTTCTTCAAAGTGAGAAAAATGTCTAGTTGACCAACTCCAGTTTACAAGTGGGAATCCTTCCTTTTGCAGCTAAAACGCAAAGTATGATATACAAAATCCAGCTTATTCAAAGAAGATCTACAATGCTTCATGGAAACTATACCGCCCTAAATTGAAACTGACAAGAAGGCACTGTGGACTAATCCCCATCTAGCCAAAAAATGAATAAAGTTTTAAAATGAAAACAAAAATCCAGCTATGGTTTTAGCTTTTTTAGATGATTAATAATATGGACGTTAAAGTTTATTATCAGACCAGATGTGAAGTTTCTCATAAAACATAACCTCTCTATATGAGCCCCATTTAAAACAATAACTGTAATGTTAGTAGTTAAAGAGGAATGTGTGAAAACTGTGTATTTGGTCTTTTAGACAATAATGATTTGGCTTAAGAACTTTAAAAAGGTTAAAATCCGATTAAAGAGAGAATATTGCTATATGTTGAGATGGCTGCCCCTGTATAAATAACTGTATCATCTGCATAGAAGTGAACACCCAGCATTCAACTACTTACACGAAGCTGTTGAAGTTAACTAGGCAAAACAGAATGGCTCATAGTTTGTTGTTGATTAATTATTGACTGAATAAAATGTTCAAACGGGCTGATAAGTCTTTATCCAGTTCTTATTTACAGGACAACAGTTTGTCCTGTAAATAAGCCTTTAGACGTGAGAGAAATACAAATCTGCCACAGAGAAGTATGACAGATGAGTGAACGATCTGAGATGTATTTGAAATGTAAAATATATTTAACTTAAACAGATTTTGGAAACAGTTTTGGTTGTGAAAATATACTGTATGAAAGAAACATTTTCTCTGAAACTCAATGAGAGTTTTATTGCATTTAGATGTATTTAATTTTAGTGTCTGAATAGATGGTTGCATTAGGGATTGGAAAATAAGACTGAAATTTACTTTGTTCTTCTTTTATAAATATTATTCTATTTACTGATTTTATCTTGTGAGTGTAAGAAATTCAGTTCGTTCACCAGTTGCTGTTTATGGTCATAGGAAGTCCGTCCATTAAATTCAAATGAACTGCTGTTTTTTTGTTGTTGATTAGTTCCAGTCCTCCTCACTTTTTTCCAGCTGTCCCTCGTAAGTGTCCCTCATAAGCGAAAACGGATTTTTGTATGGCTTATTTCATCTTGACTGGGACTTCCCAATCAGCAATGAGCTGCTGAGAAGCTCCAGTCGTTTCCTGCCACAATAAAAAAAAGTAAAAGTCCAGTAAAAGTCATGAGTCCAGTTTATCTCATGATCAAGCCTCCATCTGCATGTATCCAGGTGATGGAATAACTTCACTTTTTTGCTCTGGCTGCTGTCATGCAGTGTTTCACTGCTCCCAGCTTCTTCTTTTTTCTTCTTTTACTGACTACACAGCTCATTCTGCAAAAGTGCTGTCTGGAATTCATTAAACCACTGTAATTTAGAGACAAAATCTGCTGCTCATTGCAGTGGCTGAAATGGCCCTGAGTTGTGATGTTTTATGACACATGCTGGACTCAAACTGAAACCAGGATGAGATCAAAGCAGCTCAACGTGAACATACCAAGATGTTGTCTGCTAGACTACAGTTCAGAACGAATCTCTTCAGCAGTCATTAAGCTGTTCTTGTGATTGTAGAAAAAAGGTCAAGCACTTTCAAAAAGTATGTCTTTGAGTTAAAAAGTTTTTAATTCAAAGTTATTTAAAAATAAGCTCCAAACACATAGCTGATTCAGCTTGACTACAGGAAGACGGCGAAGCAGATTGTGTGTAAATTTTGTCTGCAGAATTTTTTGTCTATTAGAGCTTAAAAGCTTTTAAGTGCTGTAAAAATAAGAATTTAGAGGAAGATAATCATCCATCCATTGCCCTTTGCCTAAGATCACAGTTCCCAGGCTTGAAGTTCTGCGCCTGCCCTGGGGTCTACTCCCAGTCGAACGTGCTACCGATAGAGCTAGAGGCATCCTGATCAGATGCCAACCACCAAAACTGATGCTTTCAGCACTAGTTTCTAGCCCTCATACAGATAAAGGTCATTTTAGATGCTTGTAACCAGGATCAAGCCTTAAATTGATGATCTACTTTGTATACCATAAACCATGTAGACCTTCACCTATGTAACCATAGGTGAAGGTCTGAATGTAGACGGACTGGTAAAGCTAGAGTTTCCATTCTCCTATTTTAGCTTTTTTTCATCACAGCAGACTGGAGCAGTGCCCACATTTCTAAAAACAAGGCCCCAATTTGTCTTCTGCTCCTTCCTACCATGATTCCTGAACAATTCACCTAGATACTTAACTCATTCTCTTAAGACAAATACTGGCTCTTGACCTGAAGGGAAAATTCAACTTTTTTGTGGGTGAGAACCACGGCGTCAGACTTAAAAGAGCTGTCTCACATCCTGACTGCAAACAGTTCCAGTGCACGCTGAAGATTATGGCCTGAAGACGCCAGTAGAACCATCTGCAACAAGCAGAGTTGGTTTACGGATCCGTACCAAATGAAAATCAATCAGATTAGTATCATATTTTTATGAGAAGGACATAATTTTGTCTTAGAAAGAACAATGTCATCTGTCGCCAGAAGCATCACCATCACCATGTCAGAGGTCACTAAGGTAGTTAACAAGTTCCCCAGCAGCAAGAGCCCTGGGACGGATGATGTTTGCTCAAATTCTTCAGAAATATCACAAAGAATTATTCCAACTAATTTAAATTTGTATTTTCTTTGGGAACACCTGTTATGTGTCTTATAAGAATCAAAATTTGGAGATGTTTCTCTTAGCATTTTTAAAGTTTATTCCACAGCAACTAACTCTTTTTATAACATTAATTAAGGATCTGACACAGAAAATCCACATCTGTAACATCTGGTGACTATTTGCTGATGTTTGGTATGATTATTTTGTACTCCTGAAAAGAGATTGTCCATAGTTTTACCCTGGAACATGTCTTTCAGTGTTTGAGATAACGCCCAGTAAGTCAGACAGGGCGTCTCGTTTCGCTTTTTAATGCTGGCAGCAATACAGCCTCATTTGAAAAATGTTAAGCCACGTTATTGCGAATAAAGGTGAATAACAGTGCTGATAAATCTGGGATGTCTGGAGGATTTGCCGGCACTTGCTTTGTCTACAGGTTAGGATCTGGTTATGTGCTGTCAGGATGATGCCCCAGTCATGTTGAGTCACTTGTAGTTCATCCTGATGATTAATTTTACATTTCTGCTGAAGAGGTCACATTAAGTAGGGAATCAGTACAGCTGACTGTGGTTTTAATGAGCCTCATCTGTTACTGTAAATGAATGACTAACAGTGAAGTTTTCTGAATAAGTGTTTGTGCATACTTCAGAATCAGAATCAGAATCAGAATCAGCTTTATTGCCAAGTTTGTACATACAAACAAGGAATTTGACTCCGGTACACTTTGCTCTTTGGTTTTTGTTATTGCACTACAGAATATACATATCTACAATGTACAATATACACATATATAAATAAATAAAAAGGTGCATTTGCAACATCTGTATGCTGTTGTTTTGTACTTGGATGATGTTTTACACACCGTGCTTTTGTGAAGCTCTGGATTTCACCTGCATGCTCTGACTGACATCATGAGGTTAAAAGTGGAAGAGAAATGACTCAGTATTAGCTCAGATACAAGTATATGAAGGGTAACTGGAACTAGTTCATTACCCTCTGCTGGACACATGGACCAGCACGCACACTGAGGAAGAGACTGTTTTGTTTACTTATGATTCAATTCTAAATAGGACCAAAAATATCCAGTGGCATCTACTTAGACAGATTTTATGTGCTTTGCTTTTGAACACTGTAACATTTAATGACAAGTGTTTGCGTTGCTTTCTTTGCAGCTCCCTCTTTTACACATAGAGCTGTCAGTGTATATCTGGGCTAATTTGATAGGGAACATCCTTACTTTGAACCAAATAAAATATACAGTGAACTGTGGTCTACTACAGAAACATCTGACATTTCTGTTTGTCTTAAGTTTTAGCTTTGACTGCTCATCAACCATTAAGGGTTGTTTTCTGCAATGAAACTAATATCTGGCATTAATCCTAAATTAAGTCATAATATAATAACGCTACGTATTCAAAGCATCTTTTTCTGCCTGGTAGTTACTCATGAAGCAATTTGCATTTGCCATTGGAAAACTGGATAGACTTATTAATATCATTATCATTAGAGATCCAGCAGCAGGTGGTCTAATGGCTGCTTCTCTGCCTACTGGGGTCAATTTTACTGCACAGAGAAAAAAAACAGTCCAAGTAGGTCAGCCATCCATCAGCGGCCATTACTGAGACTACAGCATAAAGCCAGGATACTTGATGGTCCTTTTGTAAGTCAGAAAGGCTTGTGCTTCATTGTACTTTTAAGCTTTCTGTAGGGACCACAGTGAATTCTCAGCGTAAAACCATAGGCTCAAAGAGCGAGTTCTGATGAGTTGAGTGTTATAAACAGCTGCTTTACAAGGAGGGCCTTCAGCAGAGGAGAGTCAGGGGCTGTGTGGGTGGCTGCAGAAACTAATCCCCCCACCTCTCTCTCATGTCATTCTGTTTACCCCTGGGTCTGCCTGTCTTGGTTCAAACTTCAGACTTGTAAATAAAAAGATTAACTTCTGTCTCGCTGGTGCAAGTCGGATGCTGCTGGCAGGATTTGAGTTTATGTAAATGCAGCAAAGCGGATGCATTAGCTCATGCCTTCATTTGGCTTATTAATAAAAAAAAAGGTGAGAGGCATCTTTCATCAGTCAGACTTTTTTTATATATAAAAACAAGTTCAGGCAGTGAAATATTTCAAAATGGTTTCACAGCAGCCACTAGAGGTCGCTGTTACAATGAGTACAGCGTAGACTGAAGCCACCTTGGGATGCACTCACTTATAATAGAGTGGGGATGGAAAGTAGTTGGTCTAACAGGGATGAAAATGAGTTGGCAGCTTTAATCAACTCAGCAGAGTACGCACATGTTTGAAGTGACTGTGTAAGGTTGCTTCTCTTCCCCAAATAATCTTCAATGCTTGTTGGGCAGGTCAGCCTTCTTCTCCAAACTCCCCAAGATATCACTGCTAGAGCATTTCATGAAGAAGAGACTTCTTTATTGTTTTTCTTGTTTAAAGAGCTCGAGTAACCATGGCATCATGGCAGGATGCAGGACAGAGCCGAGGAAGGCTGAAACTGGGCATAGCCTGGAGGGGAGCAACCATCAATCACTTTGGCAGCAGCCTTGTCTTGCACAGGCACACCTTTTACCCTTCACATGACATTTTTTTTAATCATAAGCAACAAAACCACATTCAGTCGAATGTGTGAAGTGGAACGTTGGTTTGAAGATTTTTGCAAATTCAGATTTTAAATGCTTACGACCAGTAAAAGCAGGGGCTTAGTAATATATGTTGATGGGATTTCTATGAAGTAATGATTTAGTATATTTAAAAAAAACAGGACCACTTGTGAAAGCAGGACTACCTTTTATTTTACAGCAGATTTTACTCAGTCAGGTTTTTTAATAACAGGATATGCCAATCTGACAGCTGAGTTTTTTTTTTTTTCCTTTAAAAGCTCAGAGGTGGTCTTAAAATAGAATGGACAACAAACATGTCTAACAGGCTTGCTATAAATATAACATTTGATCACATTTACTCCACTTTAAAGATTCTGGCAGAACATTTATTACAATTTTGACAATAACATTTTCCTCAGCTTATATCAGCACGTGATGCTGTGTAATAATAATAAAAATCTTCCAGCATTGACTTTATCCTTGTCACATTTACAGGCTGAATTGTTTTAAAACATTCTCCTACAGTGTTAGATTTGGCTGAGGGCTCCACATTTCTCATATGTTTTGACCAGGCCTGCACAATATTAGGAAAACATGCAACTGTGATATTACTGCTTAATATTGTAATAGTATTGATTGCTTTTAGCTAACATTTTCCTTACTGTTCTCTTTCTTTAACATCATCACAATGTTGCCACCACTCTGTGAGCGTTGGCATTTCAGTCGCTAGAAACTACATCAGCTGTGGGGATCTGTGGTAGGAAGAATACATGTAACTGTTCAAATATACCAATGGCATGGAGAGCTTGATTGAAGAGAACTTCAAATATGATATTGCAATAACGACAATTACAATTATGCATCTCTAGTTTTGAGCAGTAATTTGTCTTGAATCTGCATCAAGGAGGCTTCCCTACCAGTTTAAGTGCTGGATTTCTGCAGGGACATGAAGCAGCAGCTGTATTTAACCCTATGAGGTCGAACAATTTTCCCAGAAGGACTGAACTGCTCCAGTTCTGCAAACCTCTTAGCAGGTCCACAGGAGGTTGCTCTTCACTTTCCCAGAGCCTAATTTAATATTGCATGACGAGAAATTAACTTCACATGTTTCATTTGGTGCGAAGATATTTTTCCCTCAGTGCGCAAACTGCTTTATTCTCACTGCACGTGGTTCAGATTTATATTCTTTGCATCCCTCCTCCTAGTCATTTTCAAGGGGGCAACAGAGCATATCCCAGCGAGCACTGGGGTTGAAGGTAGAGATGCACCTTTGACAGGCTTACCATCTGTCAGATCTCCAATCCGCTTTGAGCTGTGCCAAAAAAACCTTTAGGAAAAAAAACTCAAACAAAATGCAAACTGAACGTAAATGGTTCATATTTTACAGCATCACAAGAACAGTGTGACAGCTTTCATTTATGAATAAATTAAATAAAAGACGCTTAGATGTGAGTTATATGCAGATCCTGTCTTCTGTAAAGGCTAAACGTAAGACAAAATATTTGTTAGGAGAGGAGTAATTAGCTATTGAGTCCAGCAAAGTTTTTAATACTTTCCAGTATAGGAAGATACAAAAAAGTAACTTGCATATAGAGTGCTTTTGGTGCAATGCTGAACAAACGAGATCATGGTGACCAAGGAACACAGCAGATAAATCAGGTATAAAGGTCTGAAGAAGTTTAATGCAGAGTGAGGTTACAAAGCATTATCCCAAACTGTGAACATCTCACAGATTTTTTCAAAATGGGCAAGAGTATGGCTCAATTGCAAAACTACAAAGACATGGACAAAGAGTCCGGATTGCAGTTTGCCAAAAGCCACGTCGGGGAAACAGCGAACATGTAGAAAAGGGGACTCTGGTCTGATGAGAAGAACCTTTATCTTTCAGGCCTTGATGCAAAATGCTATGAACTGGTATGGTGGAAAACATACAGCTTACAAAAACGTGGTGGTGGCAGCATTATGCTGTGGGGAATATGCAGGAAGCTTAGTACAGAGCAATCCTGGAAGAAAACCTGTTAGAGGCTGGAGAGACTTGAGACTGTTGTGAAGATCCTGCAGCAGGATAGCAACTCTAACCATACAGCCAGGGCTGCAGTAGAATAGCTTAGATCGGGGGTCTCCAACTCCAGTCCTCAAGAGCTATTGCCCTGTAACCTTTGGATGCTCCAACACAGCTGAATCAAATGATTGAATTACCTCTTTGTCATGCCTTCAAGTTTGGCAAAGGTCTATTAATGAGCTATTCATTTGGTTCAGGTGTGTTGGAGCAGGGGTGTATCTAAAAGCTGCAGGACAGTAGCTCCCGAGGACTGGAGTTGGAGACCTCTGGCTTAGATCAAAGCAGATTCATGTGTAAAAATGGCCCAGTCAAAGTTCAGGTCTAAATTCAAATGAGGATCTGTGGCAAAACATAAAGACTGATGTTCACAGACACGCCATCAAATCTGATTGATCCTAATCTATTCTGCGAATAAGAATGGGCAGATATTTCCATTTTTAGCTGCGAAGCTGGTCCAGACACACCCCAAAGGACATGCAGTTGTAACTGCGGCAACTGCTCTATCACATATTAACCCAATAAGTTACAATCAAGTTTTAAGTTGTAATGCAACGACATGTGGAAAAAAATTAATGAGGTATGAACACTTGAGAGGCTATGTATAAAATGCAACAGACAGCTGAACTAAAAATCTAGGACTAATGACTGGCCAGATGTTGGACAAAACAAATCTCTGGCGGGGCAGAAACAAGCTGGGGAACACGAGGTGAACCAGAGGCAGATTATTCAGGACACGGTCGCAGCGGGATAGCGAGCTCAGGAGGGCTGCAAGGACTTGACCTTTTCTAAATATTCATGACGAGGGAAAAGAGATACACACCTTCCCTGACACATAAAACCTCTGTGGGGGCCAAGAACAGAAGCCCGCTTATGATTCAGAACCTAAACATTGTTATATCTAGCATAAAGAAAATAATACATCAGGATATCTTGGCAGCCTGCCAGCCAGCAGGATCAATAACCATTAACACCATCGTGCATTCAGTCAGAGGACAGCAGGGATTTGAGGCTCTGCAGATTATTTCATCATGATGGGAGGTGGATCACAGCTTTAGTTACAGTAACCGCATCCAGCTCCTTGCTGCTCTGCTGTGGGGAGAGGGCTTTTTGCCCGAAAAGTAAATCGAGCTCTCTCTCTCTCTCCCCCTTTTTAAATGCGTGTGTAAAAAAACATCCCGGCAGCCCAAAAAATTTGGGTTTTTTTTTCCAGCCTTGATACGATGAGGAGGAGTCGTCTGGAGACGCTCCGTGCTGCAAATGTGTGCTGTGTGCTTGTCTCAAAGAGTCAGGCCGTAATCCACACACTCCGGTTTTTATCTGCCTCATGAATAAAAGGAGGAAAAATTAATTTTTCTAATTGGTGAAAAAATTTCCCCAAAAGAAGAAACGCAGGTATTTGGAAGCAGGAGGGGGAGAGGAAGGGGGAAAAAAAGGGAGGGGGGAAAAGGGGGAGGGCCGGGGCCCCCTTGAAATTTTCTTGCTCCAAAACCCCCTTTTTTGGCTCGTGCTGAGGAGACGTTGTTCAAAAAATCCCCGAAGAACCTTCAGGCTTTGGGAAAGCAAAAAAACTTTTGGGAAAAAAATTTGTTAATATTAAACATTGGGTTTGGGCAAAAGGAAAAAAGAAGGAAGCCATTGTTTTTGGCAGGGAATTACACAAAAAAGGGATCTTGAACTTTAATTGGGGGGGGCTGCCACCCCCAAAAAAATTCCTTTTTAAAAAACCCTGAAGGTTTTGTTGGAGCCTTTAAATTCCCAAAAGGTCGCCCCCTTTAAAGGGTTTGACCCCCTTTAAACTCTTTTTAAAAAGGGATGGGCCCTGATGGCCCTAAAAATTTGCGGAGCAATGCTTTAAATAAGAAAAATTTGAGAGCAGCAGCAGAGTGTTTTTTCTGGTTTGGGTCCCGGGAAACAAACTCGGGACTGACCCAAAGGAGGGGGTTTCCGGTTTTTTTTTTTCTTCAAGAAAATGTGCTGAGAAAGTGGATTAAAACCACTAAAATGATGCAGAGATCTTAGTAAAAGAAAGAGCCGACAGCTTTCAGGGTAGATTGATAAGAACAAGCAGCACTTTGAGGCAAATGAAAGGCCAACCAGGCTTTCCCCCAAAGGTGTCCATTTAAGTGGGCCCTGGCCAGCATGGGGGGGATGTTAATGCCAGGGGTAAAAATTTCCTTTAAAATTTTGGGCCATCATGTCCGTGGATAAAACCAGAAAAATCCCATTTGAGGGAATTTTCCCAAAAAAGAGCAAAAAATGATCCTCCAAGGAGCATCTGGACAGAATCATGCTCCTCAGTCAGCTTAATTTTCTAAAGCAGGCATGTGTGCCCTAACATTAGTGGCATTAGAGACGAAAGGGACCTGGAAAGTGACAAATGTGTACAGTCTATGTGGAAATACAGTGGTTGGACAATGAAACTAAAAACCCCGGGTTTTTTAGACCACTAATTTTTTTAGAAATGGTGTGGGACCCTTTTGTGGCCAATACAGCGTCAATTCACCCGGGGAAGGGACATATACAAGTCCTGCACAGGGGTTTAAAGGGGGAAATTTTTAAGCCATTCTTCTTGCAGGTTTAGGGGCCAGGTCATACGTGATACTGGGGAGGAAAACGTTTCCTAAATCGCTCCCCCAAAAAACCCCCCAAAGTGGCTCAAAAAATTTTTTGATCGGGTAAACCTGTGCGGGGCCAAATGGGAGATTTTCCCAAATTTCACTTTAGTTGTTTTAAACCAATCTTTTACCAGTTTTGCTGTGTGTATTGGTGCATTGTCTTTCCGATACACGGGGCACCGCTTTCAGGATACAATGTTTAAAACCATTGGATGCACCATGGTCCCCAAGAATGGTTCGGTAGCCCTTGGCAGTGACACCCCCACTAGCACAAGTATTGGGCCAAGGGAGGCCATGATTTTGGCAGCCCAAACCATCACTGATCCACCCCCATGCTTCACTCTGTGCATGTCAACAGTCTGGGGGGGGACGCTTCTTGGGGCTTCTCCACACCGAACTCTCCCGGTGTGGGGAAAACAGTAAAGGTGGGCTCAAAAAAATTCATGTTTCCCCATTGTCCACAGCCCAAGATTTGTGCTCCCTTTGCACCATTTTTAAAAAACCGACGTTTGTTCATTGGCATGAGTGACCAAAGGGTTTTGGGCTATAGCAGCCCGGCCGTGTATATTTGCCCCTGTGGAGCTCCCCAGGACAGTTCTGGGTGGAAACAGGAGAGTTGAGGTGCACATTTTAAATTCTGCCGTGTATTTGGGCAGCCGTTTGGGGGTTTTTTTTTTTTTGGATACAATCCGGGTTTTGCACCCCGAACATCCCCTTTCAGGACAGCTTCCTCTCGCGCTCCACAGTAATCCTGTTTGGATGTGGTTTCTCCCTTCTTGGTGGTATGCTGAACATACCCTGGATTTTCTGTGGCTCTTGATACATCACAAAAAACTTGCTTTTGGTCACAGATGCGCCAGCAAGACGTGCACCCAACAATTTTTCCTCTTTTGAACTCTTTGGGTATGTCACCCATAATGTTGTGTGCATTTCAATATTTTGAGCCAAAAACTGTGCTCTTACCCTGCTAATTGAACCTTCACACTCTGCTCTTACTGGTGCAATGTGCAATCAATGTAGACTGGCTACCAGGCCAGTCCAATTTAGCCTTGAAACCTCCCACACTAAATTGACAGGTGTTCCGGTTTCATTGTCCAACCCCTGTATATCTACATGTAAAGGTTTAACATACAGTGCAAGTAAGAAGTTTGCATTAGCTCACAGTGGTCATGAATCTCGTCTTCATTTGGGCTTATTAATTACTGTACATATTGGATAATTCTTCAAGGTGGAATTGTAATGAAACAGAAAGTTTTAATGAATTTGAAAAAAACAATCAGGAGAACAAGTATGGATTTAATGTTAATTTTCTCTAATCTAAACAGGGATATTCCCTTACAGTGTTTACTTGGTCCTTTCATGTCAGAAACAAACTTCTTGATCGTATGGAGATCATTTTAAATCTAAATCCACCAGGTGTATATGAATAATTTTGGGCTCAGCTGTAGCGGTTCACATCAGACCATAAAATCTTTTCTGCAGAAGACATTTGGGTTGTCCATATGGGCATCTGCAAATTTCAGTGAGCTTAAAGGTGTCCGTTTTGAAGCAGGGGCTTGTTTTTCTTTTGGTCAGCCCCCTCTCAGTCCAAATTTGTTACAATGTGCACAGTGGCACAAGCCTTCAAAGGTCCTCCATTTCATGGCAGGCTTGAACTTCAGTGGTTCCTGGACTGCTACGGATCATTCAAAACTGTTTTATTTCATCTGAATGTGACAGTTAGGGTCAGACGGTTGAAACCCGGACACAGTGTTGCACTCCAACAAAACAATGATCCAAACATGCATCAAAAGCTGTTTTACAATAGATAAATCAGGTTATACCGTTCGAACTTTTGGAAAGCTCTGACCTCAACTATGGTGAGAACCTCTGGACTTTGCCTAAAATTGGGTCAAATATCCAGCCAGATGTATGCCTGAAGTTTGTTGGTGGCTTTAAACAGTGTGTGGTTGAGGTGCAACTTCAATTAATCAGCATTTGTGGGGGGAGTGTTTATGTCTATTTTTAGCCTGTATGTAGATAAAACAGCTGTTTATTAGGGCAGCACAAACCTGTTTCCTGAGTTGCTAATTTTCCTGACTAAAAAAATTCGGGGGAAATATGTCATTTCACTCATATGGCTTGAAAATGTATTTTTTTAATATAAAAAAAACACATCTGCACTAAGCTGCACATCCTTCTCTTAATGGCCTTATATACACAGACACAAACACAAGCCGCAGTGCAAACAGAACAGCAATGCACTGAGGGGCAGATTATTAAGGCTTTGAACTGTTTGCAGCAAGTTTTGGCGTTGTTTGGAGACTGCGCTAATCACTAAAGAGGAGTGCTAAATTAGTGCCTTGGAGGTGTGAGAACAGGAATGTTTGCACCTGGCCCTGTTGCATTCGTGTCTATGGGATTCTTTTTTTTTCAACTTTATTGCCTGGCGTGACTGAGTTTCTGCTTCTTCGAGAATGTGAAGGTGTTGATTGTGAGAAGGGGGAATGTAAGAGGGAAAAAATTCTCCAATTGTGTAAATGTGTTCAGTGATTCACGTTATTTGAGTTCTAAGCGTGTTTCTTAAGCCAATTTGTTTTGACCCGTGGGTTTTGCTGGCTCAAATCCATCATTTTTTTTTGTTGTGGATTGATGTATTGTTTTTAGTGTTGCTGGGATTTAAGAAAAATCGAAATAAAGAGGTAAGAAAAGAGGTTGAGAAAATTAGCAAAACTTCAGACTTCATATTACATATGGATGCCATTGTTGCCCAGTCTCTTAGTTATTGTTGAATCATGAACCTTGACCTTAACTAAGGCAAGTGAGACCTACAGTGCCTTAGATGTTGTTCAAGGTTTTCTGTGTCATTTGGGGTAAGTTGTCAGAATAATTTTGGTATGCCAGTCATTCCTGGGAAGGGTCACTAAGTTGTGGTTAATTCATGACTTGACCAAGGAGATGGTTTCTTTCCACATGTTGCCAGGCTGGTTTGGGTAGCTTCTCTCCAGCTTCCTCCCACATTCCAATAACATGCATGCAGCTTAACTGGTCTGTAATTCATCCTAAGTTATGAGTTTGTGAGGACATGGTTGTCCTGTGCATCTCTGTGTTAACCATATGATGGTGGTGAGGTACACTCTGGCCACCTGACTAGGGTGTACCCCACCAATGACTACTGGAGATAAGAACCAGCCACCCCACAATCCTGCAGGGCAAGCTGGTATAAACAATAGATGTATCAACCATTTAAAGACTACTTTTTTTTACTTCGATGGTCTTTCTCTCATAATAAAATTTGTTTGATGATGGGAAACATTTATGGTCAACATAAAAGCAAAATCACATTACTAACTTTATACGAGGAAATATCTGGATACCTGTAATCTACGTCTAATAGAAGTAATGTAATTCCAGTTGCAATTATTTTTTTGTGCATCTTCATTATTTTTTTTATTCTTCTTCTTCCTATTATTGTCAGTTTTTAATAAAGCTCTCAACGTGCATGAATTGTGCATTGAAAGTTTTTTTTCCTCCAAATCCAAACTGAAAGCAGTTTGCTGAAATCACAGGAGTAAACAGCACTGTACTGACAGCTGATTGTTAGGTTAAAGCAAAAAAAAAAAAAAGTTTTCCTATTTATTAGTTGTCTGAATGAGGCTTAGCTGCCCCTGGTTTTCCTCCGCCCTTCATTCCTCCATCCAAAAATGGTTAATCAGCAAGTCTAAATAGTCTCTCTTGTCTCATGTTTGAGCACCTCTTGCCCACTGGAGATAGGCGGTGCCCCAATAAGGAGATGAGTGAAATATCCCAGACTAAACACCCAGCTTCTTTGCCAGTCAAGTAGCCAGTCTCTGGATTGTGATGAGCAGTTAAGGAGCAGATATTAAATCTGCCTTGTAAAGAAATTTGAAGTAAGGGACCTATTTGTTTTGGGAGTCTACAAGTGCTTCTTAGGTACTCAGGGATGTTTACTTTCTAAATGTAAAATAAGATTATGGAATCTACAGGGGCAGAGGATTTGGGGATTAAAAACAAGTAATGACTGAATTAATATTACAAACTCACTGTGATAAGCACTTGTTCACTGAAAAGAAAAAAAGTTAACTTTTGTGCAAATTTAATTCATAACTTGAAGAGAGACCATACTGGCTAAGAAATGACAACACAGACAGTATAGATGTTTGGGGTGTGAGATAAAAAGAAATAAATCATCAGCACAAAAGGTAACTTTATCTACAGAGTGACCTCTGTAGATAAAACAAAATATAAGCAAAAATGTGTTTTTTGCTGAGGAAAGTTAGAACACTCTGCCCTCTAATAGTTTAGCCTTACTCTCTTTAGCTGAAATTACTTCAGCAAGACTCTTATTGTAGCCACCTACCTGGAAAGTTGAGGAAAGTTGACCCGATGACTCAGTTTCGGCTGTTAAATGTTTCAGGAGTTTCTAGCATCTGCAGCTCATTTAAAGTCATCCCACAACATGGGATCAAGATCTAGGCTTTGACTAGGCCCAGGACATCTTTCTTAATTCTCAGCCGGTCCTTGGGAGGATTTAATGGAATATTCTGGGTCACTCTGATGCTCCAGCATCTGGTCCTCGGTAGCTCCATTTGTTTGATCTCACGTTTTCCTCAAGCACCCTCTGATACGGATAATTTCATGGTGGATCCTTTGATAGTGAATTGTGCAGGTCCCACTGAAGCAAAGCAATCCCAATGACACTTCCAGTGTTGGTACAAGGTTCTTTTCCTGCAATACGTTATTGTATACCAAACGTCCACTAATGAATTTCTAGACTAATTAATCAGTCCAAAGAATTCACACTTTTAAACTTTTGTCTGGCCTTCCTGATTTTCTTAGAGCTCAAAGGCTTCTTCCTTGCACCCCTCCTATCCACGTGAAACCTGTGTAGTCCTCTTGTTATTGAAGCATTCAGTTTCATATTAACCGTGGAAGGACCTTGGTGACAACATAGGTTTTTGGAGACTTCTTTGAGCATCGTGCAGACCTGGGCATGTTGTCAGTTGTTCTGAATGTCCTCCATTTGTAGACTATTTTTCAGACAGAGGAATGGCAGATTACATGTGTATGTGAAATTTTTTTAATCAAATTTTATGGAACAGTTTAAAAGGTAGACTCTTCAGATTTATTGTTTATTTGACTTGAATTTAAATTGACATTAAATATCCATGTGTCCAAATATGCAGGCTGGCATAAAGTATTCTGATTGTTTTTACAAGAGGGTTTAGGTGAAATAGGGCCTTGAGAAAATAGAAAAAAAACATTTTGCAGTTTATGTTTAAAAATAAAATCGGTTAAAAATCTTTCATGTTTAATATTTTTGTAAACATTGGCTAAAAGCTGAATTTGTTACATTCAAGATCTTCGTTTATTCAATGGCTTTCCATTATTAGAAGGATGTGAACTGCTTTTAACAATGGGCTTTAATATACTTTGCATCTGAAATGACAAATTTACCTTTCATACTAATGCATTAGCTAAAGGAAAACACCAACCTAAGAGCTGATGGAAAAAATAAAATATAACTGCAACATCCAGGTCATTAAAACATGTTTACCAAAATTACCCTGATCTAACAACAGTGTTTAAGGGACGAGCGAACAGAAGCAGCTCTGCAGCATCTCATTATTGGGATACAATGAGAATATATTGAGCACTTAAAGCAGCGGACCAAACTCACCTGATGATTACACAAACCTTTTGTTCTTGGCAACAGCATGAAGAAACACGCCTTGGACACCATATGCTGCTATTAAGGCTTTAATCATCCAGGAGCAGATGGGCAGATTGCAGGCGACGTTACCGTCTGCTGCGATGCCAAGAGGAGACACGCCAGCGGACAGAGTGCCAGCACTGGTCACCAGCATCTTCACATCACTGGGAGGAAGATCACTGCTTTTGTGCTGGCAAACATTAGTACACAGACCGCTATGGCCTACAACCACTGGGAACAATGTAGCTTGTGTTTAATGAATACTGTGTAAACTTTAACAATTAACAGGAAAGAGGTGACCCCTACAGCCGAGCCGATTGGTCCTGCCTTTACCTCAAAGTTCATTCATTACAGACATGCTCACAAACAAAGATAAAGGAAGCCATCCTCCCTTCTTCTGGCTGATTAATGAGCATGAATCTGAAACCAGGGTGCAAATGTTTCACTGAGACCAACGATGTCTGGAATCCAATTATCTCAAGGACTGGACTAAATCCAAAACAACTATTCAAAAGAAAGTTATCTAGAAGAAAAAAAAAATCTCTGAAGTAGTCAGGTTCACATACAGGCCCTGATTAATTACCTATGCCTCCAGAAATATTCAGTTAAATGTCCTCGAGGGAGTTAGGCACCGACCACACCCTTTTTGTAGCCATCAGCTATATGCTGTCATAATTCTGACTATATATTTGACCACTCTTCTGGTTGTAATTGGTTGAGTTCAGAGTCCAGTTTAAACTGGCTGGTTTCCAGCCAGTGACTCTACTTCTGAGCGTGGTCGACCATTGCCCCCAATGGTGTCCAGGTTTCAATCATCTGACCCAGACAGCTACACTCTGATGAAAAGAAACTAGTTTGGATGTTCAGGAAAAACCCAGAACTGGATGCTTCTGGACCAGTGTTATTCTCCACAGTGGAGCGAACTCGACAACCAACAAAGACGCACCCCTCCAAAATAGACCCCTTTAAATGGACAGTTTGCAGCTGCCCACATGGATACAAATGCCTTCTGGAGAAAAGCTTTAAGGTCTGTTGGGACAAAGACGGAGCTATCTGAAGAGTGTTTGGCATTGTCAAGCTGACGCTTTTAAAGCTTTGAACGCAGTACCAACTGTCAAGCACGGTGGTGGTAGCATAATGCTGAGTGTCCATACTGTGGACAGTTCCATTGGTGTATTGCACAAGTTGGATGGAATAATGAAGAATGAAGATTAAAATTCTTCAACTTTGTCGCAAAACAAGAGCTAGATGGTTGAAACTTGGGACAACTAGGCGATCCATTAGGACAATGATGCTAAACACAGATCAAAACTGCAAATAAATAAAGCCAACCAACCAGTTATTTCAGCTTAAACAAGTTAAACCATCAACTCAAGTAAGAGTGGTCACTTATTGAGCCAGGATGTTGTTGATGGCTACAAGTGTGTGGTTTCTCTGCAACTAGCTAAGCAACATTTTATCAAATATTACCACAAAAATGAAGAAAAGTTGTTTTTTAGTTGATTGTTTTAACATTTTTTGGCAATAAATCTTGTTGCATTGGAAAATCTGTATATTTCCCTTTAAACTGTGCAACATTTGTAAGGAAGATGCATTGGTGGGTTGACCCCATTAAAAGCGGAGCAAAATCTCTCTGCTAGCACTAAACAGCTTAGTCAACTATTGAGTTTTGTTTGGTGATTTTCATAGGATGGGATGACTAAAGTTAGAAGGAATGAAACATTTTGGGGAATTCAATCATTTATTTTAAAAACTACAGCGTAACTGAAGCAGGCACCTCCTCCTCATGCTGGTCGCCAGCTTTGTCTAACGCTGCAGTGAGATTGCATCCTGTTTTTGTCACAAGACATCATAGGTGGCCATGTTGGTCACTCTGAAACAAACAGCCCGCCCAAACTGACCCGACAAGTGGGTAGGGTCAGTAGGGTTAAGGTTATGGCCGCAGGGAGGCCATTCCATCCTCTTCACTCCTAAATTCTGGAGGTGGTCTCGGATAACCTTGCTCTGTAGTAGTGAGCGTCAACATCTTAGAGAACAGTTTGGGCCCCAAGAGTGGAGATATGGGCGATATATCCCTCTCTGCATTGAGAAAAGCCTTGTTCTTCCTGCGAGGGAGATGTCGAAAGCCGTTTGATACAGACAGAGAACATTTAGCTAGTTTTGTATGACCAGAACCCAAATACTCAGCTGTACCGGTCAACCCGGCACTCCATTCTCCTTAAAGTTGCTACAAAGAAACAAACAAAACCGACAACTAACCAAACAAAACAAATTTCCATAAGTTTATATTATTAGACCAGAATATTTTTGGACCTAGTATGGATTAGAAAAAAAACGCATAATAAATTCAAACCTAAGCATAATCACTGAAGTTGTTTGTTGTAAAATTATTTCACCCTGAAATGCATCGTTAAAAGGCCAAAGATTAATACAATTCATGCCAGCGATGAGTTTCTGTAACACTTTCACCTCTTCTTATTGGTTCTACTTCCAGTTTTAGCTGTTCAGCTTGAGTCCACCCAGTCAATAATCACATCATCTCATTTTAATTATTTTTTAAATCATGTTTATTAAATTTAGAAAACATCGTTTCACTAACAGTTTCATACCAACAGCAGGAAAGAGCTGAAACTGTAAGAGATGCAGATGGGGCCCGGGCCAACCCCCTGAGTTAAAAACCATCAGTTCTGGAGCTCCTCTGTCACGATACCTCTGTTGCCTGGGGTTACCTGTAATTCAACCTGGCATAGAGTAGAAGAGAGTCACAACGTAGTCAACATCTCAAGGTAGAACGCTAAAAGAAATGGGACGTAAGAAAACTCTGTGGACATCAGGTAGAAAAGTTGATTTGCAAAGTCAAGTTTCAAGTCAAAGTATTTCCTGCCAAAATATGCTGAGTACGCAACATTGACATGTAATTAGGTTGCCAAACCATGTCCTATGTAGACTTAATCACTCGGAGAGGTTTCTGCACAGTTTTAGGGGATCTGGACACAGGGATGCAGAGCAGATGTCTGAGAAAGAAGTGCAAACAATTTCTATAAGGAGTGTTTATTGAGGAGGTTGCATGGGCAAGGATAAAGGGGGTTTGAGCAGAGCAGAGCCACCCCCTCTTTGTTTATCAAGGTGCTGAGAGGGGCGACTCTCTGGAGGGTGAGCCGGAGATATCCTCAGGAGGGAAAACTGTGAGCGTGCAGGCTCGGATCCCGCCTAGCGACTCGGGCAAGTCAAAAACCTTTTGCCACTCGTCTTTCTCTGGGTCGTATTTCTGTACTATCTCCACCATGCAGCGATTGTTCCAGGAGTAGCCGCCCACTACGTAGATCTTATTCTCAAAGACGGCAACGCCGACGTCACTCTGACCTCGCAGCATGGCGGCGATGGGTGTCCACAGGTCGAGGGCGGGGGAGTAATATTCACAGCTGAGCACGTCGTCGTAGTCGCTCGTGCCGCGGAAGTGATTGCCCCCGATCACGTAAAGCCGGTCGCCCACCGTGCACATGCAGTGGAGGCCGCGCACCGTTGTCATGGGCGCCTTCTGAGTCCATTTGTCCGCATCTGGGTCAAAGCACATCAGCTCCTTCTGGAAAGTGTCATGAGTGATTCCCCCTGCAACAAAAAGAAGGAAAACATAAAAATGAATTCTTACTGATCCGCTTGAAGGAAGAAAACACTTTATGGACTCGTCAATCACATTTGTGAGTCATTCACTAGATAATTCCCTTTCTAGGCCATGCTGAGCACCAGCCATAATGCTGCCCTGGGCTTCACATTTTTATTACTCATCTTTCCGCGATCCCACGTTGCATATTCGGCCAATAAACAGATTAAACACTAATTATACAAACTAGAGCAACATTAGCGGTTGCTCAGCCTCTTTTTTTACACTCATTGTGAGCGCTCGGCACAAAGTGGTACGTTGTTACAAAGCCCTTGTTGACATACGCACAAACAGACGGGAGACGTCGGGACACGAATAGATGATGGAAGAAAAAATATACAGGACATGTCTACAGGGAAGGCTTAAAATAAAGAGGAACACAATCCCAGCATGCATTTGGGTGGGAGCCAGCTCAACCCTCCCCCTTCCGCCCCCACCACACACACAGGCGGAGTGACTAGGAGCAAACGCAGAGAGGGATTTGCGGAGCGTGCCATACACACACAATACCTCCTTTTTTGTTGCCGCCCATCAATTGTGTGCTTGGTTCATTGTTCAGGATTAATCTGTGTTTTCAGCTGCCATGACTCAGATCTGTGATGCTGCACCTTCTTAACTGATCAAATGTAGAGATAGCCCGACTACTTCCAACCAATTGTATGGAGCCATTATAAACCCTAAGAGGAGTGCTGGAGTTAACTCTGGATCTTTGTAATCCCCCCTAAAGGTGTCTGGCCTTTCCTTTAATCAGTGCTCTCTGATCAGGACCCCAAGCGTCTCAATGTTTAATCAGCAACATTAGAGGGACACCAAGAGAGAGAACGTGTTTTAACCAAACTGATCTCATCCTTCAAAGCCTTTGTCCTTCAATAGACGTCACAGAAAGGACTGCTGTTTTTATTTCATGCCATGTGTGTCCATATGGTTCTATTTCAAGACATTTCCCTGTGCAGCCATGCGCGCGCTGAACAACTGCAGAGTCGTTTTGTACAAGCAGTGACCTGGATGAATGAGTGCCAGCACACGCGGGACTCGAGCAGATGACGGAGAATGGACGGAGAGGGGCAACTAACGGAGAACCGTCTCTACAAACGCCCAGTAACAATCACAGGTGTCAGGAGTTGAGATCCTGCATAAATATCGGCCACAGGCGATCTGCGCTCGTCTTTGATGTTAAAGCCCTAAGGTGAACGGCAGAGATACAGCAGGTATTGATCAGTCTCACTACAGGAATAATTCGCCATGAATGCAGCTCGGTAAGGACAATAAAAGCAACTGAAAACACCTGAGTGCATCCTTACCCAACACACTTCTCACTCTTCAGAGCAATTTCAAACAGAAATGGTTCACTTTTACGATACCTTTATTCGGCATAAAAGCAGTTCAGACAAATGAGGAACAATGTTGTGGAAAAAGTATTTGCTCCTTGTAGATGTTTTCTGTTAGTGAAATTCATTCTTGAAATGTTTAACATCAGACCAAGTAAATAGCTTTCAGTAGATGAACATCATTACATCCGCTCCATAAATTCTTCGAAATGCTGCCATCCGGCTAACGGTACCGCAGTATGAAAGGCAGAACCTCCGGACTGATCAGCAGCATCTCCCGCTTGCTGTCAGAACGCTGAACTGCTGAATTACTGGTTCTATACACCCAAGTGTCTCTGGAAGTGTTTTAGTCTAGTTGTTGTTATTCATTTCCACCCATGTTAATTAGAGATCATTTATTGTACTGATAATTAGTTGGGGGTGGGGGGGTTGAGGGACATGCATGTGTGTTTATTGTTTTAAGTTTGAAACTTCTTCTGCTGACCCTGGAGAAACACTTTCATTTTGCAGCTCTGGGTTTGTATGCGCAGCAGATTGACTATCAGACGCGATTTGATAACAATTTACTCATGTTTGCTTAAGTAAGTTAAAAATGCAGTTTTCAAAATTATAATGTTATATTTTAAAAAAGGGAAAAAGGCTATTCAAACCAACCTGTTCAAATAGGTTTTGGCTCCCCCTCGTTAAATAATAAATTAAATGTTATTACTCACCTTTTTTCATAGGTTTAGTTTCATTTCTCTAGCCACACCCAGCCCTGATCACCTGACAACATGACAGATTCAGGCAAAAGGATCTACACATCTCAACAACACACCATACCCCGATTTAAACAGAAATAATGCATAAGAAATAAAGTCACTGACATCTATCAGTCTGGAAAATGGTACAAAGCCATTTTTAAACCAACTATGAAAAAAATTCTAATGAACCAATCAGACATTTCCACGCAAACAGGCTGACCAATAAGCATTCAAAGAGATGGGGCTGCTGACTGGTTGAACCAGAGCCTAGTGCTGAACCTTTCCAGAAGGGGACGGCCAACCAAATCATTAGAAGAGTTCATCGACGCCTTCTAGAAAAGAATCCAGATCATCATCTGAAGCACTGCATCTCTAGGTTAGGTAAAGGTTCACGATTTAGCAATATGAAAGAGACTGGGCAAAAATGGCATCCAAGCGAGGGTTTCAAAGGAAAAAACACAAATAAAACAAAGACCCCTCTCATATTTGCCAAAAAGCATCTTGAAGATTCACAAAACTTGGGATCTGAAAAGAAAAACATGGTAATTTTTTGAAAATGTGTGTCGCTTTACATCTGGCTTTAACGTAGCAATTGAGGAAAAGAATTGCTGCATTGTTCCTCTCACAAGGCGCCTTTTTGCCTTTCACAGCAAAATCCTGCCCTGAAGTGTATTATAAAAAAGGGGCCACTAATTGATTTTGCCTCAGTTCTGCAAGAAATAAAAAATGTTTGCCCATAGGAATGTCGGAAGCAAAACACAGTAGTGGCAGCATGATGCTGTGGGGTGTTCTCCAGTGGCAGTATAAACAAATGTTTCAGTATGTTGAAAAAGCGGAGTAAAAATGTTATTCTGCTCCAGAGCACTCGTGACCTCAGAGCTCACCTTCAAGCATGAAAATGTCTTTAGGTGGTTTTCTGACTTGAAGCCAATTAAAAGTCTATAAGAAGACTAGAAAATGGGGGTCTGCTGACAGCCCCCGCCCGAACAGACGAAGCTCAGGGGGTTTGCAGAAAGGAATGGCAGATAATCCCTCAATACAGGTGTGTACAGGTAGTCATGTTATTTCATGCACAAAAGGGTTCAGAGCAGTAGATGCTGCCAAAGATGATTCAACCAGTCGAGTATGAGAGCAGAGCGCTCGTTTCAGTGAAACATTGAACCCTCTCTTGAAAAAGTGCTACTGCACAACAGATAAGACTTTAAATGTGTGTGTCTAGAAATCTGAAAATAAAACCTACAGCAGAGGCAGGAGTTTCATGCTCGGATGAAGTTTGGTACCAATATCTGATTTCTGCCGAGCCACTCTGGCTGTGATGGTCTGTGGACTGAGTGCCTTTGTCAGTTTCATCCAGCTGACAGAATACCTTCAGACAGCACAGCGGCGCAGACGGAGAAAGTGACCTGATGTGCTGTGACAGACAGACAAGGAGGTCCACTCCAGCGTGGGTCACCTTGCACTGCAGGACTGTAACCCCCTGAGACCGCTGGAGCAAGTGAGGTCTGTCACAGCAACAAAAGGCTCTCCTGGATCATTCCTGTTAAAGCTACGTTTCCATGCGAGCTGCTTGTTTCCTGTCTGATAGCAGCTGTAATCAAACAGTTTGAGTTGCGATATTTCTAGGTGGTACAGGTGCAGAAGCTGCTCTAAAAAACAACATTTATCACATGATTGGCCTAATATCTGCATCATAAAACTGTATTTTCAGCACAGAAGGAATAAAAAAAAAGCCAATGATGAGAAAAGGACAATGCGTACAGAAGTGTGTGGCAAAAATCTATTTCCCTTCAGTCTTCACTATAAACAGTGAGAATATAATTCATTTTCATTATTGTATCATCAGCATCTTTTGGTCTTGCTGGCTCTAAAAACATCATTACTCTTTAGCCTGATGTGAAAATCATCTAATTAAAGGAAGCTTTTATAGTTTGCACTATTAATCATGTGCTGAGGTGTTAACAGACATCCTTCCAGCATTAGTTAAAATAAAATCTAATGAAAAGGGCTACATGTTCTGCTAATTTGTCGATATTTCTCAGTTTTTGGGCCAACAAGGCAGAACTGTTGAAAACTGAGAAAATAGGAATTAACAAGACAATAAAAACTGATCACTAAAAAGCTGAACACATTATCAATTAGTCGTCATGTCCTCGTTTTGGACAACACGGTGGCACACAATTAACCAAAGCAGCCAAAATACCAGGATAAATATAACTTTCAGGTAAATTAGCTCAGACGGAAAAACGGTTTATAATCAAAACAAGAACCCCAGGCAGAGGCCCACAATTATATTAATATCTACAAATTACTGAGCACAAACTGAAACAAGGGGGTGTAGTTGTTTTAGCTAAACTATGTGCCATAAATTGTCTCACCTTATATCTGCTTTTTCCAGGACATTTTGGGATTTAAAAAAAACCTGACTAACTGGGATCCGTTTGCTTTGGAATAACTGTTGTGAATGTTGTGAGTTTTAGAGAATTACAGGATCACCGCCGTTTAACGTTTGCAGAAGGATGATTTTCTTGCGTGGCCAGGAGGGATTAACATTGTCTGTTTTGTGTTACACCTCCTACACCTCCTTTAGTTCTCTCGCTCCATCTTTGTAAATTCCCCTCCACCAGCCCAAATGTTCTTCCCTTTTGTTGCATCGCTCTGGATTAGTCACACAGAGAAACTAGGGCTCATCTCCGTACCGCCGGATCGGTTTCAAATCGCAGGAACGAGTGTTAATGTGACGCCTAAAGAACAAGCAGTGATCGCCCAATGGTTCCCTCTCAGTATTTACTGCATGCTCCAAACCCTGGACCACCACAAACTTATCAACCATGCTTGGGAGAGAAGTCTGAGGAGTGAGACGCCACAGTCACAATTACAGACTCTTTTCTATGAGATGTTAAAGGTCAAGTAGATAAAAGTAACAATCAAACTGATCAAGAACTAAACATCTTGAATACACAAACACAAACTTCAAAGTCATTCAGTCATTTTCTACCGCTTATTCCATAGTGGGTCGCGGGGGAGCTGGTGCCTATCTCCATCAGTCTATGGGCGAGAGGCGGGGTACACCCTGGACAGGTCGCCAGGCCATCGCAGGGCAACACACAAACAACCATGCACACACTCATTCATACACCTAAGGGCAATTTAGAGAGACCAATTAACCTAACAGGTAGTTATAGTTTTTAAGAGCTAAGCGTGCAGAAAATTAACCTTTTTGCCACTCTCCTCTTCACAGAGTAGCAGAGTATAACAAGCTTGCCAAATGCACCTTTAAAACATTGCTCCCTAAATAAAGGGGTAGTCTAGAAGCCCTATTTCAGCCAGCTGACAGGCAATGCACAGCAAAAGATGGGGAAAGGGGAACTCAATGTTACACAACACTTCGGACTGCCAAAAAAAGTATGGACACAGCAGCATGGTCTGGCAACTAATACAAACAACTTTAACCTATAGGAGCGGGATTATGGAAGAGCTTTTTGTAACCAGCCGATGTTTAGTTGTAACTAGATGAGGAAAAGGGTAACGGATATTTCTGCAAAGCAATGTAGATTGTGGTTAGAAATATAATATCTCTGAATTAAGCAGACAAAGAGTCTCTGTGCCATTAATTTTTAAACAAGCTGCACATTCACAAAAACTGACACGTCAACTAATTTTAAACAAACTCCCAGGATGCACTTACCTGAAATATACATGTAACCCCCATACACGGTCCCAGCGTGGCCGTAATGTGGCTCATTCATTTTGGCAACATACGTCCATTCGTTTGTCCTTGGGTTGTAGCACTCCACAGTAGCTTCAATATGAAGGAAAAAAAAAACAACCAGAAGACTGTATTAGAGGAAAGTAGGTCAAGACGCATCTAAAGAGGACAAACGGCAGCAAATGAGGCCTTGGAGGGTCTCAGCGTGGGATCTAAAACACAAATTTAAATACAGTACACATCCCCACAGCCCCCAACCAGTGCTGCGTCCACTGACTGCACAGGAAATTGGCAGATTGTTAAATCCTTTATCTTAATGTGCCTGAGGGTAGTTATGCAAAAACTCTGAGCGCTCCAAGAACAGGAAGTCATGAGGGATAATCACAGGCAAGCGATTGGCTGCTTGTTATGACCCCATAACTAGTAACAAGGGTGCATTAATGAGATTACTTTGTGCTTGATATAAGACCATAACTAGTCTCAAACCCTGTTTCAGTCTGTGCCATCAACAGCTCTTCATCACCAGGGTTAAACATCATGAGTGTTCATCAAGACAATAGCAGATGCCAGGTAAATTTAGAGAATATGATGCAGAACTTTAAAGGATCCTGCGAAATCAACACGATTACAAATGAGCAAATGTCATGTAGAAAAGAAGTTTACTATAAGGGCTGCAAATAGTAGCTCAGTGGCCTCAACTGTGATCTGTATCATCATATATCCTTATTTAAGCTTAGAAAGGCCACATTTTCCTGGCGCATTCAGCGTATGGATGCATGTGCGTACATAAATCTATATATATATATATATATATCTTTATCTCCTAGGACAGTAATGTAGGTACAACAAAACACATATTTGTTCTCAGGCTTTAAACAGCTAAATTAGTCCAAAGGGAAACAGAAGTTATGCGAGACAAAAAGACACTGCGCGCACTCATTAAAACGGAAAATCCCTCTGTGAATGTTGTTATTGTTGTTAAGCATTTCCTTTTCTAAAAACCAAGGCATTTAAGACACAACAACAAAACCGCACCCATACAACCCATCCAGAGTAAACAAACATGGTGGAGGGGAAGGGCACATGCAGAAATACATCAGGCCAGAACCACACGCAGAGCGGAGGCAGGGGAACGCAAAGCTGAATCAGGCAGTTGTGTAGACAGGCGGTGAGCTCAGGCTGTGTTCTTTGGTCTAATTATAACCTAAAATAGAAGACAACTCCTCTGGTCGGCTGAAGTTATACGGCCGGATTTAAGTATTGGGTGGCACCTCTTTGTGGTTTAAGGCTATGGGTGCAGAGGTCCCAGATTGGTTACTAGGCATTGACAAAGATCTGCTCGATAAGTTTCTAAAACTGAAATGTAAGAACAGTGTTTTCGTTCCAAGACTTTTCAGACAGGATGACGTTATAAACACTTCAAACTCTCAAGGGCGCGTCAGTTGCTGTTGCTGTGAATCCTTCTGTCAGTATTGATCCTGTCAAAACTTCAGCCTCTACTCGGGACCTACAGCTCAATGTCGTACGCACTGGCACAGAAGAAGAACACTCCTCTGAGACAAACGCACTAAAGCCTACGCAGCAAGTATTGATATGCTTCTGGAATTGATTGCAACAGATTGGGAGGAAATTTGTGACAATTATCCTAGATTACATGCAGTTTTCTTATGCATTATGTTAAACCAGCACTTTAAAGAATGATAATTCTTACAACTTAAAGGCATCTGCTGTTGATTTTACGCCCTCTTACAGCATTGATATTTTGTCCCGGCCCACGGTGGACCGAGGAAGATTCTACACATAATATGGTCAACTAAGTTAGGGCTCTACAACATGTAAATTTAACATATAAATATCTGTGTGCACATCAATAATATTAAAAGGACTGTTTGGAAAGTAATATTTGTCGGTTAGCATTTCTAATTATCATGACTACATTCTTTGAATGCCAATATTATATTCAGCCTGTTGGGTGAAGTCTCACTGCAGCAGATGCTGACATCCGACACAGATGATCGCGCCCGAGATGCTAAAGGTCACAAAGACTGTTGGAAGCTTAATATCGCAAAACAATTTCCTGATCGCAGTCCTTTTTTTTCCTGAAGTCAAAGTGAAAGATGCGATCTATGAAGGACGGACTGCTGTTCTCAAGGATTACGCCTTGAATTAACATGATCAGACAAAAAATACAGTAAAATACAACAGCTTTAGCATTTTTCAGTTTTTGCTCTTCTAAAGGATAATTTACAGACAGATGATATACAGTTTCTGTCCTCAGACTGGCAAGTCTGGTTTAATATTTTAGATGCAATGACTTCTGTTACCAGCAGCCAACATATTTAGAGTTTATTATATTTATTTCAGCTAATGACCCAGCACTAAACAAAAATCAGAGTTACTTATGGTGTCACCTGGGGAAATAATTTGCTTGATTTAAAAGGGCACAAAAGGTCAACTATGAACTTACCAAGCTCCCCAGCAGCATTTCTTCCACCAACAGCATAGAGATGACCCTTGAGAGCGCTGAGATGGAAGAAGGTACGTTTCTCATTAAGGCATGCCACCTGGATCCATTTGTTGTATCGAGGGTCGTACCGGAACACTGTGTCCACTGCTGTTTTTCCTTTGGTGTCATAGTTGCTTTGGCCACCCACAACATAAAGAAAGTTGCCGATGACTGCGATACCGTGCTGGTAGCGAGGTGCGTCCATGGGAGCAAGCGCCTTCCACTCATGAGCCTTCTCGTCAAAGAGCCGCAGCTCCTTGCTCACGACCAGCTGCTGGCGCAGAACACCACCCAGGGTGACCAGGTGGGCACTGTCCGAGCGAATGGCTGTCCGTTCAGATTGCATTACTGGCTGCATGTAGGGCATCATTTGGTAATTGCTAGCTTCCAGAAGTAGGTTGACGCAAGTGTTGTCTGTGCGCATAAAATCCACTGTTTGTACGTGATTAATGAGCTCCTGTGGGTTCATGAGGGGAAAGCGGATGTTCTTCATGAGCTTTGCTGCATATTCCATTCGGCCGTCTTCGTAGCGCAACCAGCGGCACGCAGCCTTGAACAAGTCTAACTCAGTGCAGTGTTTTAAGCTGTTACTGGACAGCACAAAGGCCAGCCGTTCAAACGGGAGCTTGACGAACTCTCCCGTGCCCAGTAAAGAGGGGAAGTTCTTCAGGATGAAGTTGTTGACGTATTTGTCCACCTCCGTCAGGTTGTATGTGTTGGCAATTCGCCCCACCTCAACGCAGTTGTCGAGTGAAACCTGCAAAGGAGTAACAGTATAAGTAGCATACCTTGCAACCGTCAGCAAAAATGAAGATGAGTGGACATCACAAAGTAAACATGCTAGTCTGTGTTTTAAAAAATTGTAACTCTAAATTATAAACACCACATCTTGCAGGTATTTACACCACTTAAAGATTTTGTCACATTACAACCACAAACTTCTGTTTTTTTTGAGTTTGAAAAGTATGGCATGCATATGTATTTGGCCTCCTTTTCTTTCCTAAATGAAATCCTGGGCCACCATCTGCACTGCAAATAATTTTAATCAGTTTAATTTAATCTCAGTATTAGTTCAGCTGTAATGTGAGGGCCTCAGAACATTAGTGAACAAACAGCATCATAAAGACCAAGCCACACAGCAGATAGCTCAGGGAGAACATTGTGGTGAAGTTTAAAGCAGGGTGTGGTATTTAAACAGTATCCCAAGCTTTAAACATCTCATGGAGTATTTTTCAATCCATCACCTAACAGTGAAACATGGTGGTGGCGGCATTATGCAGTGGAGATGCTTTTCTTCAACGAGCACAGGGCAGCCGGTTGGAGTTAAAGGAAGATGGATGGAGCGAAATAAACAGGGCATTCCTGGAACAAAACCTGTTGGAGGCTGCAACCTGGGCGGAGGGTCACCTTACAAAAGGGCAACAATCCTTAGCATATAGCAAGAGCTACAATTTCAAATTTCAAATTCATGTTACAATGGCCTAGTCAAAGTCCAGACATAAATAAAGACATGTGGCAAAATTTGATTGTCAATGTGACAAAAATCCATCTCTGGATGTAAAGAGCTGGTACAGATATTCCCCAGACAACTTACAGCTGTAAATCTAGCAAAAATAAAAAACAGTGGCCAAACACAGTACTGCCTCAGGAGGGAGTGCCACACTTTACGAAACATCTTCCTTCCATTCACAATAAACATTACTTTGTCTTGGTCTATCACTATAAATCTAGGTTGAATACACTGAAGTTGGTAGGGGTGACGAGACAAAATGGTGAAAAGTATCAAGACGTATCAATACTTTTGCAAGGTACTGTACTTACACTTTTTAAATTGCCTGTGGTTAGTCACCAACGCGTTCTTCAGTATTCATTCCCATTTTCATGGCTTCCATACGGTCCCTCACTTTATATATCGACTACAAATTCAAAACCCTTTTCAAAATAAGCTGCCAAGGCTCTTTACAGCAGTGCTCTCTAAACTTATTAGCAACGAGCTCTAAGTTTTTACATGCAGCTGCTCCTTTGTCATCTCCTTACCCCAGAAATGAGAAAAACTTTGCAGAAGTCCAACACAGGAAGTATTTGTAAGAAACTGGCAGCCTCAAGTGTGTCTTGCAGATTCTCCATGTTGAGTGACAACTTTGCTGTGTAGATAAAGTCGATGATCTTCTTGAGGCCTATTCGGTTTACTCCATGAAGCTTGATGCACATTAAGTCCTGTTCTTTCATTCCACCTGCATCAGAGGAGTGTGGGAGAAAAAACGATAAAACAAAAGAAAACAAACTTATGATTAAATGTGGTTCGACTCATAATTAGAGATCAGAGACACCAGCAACTGGAGACCTCAATCCAAGCAGATTTTCAACACACATACTAAGACAAGCTCTTTTAATTATAGATTTTTGTCATCATAGATCCTAAATCCTCTACCCAGAAGGAGTGTATGGGTAAGTTGCACGATGCAGCAGGTGAAATAAGCATTAAGCGTATCCACAGTTTTCTGATTGGGGCGTAGCCATGAAATTCTGACAGGATGTCAGCAGCAAATTAGCCATGAAATGAAGTTATGAGTAAAAAACTGGAATGACACAGGTAATAAGTAGAACATACTTAATCATGAAGAAAATGTTGTGCAAAAAGCCATAGAAATCCAAAATAACCCACAGAAATTGATCAGTGTGTAGAAATCATCTGTGCTGCAATGTGCTAATTAATATTAGCTGGTTTAATATTAACTGATGGTCCATAAAAGGTTTCTCACTGCCAAAGTATTGCATAGAGTGGTACAATTAGTAAAAGCAAAAGAGATATTCACATAAAATTCCTACTGTTGCTAAACCTACTAATGGACCTGCACTTTTAAACTTCTGAATATTCCAGTGAGCAGCGCCGAAGCCGTAATTGTGAAATAGAAAGATCCTCATTTCACCATAAACCAGAAAGGACCCCCAGAACCGTCAATATTCGAAGACAGTTTGTGTGGAAAAATGTCTCAAAATCTTTCCTGAACAATATGTGACCAGTTTCTGTTGATTTCTCTGCATGTGTGAATGACTTGTGTTGTTGCAAACATCTAGTGATGATTTTATATCAAAGGCCTCAATGGAAATACAAATATTTAAACTGGTCTTTCTTGGTCTTTCAAAGCATGACAATTTTAGATATCCATCACTCAACCTGGCCGTGCCCCCCGACAAATTATGACAACATAAAACTTCAGAACTTCTGTTATAGTTTGGGTTTTGGTGTGTTGACCCAAACTTAAATCTGCCCCACCATGTGACCCCCTCACTGGCCCCTGTCAAAATCTCGACCCTAAATAAATAACAGTTCCTTCAATTATAGAATATGAACTAATCTGAATTATTATGGTGGTGAAAAGCTATAGTTGGGAGAAATAACTTAAAGAGCAAACTGAAATATCCAATCAAAATATGTTTTACTTAAATGTTTATGATATCTGAAATTGAATACAGCTTTAATGTAAAATCAAAAATAACCTGATACAGTGTATGGCTTGGCAGAGAAGCTACTATAGAGAACAGTGAGATCCGCATAAGGACAAAACTTAAAATATTACATCCATACTCCATTGCTTTTTACAGATAGTGTGAGAAACTAATCGTAAGTGCCCTTAAGGTGCGGACAGCAAGCAGATAAAAGATTGTATTCAGACATTTTATTACATTATCATTAACCACCTGGGACTTTATAATCAAGCACCAACTTGTGAGTTTCAGATTGTTTAATCATTTGAGAAACCGATAGTGACCCCCTATTTCAATGTGGTTTCTGACAAGCAGCACGAACAAAGGGTCTGTGTTGCTAAGAAGATTGGATTTATCATTAGTGTTCCCTGTAGCTTTAAAGATAATTTAATTAGACTTTAGAGTAGAGCAGCACAATATATCTAACCCAGTAGTCATCTCAATATATGCAATATCACAATTGCAAAAAAAAGCTTGGGTGCAATATTTCGGTGGTTATATTATTATCAGGTGCGAAGCATTTAATTCTGCTTGACTTTCACTGTCTTTTATGCACAAATCTGATCAATTTGAGCAAGTGCTCAAGGTGGGTGGCGTGGACATTGTGAAGAAAAGAAACAGATCTGAGGAGAAGGTGCGAGTTTAATGCAATCTTTATTGTTATTGCAATATTAAACAGTAATATTGCAATAACAGATTTCTCCAGCATTTTTCAGCCCTACAGCAGAGTTCTCTGTGGATCAGACCTTTCGTTGGTAACGAAGCTTGAAGTTTTGCCACCACCCACAAATGTGTGAAGCTATACAGACACATATATAGATCAAGCTATAGAAGGTATACATAGATATGGAACCAGCGCAACACGCTTCGATTCAGGCGAGGTAGAGAGAACAGAGGGCTGCAGATCCCCACATAATGTTACATGATGGGCACCGCTCTGTGTTGGGCTTACTTGTTAGCTTAACACTAAAAGTAAACAGAAATATGTACAAATAAGCAAATGAAAAGATGACTGAAGTAAATCAGAAGACATGTATTGCTATATAAGGGCTCTCATTGTTTTGAGTCACTGATTCCTGTACACTGAATTGCTCAAGTACTTTTTGCATTTCTTCTTTAGAAAACGTGCACAAATGAATAGCTGACTTCTTCAAGGGATAGTTTGGATTTTGTTCTTTTTTATTACAAGAATTTAATCATAACCCAAACTGAAAACTTTCATATCCGTGGGATAATTCAATTACATTCAATTCAGTTTATTTATATAGCGCCAATTCACAACACATGTCGTCTCAAGGCACTTCACAAAACTCAGGTACATACATTCCAATTAATCCTAATCATTGAACAGTGCAGTCAGATTCAGTTATTTATTCAAATTGGATAAAAAGTTTTTCTATCGAAGGAAACCCAGCCGATTGCATTGAGTCAGAGACATTCAGTCCTCCCGGATGAGCATGTAGAGACAGTGAACCAGGCTCAGTGTGAGCGGCCATCTGCCACGACCGACTGGGGGTTTGAGAGAAAAGAGCAGAGACACAAAACGAACACAGAAGCACTGATCCAGGAGTACTTTCTATGGGAAGGAAAAGTAAATGTTAATGGATGTAGCTCCTTTAGTCCTTTCATCTATAAAGAAAGAACAGATAAACTATGAGCCAGTTTTCAAGGTTAGAGTCTGAAAGAGAGCACAGTTAGTTACAGTAAAAGCTCAGTCAATTGCTATGTCTAAGAGAGAGAAAGGGTTAAGCACTGAAAGACAGGGCCATGTGGATCATAGGTAGAGGGTGAGCATTAAGTTGTTGCCAGCAGAAGCTTAGACGATGCCCCTCTCCAGAAAGGTGTTACAGGTAGACACAGAGTCAGGCCAGGTGTAGCTTCTAGGAAAGAGAAAGAGAGAGAACAAAGTTAAAAGTGAAATAGAAGCAAATAATGTAAAATTTGGAGAGCAGTATGAGAATGTAGTAGAGAGAGTGGTCCTCCAGCAGCCTAAACCTATAGCAGCATAACTACAGAGATAGCTCAGGATAACCTAAGCCACTCTAACTATAAGCTTTATCAAAAGGAAAGTTTTAAGCCTAGCCTTAAAAGTAGACAGGGTGTCTGCCTCACCGACAAAAATGGGAGCTGGTTTTCCCCAGGAGAGGAGCCTGATAACTAAAGGATCTGCCTCCCATTCTACTTCTAGAGACTCTAGGAACACAGTAAACCTGCAGTCTGAGAACGAAGTTTCTTTCTAGGAACATATGAAACAAAACAAATCTCTGATGTATGATGGAGCTAAATCATTAAGGGCTTTATATGTGAGGAGGATAATTTTAAATTCTATTCTGGATTTAACAGGGAGCCAATGAAGGGAAGCTGGGGGGGAAATATGATCTCTTTTTAATTTTCATCAGAAAATTTGCAGCAGCATTTTGAATCAGCTGAAGGCTTTTAACTGCATTTTTTTGGGACATCCTGTATAGTAACGAAAATTACAATAGTCCAGCCTTGAAGTAACAAATGCATGGACTAGTTTTTCAGCATCAATCCTGCATAGGATATTTCTAATTTTGGCAATGTTCCCGAGATGAAAAAAGGAAATCCTAGAAACCTGTTTAATATGGGATTTAAATGACATGTCCTGGTCAAAAATAACACCAAGGTTTTTTACTTTATTATCAGAGGTCAATTTAATGCCATCCAGGTTAAGTGATTGACTAAGCAGTTTCTCTTTTTTAAAGACTCCGGTCCAAAGACGACAACTTCTGTCTTGTCTGAATTTAGAAGCAGAAAATTTGAAGTCATCCAAGTTTTTATATCTTCAAGACATGCTTGTAGTCTGTCTAACTGGTTGGGTTCATCAGGATTTATAGATAAGTAAAGCTGAGTATTATCAGCGTAACAGTGAAAATTTATTCTATGCTGGCTGATAATTTTACCTATTGGAAGCATATATATAGTAAAGAGAATTGGCCCAAGTACTGAACCCTGTGGTACTCCACAATTAACCCTGGAGTTTAAAGATGATTTATCATTTACATGAACAAACTGGAATCTGTCAGACAAATAAGATTTAAACCAGCCTAGCGCTGTTCCCCTGATCCCTACAGCATATTCCAGCCTTTCTAAGAGAATATTGTGATCAACTGTATCAAATGCAGCACTGAGATCTAACAGGACAAGTACAGACACAGGTCCATTATCTGAGGCAATAAGAATATCATTAGTGACTTTCAGCAGAGCTGTTTCAGTGCTATGATGAGCTCTGAAACCTGACTGAAACTCTTCAAACAGGTCATTGCTGTGTAAATGCTCACACATTTGATTAGCAACTATTTTCTCAAGGATTTTAGATAAGAACGGAAGATTGTATATAGTCCTGTAATTTATTAAGTCATCTCGATCAAGCGAATGTTTCTTAAGTAAAGGTTTAATTACAGCTACCTTAAAAGCTTGTGGTAGCTCAACAGAGCTATGACTCTGTGTAAGTTTAGCAACTGTACTAAAGAGAAACCTAGGATTATTCTTGTTCTCTTCTATTAATGATGAGAAATAGGCTGTTCTAGCTTGGTGAAGTGTCTTTTTATACAACAGTGGGCTATTTTTCCAGATTAAGTAGGAATCCTCTAGGTGTGTAGAGCGCCATTTTCTCTCCAATTTTCTAACATTGTGCTTTAAAGTACGCAGCTCTGAATTAAACCAGGGAGCTAGCCTCCTATGAATAATTACCTTCTTTTTCAAGGGGGCTGCATTGTCTAATGCACCACGCAATGATGAAGTAACACTATGAACAAGAGAATCAATTTGTGAAGGGGAAGAAACAAAATTATTGCCCTCCACTGTGTTTTTCTGTGATAATGAGGAAATTAAAAGTGGAACAGATTCTTTAAAGGTTGTTACAGCATCGTCTGATAATGATCTACTATAATGAAATTTTCTTTCAGCTGTGGAGTACTTGGTTAAATTAAACTCAAAGGTTATTAAAAAATGGTCAGACAGGACAGGGTTATGAGAAATATTATGTCTTTACCCTCAATGCCATATGTCAGCACAAGGTCCAGAGAATGAAGACAAAGGTGGGTAGGTTTGTTAATGTTTTGAGCAAAGCCAATTGAGTCTAAGATAGCATTAAAGGCTATATTTAGGCTATCACTTTCAGTGTCAACATGAATGTTAAAATCCCCCACTATTATAACTTTATCTGTATTTAGCACTAAATCAGATAAAAGGTCTGAAAACTGATCTAAAAATTGAGAGTAAGGGCCTGGTGGACGGTACAAAACAACAAACAGAAGTGGTTTTAGTGCTTTGCAAATTGGATGAGGAAAACTAAGGATTAAATATTCAAAAGAGTTGTAGCTATTAATTTGTCTGGGACTAATCAATAAATCGGACTGAAAGATGGTTGCTACTCCTCCTCCTCACCCAGTATTTCGAGGAATGTGAAAATATAAATAATTAGTAGGAGTTGACTCATTTATAGTAACATAATCCTCTTGCTGCAGCCAGGTTTCTGTGAGGCAAAATAAATCAATCTGATTGTCACAAATCAGGTCACTAACTAGAAATGTCTTTGAAGAGAGAGATCTTATGTTCAGTAAGCCACATTTAATTGTTTTCTTTTTAGTCTGAGTTGTATTTATTTTTATGAGATTTTCATGATTTCCTCCTTTTAGATTATTTTTTCATCTATTCAATTTTGGCCGTGGGCAAGACACTGTCTTAATAGGTACAAAGCTGGGGATTTCTCCAAAGTCCGTTCAAAGTCTGTACTTGATGCAATCAGCTGGTTTTGCTTAAATAGAAATCTGAGCTTGACTGCTTTGTATTATAACTAGGATCAATTACAAATGTGGTAACATACATCTGCAATGCATGCAGCTGCCTTTGAATCCGTCAATATGATTGGACTGATATGATTGTATATTTATGTCAATAAATAGGAGCCGTCAGTCTTGTAAAGTGCATTGAGATGACATTTGTTGTGAACTGGCTGGCACTATATAAATAAACTGTATTTTATTGAATTGACTTATCTACAAACTTACAGTAAAATGATATCGGCAACATCTCACACTGACAAATTCTAAACCATCCCTCTAATAAACCTTAGTGTGCACCCCTGCGAGCAACAACTTGTCTGCATTTCCATTGTTTACATTCATTTGTCAGTTTTTCTGGGTTTCATGCTCAACTTGAATGCAGGCATTCCTGCCAGTCAGTGTTAAACCAAGAGTATGGTAGGCATCCAAAACACACTGTTTGTGTTTAAAGGTTTTCAATGTTCCCATGTTGCTGAATTGTCTGCTAATTAGTAGAAAATAATATTAAAACCCAAACATATTTCTTTACTGTATGGAGGAAAAACAATTCAATGCAAACTAATGACTAATACAGGAAGAACATCAAAGAACCAAACATACATACATGAAGTGCATCTGTTTAATTTATGCTACGGCTGCCCTCTGAAGAGCATATGTTCTGGTCAGAGAAAGGGTTTTGCACACCCACCTGTAAACATAGCTTTGAAGTAGTCAGAGGATGAGGCCATCATTGCACGGTGAACGGGGAAAGCTTCATCGCCGTCCCCAGCAACCAGCGTCACGTCACACAGCAAACCTTCTATTCTCAGCTGATCAAATCCCTGAATCCAAACGGGACGGAAGGTGAGAGTTATACGAGCAGGAAGTGTTTCTGTCTTCAGCTTAGGGGACCTAAATTAAGTGGCGGCTTTATATCCCCCCTCTTCCAGTGATTCCTCAGCTGGGTCAATAACAGACTAAGCTCACATGCTAACCAAAGCTCCTGCTGACAGAAATAAAATCAACTCACCATTTCTGTAGTCTCTACAGTTGAATTATTGACACTGCACACATTTATGCACACCTAATTTTTCTACCTACTATATCAAATAAATTAAGGGTTTTGGTAGTTTGAACAAATAGCCTGAAAAAAAACTGACAGTGTTAAAACAACACAAACAGCTATAATTGGTGGGTAAATCTTTGCAGGATCAGGATGTAAGATAGGCTAGCAAAACAATGATCCCACATTTCTGTAAATATTTTATACATCTTTTCACTGAACAACACTGAATATATGACACTTTGATACAAAGTTAGTGTGCCGCTTGTACAAAAGTGTAAATGTGCTGCCCTCTCTAAATACCTCAACACACAGCCATTAATGTCTAAACTGCTGGCACCATAAGTGAGTATACCTCTTTGTTAATTATTTCTTAACAGCAAACCCTGTAGCTTTAAGGCATACCCATAGGGTTTATAATGGTTTATAATGTAAAAGGGGGAACAAAAAACACTGATCATTAATCGGCACAACTTGTTTCATAAAACAGTGTATGATCTCACCTGAAGAACCACAGAGCTGTGCGTATTGCTAGTGAAAAATCGAGTGTTTCCAGTCTTCGATGCCTGAAGGTGAGCAGGGATGCCCATTTCACCATAGCCCAGAGCGACTTTCATGTGCGCGTCGTCGTCCTCCACGAGGGATCTGGAAAACAACAGAAAAAAATAATAGAGGGTTTTAAACTTTAAACTCTTAAAAAAGTTGGGAAAAAAGGAGTTGCTGGATAATAATAAAATACAATGCGATGCTTGATTGTAGAATAAACAGGCCCTGTTTTTTGATGCCTTCCATCAAAGTGTTTCTATCTCAGCCTCCCCCTCAACCCATCAAAGTGTCCTTGGATGAGGCGTTAAACTACAAAATGCTCCTGATGAGTTACAAATTAAAACAAGCTGAACCTCGGATTTGTTCAGTTTAGGTCCCATCCTTAAAACTCCTTTCTGAGTGAAGAAATTTGAGTTCAAATCAAAAGCTGTTCTGAGAGATCCCCTTTCTCTGTCTATTAAAACACTTCCACTCTGATGGAAAGCGTTCCGGCAAACCAAACACCCAGTTTCACAAGACAGAAAACGATGCAACCCGTTTGCCCAAGCCAACTGATTTCAACATTTATGGGACAGCACCCTGCATCACTGTCAGCGACACAAACCGAGGGAATTTGTCGTGGTAAAATGTTTTCCGGCTACGAATCTCTCCAGAGACCTGTAACATTTTTAGAAAAGACCCTAAAAAAATGAAAAAAAAAACAAGCTTTCTTTCTAGCAGCATTTGTTGGCCCAACGCTTGATTTCGACAGTTTTCTCCAACATTGGCAGAAACTTAAAGCAAATGTAAAAGCCACTTTATTTTGCTCTATGACCAGAGGAAGCTCAGCATTATTTAATTTCCATAAGCGTCTTTCAAAACGGAACAGACTGGTTTACAGTGCTGTGCGATATTACCTATTTCAATCTTTGTATTTTTACTGGTTTTATTGGATACTGTTTTTTAGAAATGAGCTAGATTCCAGTACCACGGTAAAAAGTAACTTTTAAAAGAGCTAAAAAAATGTCCTTCGTACACTCCTACTTTTTAAAGCATTTTTTAAACAGCTGCCACAGATTGCTGCAGCCACTGTAGTTTTTGTTTTTGTTTATAGCTGTTTGGAGCATAGAGTAACGCCACGCTCCCAACAGAAGACTTCCGGACACTTCCTTAAGGAAATTGGGAAATTCTGGACATATTCCAAATTAGAAACTTCCCATGTAGAACGTAATAATACTTAAAGGAAAATAACTGGAAATTGGAAGCAATTCAATTTAATTAAAAATCCAAACAAACTGTTTTGTCATGGCCAGACAAACAAGTGATATTTCCAAGTTAAATATTAAACAACATACATCAAATATATTTACTCAATGATATGAAACTTTGCTTTATGTAGTCCACAGACTCAAACGTCTGGCTACACCAGTCTTGTGCTCCGGGTGCCCTCAGTAATCCAAGCTTAGAGGAACCCGTTTATGTGGTGGAGAAATACGCAGTGCATGTAGGGGTTGTGGCCTCAACGCCCCAGCAGTAAGGAAGTATGTTATGAGCACGTGACTGAGAAGTAGCACAGTAAAGTGTACCTGCACGAATCTGGTTGTTTTAGTCAGGATTGTGCTTATATCTAAATATCTATTTTCCGTAACTATATTTACAATCCCTTTTAAAAAGGTCAACCTTCACTTTTTTCAGATCCTGGTTTATTCCTGTAAATTCCCATTAATGACCTTTAATTCCAAAGCAATGTTTCAACTTTAAAAAAGCCACAAAGTTTGCGTCCCTAAAATCTACTACTAAATTTGGCGGGGTGTTTATTCTATATTCTTGGTTAAAATCAATGGATGATAATAAAAATAAATTTTGTATGTTTTTTTTTTTGAAAGCTTTAACATCATGATATAAATCTTTGATCTTTTACTCTTTGAATCTCTGACTCGTCTTGGGATTTTTGTTTTTTGCAACGTAGCAGTTTGATCCAGTGTTTAAGTACGTTATTTAACAAAAAGGAATTGTGAGAGGCGTAATGATAAACTACCATACTGCTGTCTTTTCTGACTCAAGCTGAATACTAATGAGTGATGAAGCGTTCTGTTTAGATAAACCGCTCATCTGTTTTGTAGTGACTGAAATGGTTGGTATTGTGCCTTTGTTAAAGTCTCAGAACGAGGACGAGAGAAACCAAAGAAATTTGGAAAAAGATTTAAAACGGCTTTCCCATCCTGAGGTTCGGCATTGTAACAAAGCTGGCTAGTAAAAGGCCGGGTTAAAAGCGACAATATTGCAGTGTTTTTCATAATCCACACGTTGTTTTCCATGACTGTGTGACTAAAAGCATGTAAAGGGATAAAGATACCAGGAGGACATCGACATGTGATGAAACAAGGTGCAAAAAGTCTAACTGCTCCACAGAGAATAAATGTGTGAAAAATGTCACTCTGAGCCCAAGGGAAATACCCTCTCCATATACACTACATACATTTTATGCAGAAAATAATACACAGACAATAAAACGAAGCTCATTTTGAACCGACAATTAATCTGTAGTAAAACCCAAACAAGTCAGTCTTTCCCATTTATGTTTTAGCAACATAAAAAAAAGTATTTTAAAGCAGATTTTCAGCTAATTTAATAGCTAAAACACAGACTTGAGTTTTAATAACAGCAAGATGTGTATAAATAGTGAATGAAAATCAGGCTTAAATTATTACAACTATCCCCCAAGGAGCACATAGAGATAACAGAGTAGTCAATGAATGTTGGACGGTGGTTTTAAAAAGTGTTTGATTGGCCTGGTTTTGATCAAATATTCTTCAGCACAAATGTCTGGCTCAGCAGGGTTTTAAATGCGAGTCTTCAAACGGGCCTATGAGCAGGCAGTGCTCGTCAGATGTAGAAGACTAATGCTTTTTGAATGGACTATTTATATAATGAAGCCATTTAAAATCCTCGCCTGGCTGAGCAGTTGAGAGAGGGATTTTAAATATTGCTAGAAGTTCCCTGTGCCTTTAAGAAATCGTCATCTCTTTCCTGTAGATTTTAGATGCGAGGAGGGTTACTGTCAAAGCCATCAAGTTTATATTTACGGTTTCTTTAGTAGTTGAAATGTCAGAATAGGATTAAATATTTAACCTATTAAACCACCCACCCCTCACCACCCCACCAGCTGAGCCCCTCCCACTTATGCTGCTCCATCCTGCTGGTCAGCTGGCTGAAAGAAGGTTGCTACATCTTCACCACAAAGCAAAGACAAATTTAGCAGTTTGAAAATATTTCCTGCTGCAAATACCACAGACAGACAGTCTGAAAAACTAAAGGAGCGCCCCATATCAATAATATTACAGGAAAGGTACTTTAAAACTTTGCCACCTGAGCAATTGCCCTGACTAATTTCATTCAGTTAGTATCAGCTAGTTATTCAGGTCTTACTTTAGGAAAAGCAGAACGACAAAAACGGAAAATATTCGGTGAAATAAGCACTTGGAAACTACTACTAAATTTAGCTGGTGTTGGTTCTAAAATGTTGCTTAAGTCTATGCATCAAAATCAAAATAAATATAAACTGTACTAATCAACATCTATTATTTTAGCCGCTGCAGTTAAAATCGTTAGAGGAGCATGTCATACTGGCAGTGTGCAATAGTGAAAAATATGCTTTACATTTGCTATTATCTGCAAAGTAACATCACACCAAACATTCTTGAACACTTAAGGCCAATAAATAAATAAATTCACAGAAAATGCAAAAAGAAGAACAAAAAAAAGCACACAAAGATGCAAACTGTACCATCACAAGAGGTTAGGAAACCTAAAAAATATATATAATCTGACCACATGTGCTGAAGGTCTGCTACAAACAGGATGACCGACACCTAAATATGGGACTGGTAAAAAGGTCACGTCATACACGGAGATGATGGTGATTTACTAAGTCTAGCAGGAGTTTGTGAACAGCATTACCACTAAACACGGATGGTTTAAAACAGCAGTCACAACCACAGTGACACAGAGCACAGGCAATGTACTTTTACATTTACCCCGTCAGGTGGTAAGTCGGACAGGCAGCGAGGAGAGAGTGGGTCGTCCAAACCATAAAGGAGTGCTGGTGGCTGCCGGAACGAAAACAAGAGAGACAGAAGCTACAGCATCCAGCATAAATGTTCTGCTGTCCTTAGTAGGACACCGGGCCCCTTATGAAGGCTTGAAATGCTTCACCATTACGTCTTAGTGAGGCTCAACACTTGACATCATCAAAACGTTACAAAATGTGGATGAATTAGCTTGCCAAAATACAACAAGCTCAAACACGTTAATCCCCTTTAACATTATTGTTTAACCCCACCTAAAAACAGAAATGTGGTGTTGTGTTGCAGCCAATATCATAATATGTTTGTCCATTTCACATGGAATAAAGCCAATAACCTAATACCTTTCAAATAGCAATAAGGTATTTTTTTTTTATTTATTATGGCAGTTAACATTTTGACAATAGGTTATCACATTATTGGAGACTAGTTATTGCATTTTCAATGTTTTGCACATTAAAAAAAAAAAGTTACTGTGATAACTGTAGCCAATAATGTGATAAATATAAATAAGACTGCATTTCCTGAATATCAAAGATTTGTTTTTGTAGTTTTTGTGCACTTTGTTCTGCAAAATTAGGTTTGGTGGAGCCCATAATCATAATGACTCAAAAATACTTGAGGGTATCTGTTGCACAAACTCTCTCTTTAGAATACTGTTCACTGGATTACATATGAAAGTAATTTCATGTATGGATAAATGCCATTTAAACAATTACTTTGAAGTACACCTGGTAGTTAGATTGTTAGTGGAAAGAGGTAATATTCAGAAAGAGCAGAGTGGTTTCGTGACCGAAACGTATTACACTGTTATTACAATTTTAAATGCTTTTGTTACACCGATAAAATAACTTTTTACAATATTGGCAAAATGGTTACGTTGCTGGCTGAAACATTACATGATTGTCAAATTATTACATTCTAAGTTATTATTACTACATTTACCAGCGTTTCATAAATAAAGATGGCATGGTATTTAAAACGATCAGAGTTGTTACGTTATTGGCAGGTTTTACATTTATTGGTCGTTATTACATTATTGGTTGCAACACTGTTAGTGAAAAATAAAATACTGTTGAGACAAACATTTTATAACTTTATTGTTCATTGATAAATTGAAGCAAATTCACACTTAACACAATGCGGAGGGATTGAAGGATGGACTAATGAACAACAGAAAATAAACAAAATCCGACATTATGGCACATAATGTGTCCTGGAGTTATGTCATAAGTGATATAACAGAAATATAGACAAATGAATCACTATTACAATCATTTTACAATTATAAAAAGAGACTCAGCCTTAAGTTTAATTAAAGCTAATCCAGTCTAGCCTTGCCATTACCTCAGCAGCTTCACTGGATATTTACTGCACTAATTCAATATATTACGTTTTACAAAAGAAAGTTTTTTACTTGGCGTTTCTGACAGTATAACTTTGCATTTAGCTAAAAAAAAATAAAAAATGAATTCCTGCAATTCTGATTGAAATACGAAGGCTGATTCACATCAGCCTATTTGTAAAATATTTTCAGTGTTATAATGAAATTCAAAAGCTTGATTAAATCACCACAAGGTAGTTCTCTGACTAACATTTGTTTTGCACGTTGCTATAACAATGCATTAAAGTGATTAAAGCCAGCTTTGTTCAAACTATGCTTTAAAAGTCAGAGTGAAAAATCAATGCTACAGTGGTCATATTCATCGTTTTCTCATACCGTCCCTGGGCTGATTAGGGACAAACAAATATGTATGGCTGGATGAAAACATAGCCTTGGGAACAGGTTTGTCCATGTTCATGTTAAAGATCTTTGGAGAGACAACCAAGGAAAGCTATGTTCTCCTGCCCGGTTTGATGGCAACTCTCCTAATTTGCTGTGTAGTATGAAGACATCTAAATTCATCACGAACCCACTGAGTTTGGTGTCAGTTTTCTATGTGCTCTGCTCAGAAAAGACCACAGGGTTGCTTCAGCACAGTTAAGGAAACATACAACCCAGCAGCAGAAATACATGAACAATGATTGAGTGGAAAACCTCAGAATTGAGAGTTATTGCAAGTTGAGCTGGGACGGAAATCCCTATTTGTCTCTAATCGGAGCAATGAAAGACGCTGTTACTGAGAGTCCTTTCAATCACTGACCACACAAATGCAATTAAGCTACATGCCGAACAACGCCTGACCACAGAGAAACCCAGCAGCGCTGAAGGACAGTACACCCTAATTCAATTCAATGAGACTGTCTGCAGGTCACTTTGAGTATTTTTTGTCTGATAAATAGGCAGCTCCAGAAGCTGTGCAATAGTGAAAAAACTATCTCTGATTACCGCATCTTACAACCTAAACAATTGCCTGTAAAATGGTAGGACAGCACCAAAAATTGTAAAAATCTATTTCACAGAAATAAAAATAATGTATAATCTATAGGGGAATTGTCTCCATTTATCCATTCTAACTCGCAATGTTGTTTACGGTCTAATTAAATAATTGTGTCCCATGCGTGACACCTTTAGTTTGTTCAGCCCATTTCTCATAAATCAATGGCAATGATGAAGTGTTTACCAATCACTGATGCCGAAACTTTAATACAGGATTTTCAGGTTAAATCTTAACATGACTTCATGGTCGTTCGTATTGAGGGTGCCCAAATTCCTCTTTTTCTGATTTTATTTTGCTGAATTGAATACATTTACAAATTTTAACAATTCATCTAGAGACAAAATACAGGTATTGTTTGCATTGTGCTCATTTTGTCTAAGGAAGACCGTCTTTCATAGCAAAATATTTCTTACACTCTTACAGTCTCAAAACATTACAAAAGCACTGACAGTAACATTATCTCAGTAGTGTCAATATAAACTTTAAGTTATTAAGCCAAACTCTTTTTATAAAATGTTTTTGTTGTGAGTAAAGCGGCAACCCTGTCATTAATTTCAAATCGCAGCTGTTTCGAGAGAAACATAATAAAATAGTAGGATACACGGTGTAAAGCCAAATAAAAGCAGGTTTTTATAAAACGCAATTCATCATAATACTTTTTTCAAACGAACATGTCTAGAAATAAGTACTGCTCTTCATCAAAATATCTTGTAAACCATTACAAGATAGTGGAGAAGAAGTGGAGATTTACTTCAAACACTAAATTCAGAATCTGAGCAAAGAAGCAGGAGAAATGCAAAAGCCATAAAGAGATGAAAAATATCAGCAAAGCATAGCCTGTATTCAAAGGAGTGCAGGCACAGCTCTGCATACTAAAAGGAGCTTAATTTGTCACTCCACAAATAGGGATGCACGATTAGTAGCAGATCATGTCATAATCACGTAGGTCAGCATCATTATAGTTTATTTCCATATTTAATTACCCCGAATGTTCTGGTAGGGCACACCTGTCATTATATGAGGCTGATTATGACCTCAGAATGTGCAGCTATGCAAGCGCCATACCAAAAAAGTCCCAGGTGTTAGTCTTTAATGAGAAAGGCTGGACAAAACTTTGCACCTCCTTGGAACACGAAGGCAAGAAGAGAGAACTTGCAAGCATAAAAGGTAGCTTGAATTTGGATAGCAGTACATTTCTGTTTGGCAACATTTGCTGTCGAGCTCTGATTTCAATTATGTCTTCAAATCTGCAACAAGTATACGTTTTTAGAGATGCACTGATACATCGGCTGGTGACCGATCGAGGGGAGATCGGCCGCAGGTTTCTGATTGGTCCATGTCTAATTTGTTTTTGGTTTTTTTGGCTAAATATTCTGTCAGAGGTCAAACAATTTCTGCTTTTCCAACTGTCCTACGAGTGTAACTATTCATTACACAAATACAACCTCAAATCTGGGGGTTTTAAAAGACTTCTTGCTTCCTTATCCAAGTGCTCTGCCAATCAGATTAAAGCATGATGAATCAGACGTAACAGACCTGATATAAAAGAATTTAACCTTTCTCTGTAATGCATCTGCTTTTTAAGCAGTTTTATTTTCAAGCAGTTATGAAAGATCCTGGCTGGTAAACCATTTTCTGTGAAAGCAAACTCCACTTGATCATAAATAGCCTTTGGAGGTGATTGTGTGTGTGAGATGAGTATAGATATGACAGTTTCACCTGAGTAAACCCACTTGAGACTGCCTGTAGTTCCCCCTGGCCTTTCAATAAAAATAAAATAATCCCCAGGCAGCGGTTGCGATTTCTGAGAAGTAGCCACAAATCAGCATGAATTCAATGTTTGCCTTAAAAGGGCAGGTGTATTAAAACCTCAAAAACAATTTTCCTCATCTGTGTGCATCTACAGCTGCATTGTGTGAATGCACAGGGCAAGATTAACACAAATGAATATAAAACGAACAAAAAGTACATTATGAAAAACAGCAGCAGACGTTTCTCATCGGAAGGCACTATTTAATGTTGGGTAGCCGTGCAAACAAGAAAATAACTAAAGCTTTATTTAATGTTTTACAATACACTGATTATTAGGCATGAAAACACAACTAATGCATTTTGTTATGTGTGTTTGACAACTTTTATATACCAATCATATACCATCTGTACCAGTCTTTTATTTTTTTAAGTCTAGCCTCCTGATTCTGAGAAAAATGAGGTAGAGGTTGGATTCTGTAATGGAGGCATTACAAGATTATCCCCATTTCTTCACCCAAAGCCTCTAACCTTAATCTGATTTTCAGTGAACTTAAAAAGAATAGTGGATCAGAGTGCATTCTGTTGTTTCATGCATTTACAGACCTAAATGGTGGGAGTTTTAAGTTTTGATCAACTTTTCAGATTTTTCCCCAAGTATTTGACTTGCCAATCACCAAGCAAATTAAAGATAACTGGATTATATTAGTATTCCAGTTTATATTCAGCTTTATAATATTATTACAGTAGTTTGGAACAGGAGAATAAGTTTAACCTCTTTGCTCATTGCATATCTTCACTGAATAAGTGTAATTAAGGAAGACTTGGATACATCTCAGAGGATCTGATTTATGCATTTTTAACGATAAAGAGGTTTTCTTTTTCTTTCCCAGCAGAAGGTTAACTCAACTCAGATTCTCCGGTGAAGAAAACCAGCTCTTATTCTGCATCGGCTGTTAAAGCAACCGTCCTGCCATTTTCTCAAAAAGATGAATTCATTGCAGGCTGGCTTTGAAAAGGCTTCAAATGAAATTTTATAGGGCCAATAAAAATCCTGTCATTTCAGTATCAGCAGCAGACTTTGCAGCCAAATAAGACATATGACACGTCTTTGCAACAGTCTGTTAAAAAGCATGTCAGAGCTTTTTATTCTTCTTTTAAACTGATCATTTTCCAGCCTCTTTAGAATCTATTCAGATATTTACTCTAATAAGACTTTCTACATTTAAGAGGAGCAAAACACATTCACTGAAGGACATAATTGTAAAAGACGTCCACATACAACAAGCAAAACAAAAAAAAACTAAACAAAGGCCAAGAACAAGAGCAGAAAAAAATGCAAAAAATAAATGCTTTAAATAGAAAGCACTAAAAAGAACAAAACAATATGCATCCCTAGACTGATTGGATTTTCTGCAGTTTGCATCTATTAGACTGTTGACAAACAGCGAGATGAGCACAAGGAGGAAAGAAGGGATACAAGTGCTAACAAGAGTCCAACAGCAATTGTGTTAGTTTGACTACTGGATCACCACAACCCTTTTCACACATTAGTTATCAAAAAATGCCTTTACTTGCAAAGACACCACAGTTTCTACTTTGGTATTTAATCTAAACCAAACAAAGGAAGCGAAGCGCTACAGGAAAGCCATTTGGCATTGTTGAATCAGCTGAGAGCCAACAATGCCAAAGGTTGGAGCCTTGTGCTGCGTGCCTCACCTCAACGTTCACACACACACACTGAAAGCATCTCTATGACTACCTCTATTCCTGGCTCTAGGGTGCTTTAGCAGTGGGTCAACTTAGATTTCAACTAAGCAATTCTGATGAAGACACATTTGGCACAAAGTGCTGCAAGAACAATTTATTGCTTCATTGGTGACATTTACCACATTTATTTGGATAAAAATATAACATAGGACCATAATTCCAAAAGACAGGCGTGTATCCACCAGCTCTGCACACCCACAGGCTGACATTGTGGATCATTCTTCTTTGTAAAATACCTCGAGCTCAGTGAGACTGGATGGAGGAAATCTGAACAGAAATTTTCAATTTTTGCTAAAGATTTGAATTTAAATTCAGGTCAGGACTTTAATTCCGTTATAAAACACTTCAAGCCGGGATAAATGTGCCTTGTTTGCCGTCTCCCTGTGTTTTGTGAAAGGACAGATGCAGCGAGGGTGGTTGAGCTATGCCTGCCTCCGTTACGCCCCTGACTCACCAAGACAGCTGGTCACAGGCCCGCATCAGCTGACTTGTATAATGACGGCCTGGCTTCATGGGTCGCGGGAGTGATGAAGATGATGTAGTGTGTGAAACCAGTAAACCGTAGGATAGAAATCGTAAATAGACTCAAAAGTCTTTTCCGACAAATTGAGAGTGAGATGTGCAATTTAAATTTCAAGCATTTGCTCGGCCAACGACAGGATCACTACATAGTTTGTTTGTCATCGTTCTTAATAAAAAAAAAAATAGAATAGGGAGACCTCCAACACAGATGTGGTATGTGGAGTTGGCGTCGATGGTGAACCACACCTCCAGTCGTTCCACAGTGTCGGTTTTATTTTTGAAAACTTGTGAGTGGCCAGAGGGAGCTTAGGTGCAACTTGTCTTAGTGGGTTTTGTGATGGAAATGTTTAGTCAAAGAGGCGTTAGACTGAGCCAGTCCAACCCACTGATATTATTGAATTTAAACTGTGCCACTGAAACTCTGGCTGTATGTTAAGTGTGTCACTGTCCTGCTAGGAGGTGAACCTGGGATCCAGTTTCAAAGTTGCAGCATCTAGCAGGTTTTTCTTTCAGCAATGCCCTGTATTTCATTCCATTCATATTTCCAACAATTCTGACCAGCTTCCAGGTCCTTGCTTAAGAAAAGCCTCCCCACAGAATGATGCTGCCACCATTGAGGACTGTCTGGTTAGGGTGATGTAAAGTGGTAGTTTTCTGCCACATAGAGCATTTTGCATTTAGGCGCAACATTTCAAATAAGGTGTCATCTGAACAGAACACTTTCTTTCAGATCTGCTGCGTCTCCTTCAAGGTTTGCGTCAAACTCCAAATGTGACTTCTTATTGCTTTCTTTCAAAATGACTACCTTCTTGCTACCCAAGTCGTGGATCTCTGTAGCTCTTCCAGAGTTCCCATCAGTCTCTATTTACTAATTACGTGACTTCTGAAGGTAATTGGCTTCCTTAGATTTTATTTAGGGCTATCAGAGTAAAGGGGTCTGGATACGTATGGATGCAACTCTGCAGCGTTCCGTTTGAAGAAAAATAAAAAATACCCTTCAAAAACCATGTTTCATTTTTCCTTCACTCGGAGATTATGGTTGGAACATGACAGAACGTGAAAATCTTTAAAGCGTGTCAATACTTTTGAAAGTTTCCAACTGTTCGCTTGGTGGAGGCGATGTCCGTCACATATTCTAAAAACTAACTCCTCTGTGTCCTCCATCAGTCGCTAGCTAGGACACAAAAATTACCCCACACCCAGTTATAAATGTCTGAAGGCAAATGGACAGCTGGTTTATAAAGAGTCACTTCTCCCTCACCACAGACTAACCCCAAATATCAGCCTGTAAAAACACAGCTAACTATTCAGGTTTCAAAATAGTAAGTGGTCTGGCTGGGCAGAGCAACACGGAGCAATGTAAAGTGGCACCTCGATACATGGGTACACTTCGCATGCGATTGCGTGCACATGATTTAGCAGGAAGATACTGTGTATAGCCACTGTTCCCCAACCAAGTAAGCACACTTTATGTACTTTAAGATTTGCAACTTCGTGGGAAGAGCCGTCAAAGGCCTCCAAAGGACATGCCAGACTGGCTGCTGTAAAGACCCTCGTCTTACATTTACACAATGTCAAGAGACAAAAATAAAGTTTATGTGATGTAAATCATCTTTACAGCCCCTGACAAAGTCTTTGTCATTGCTGTGGCAGGACAGCATTACATTACGCAACAAATATATGAAAGATTCTGACAGGCACCTAGGATATAGTCGCTCTATATGTGTTGCTGCATTTTTAAGCAGCTTTATTAATCAATAACAGAGAGGGAAAAAAATAATTTCTTGACTATTGCTATTAACTATTGCTGCAGGTTTTTCTTCAGGAAAAATGTATGTACTGATACAATGACCAAATGCTATTATATTTTAAACACCTACAGTCAGTTCAGACCTGCTGAGGGCACCTACCTGACAATATCAAATTTTTTCAGCTATTTAAGTGTAGCCAACAGTGTTTGTATAGTACAGTCATTGTGGCTTCACATATATCTGTAGAGATATAAAAGAAAATATAGCAAACAGATGAAAACATTACATTTTTACTGTTATTAGGGGAAAAAACGTGGAAAGGTTCTTGTGGTCAAGCTTCTAAGCTCATAAATAAAACTACAAGACAACTGGATGATGCAAAAATCCAATCTAGAGAAAACTCATCCAAGTACACTGTACTAGCATGAGAAATTCATGCAGGCAGTGAGTTAGCTCACTCAGCCCAGAGAACTGTTTTTCTTTCCCCTTCAAAATCCAGCTCTTCCTCTATAAGCCGAAGCCATGCCAAGAACCAAACGGAGCTCTGATGGAGGGGATGAAAGCAAGGATGGCGAGAGGTTGTGTGAAGCACCCGCTTTCTACCCTTCCCCCTTCATGAACAGTAGCTGATGACAATAGCTTCTAAACCAGGGCATGTCAGACATCCTGACAAAGGCAGGCTCCTCCCAAGCTGCCGATTCCCAGCTCCCAAATAAACACAGCCACGGGAAGAGGGCAAGAGTCAGGGATGTGGTGCCTGCCATGTCCGGACTTGCAGCACAACAAGCCTTTTTGACTGGGGGAAAAAAAAAAAGGCATGCTGAGGTGGAATCATAAAAATCATGCTGGACGAGGGTAATCTCTTGATTCACACTGAGCTCAGTCGCATCCTGCCCAATAAAAGGCACGACATATATAATAGCACCTTAATCTATTTAAATAAATGAAGCCAGGAATAAAAATTAAAAAAAACTGACAAACCCACCAGTAAATACACTACCACAGTTGTGCAATGTGAATCCCATTAAGCTCTTACTCACATGTAGGCAGGAGAAAGGGGTGAGGACCTGGATGTCTTAAGAACTGGCACCGGGAATTTCCAGCTGACAGGAGAACCGCTTTTCCATTTCAACGGCATGTTGTTGTCACCAGTATGGTGCTACAGCAGTACCAGCAGCAAAGACCATTTCCATGAAAAGATTCCCAATGCAGTCTTCCATTCCACTCTGCCCACACCATGAGGGGGAGGGAGAGCAGCGGTGGCACCAGCAGCTGCAGAGAAACGCTGGTGGAGGCAGTGAGGGCTACAGTCTGGGTTGTGACTTTAGCGGCAGCACTGAGAAGCGTTCGACGCGGCTGCTTGCCCTGCTGCATTCGCAGTTGTTTGGGGGGGGGGGGGTCTGAAAAGGCTGTAGTTAAGCAACAGTGCCACCTTGCTACAAAGGTAAGGATTACAGCTCTGAGCAAATAGTTTTAAAAAGCCACATTTGTAAGGATCTTAATATTAATTTCTCCCTACTGAGACTTGGCACCTTCTTCACCACGCCAGCTTAGGCTTCCACGTCATTCACCCTTCCATTTTTCAACACGTCCTCTTTCTACAGGTCCACCTATACCTATACCATCTATACTGGTAAACCCATAAATTTCATACTGTCTAAAAACAATCTCATCAATTACATAAAGTCTAAAACACTGTCTATAAATCTGTGAATTATGTAAAGTCTGCCATTTAGTGCATCATGACCTGTACATTCTGTTCTCACTGATGCAACGGTACGGCTGCTTTTACTTTAACTCTTGAAGATAACCGCTGCTGTTTAGGTTTTAAAATTCAGTTCTATGTCTCATAGTTTAAATCAGAATGGCTTAACTTTGTTTGTTACCCTCTCTAGTCATACATACCTCTCAAAGTGCTTTACTATAGAGCCACATTCGCTCAATCATACTATCAAACACTCACATTTATACACAGACACGCAGAACCGTAGGTAACTTGGGGTTAAGTACCGTGCCCAGAGGCACTCAGACATGTGACAAGGATGAATCCGGAATCGCACCCACAGCTTTTGCATTGCAAGACAACTACTCTACCCACTGAGCCACAGTCGACCAATTAGATCATACGATACATTTTATTTTAACTTCTTGTGTAAATACTGTTATTTCTATCCAATGCCATCATACAATGATCTCATTCCGGACCATTCTCATCTTCCACTATGGCATCATTAAGTAATCTAAAAGGTACAGCCAAAAATCTGTACATTTGTGAACAATAAGTGCACCCCAAGGCCCTAGATATGTACAAAATATGTATGTAAAATCCTAGAATTTAAAAAAGGTGGTGACCCTTTTTTTTGTTTTTTACTATAAATGTACTGTAATAAAATAATACACAGTATCTCATAAAGGTCCGCTGGTTATGCCCTGCAATAACAGAGACATCAGTATGCGTTCAACTATTTTAGTCTCACTTTCACACTTTCATAGAGGAAGCGGCATGGGCATTGCTCACCACAGACACAGGGCATGCACAAATCACTCCCAAGTTTGGCGCTAGTTGCCGGGGGACCAAAAAGATTTCCACAAGTACTTTGAAAAGTAAGACACACCGCACCCCCTCCAACTGCATACTTGAATGCAGGATGCACCTGTCAAACTCAGAGATGAAAGCACAGGTGGGACTTTACCAGATGAGGAAGAGGAAGAACCGCGCAGCGGCCAAGAAGGTGTGGGTTTACCCAACTCATTTGACAACCTTGATAGTCTAATCCAGACTGAGTGAGAAGAAAAGTGACTGAAATATTGGTTGAGGCATGAACCTATTACAAATTTTTTTAAAAACAAGCTTTAGACAGAACAAACACAGACTCTGATTAGAGTAGATGATTCAAGCATGTTCACAAAGCACTCTTTACATAAAGTTTAAAATTCAGCGTGCGAGGACAGTAAGACCAAAGATCTTCCACACAGCTTCCTATTAAACGAGCCGCCGCATCAACGAATTATTTACGACTGCAATCACAGGATAACAGAGCTGTCATTGCTTTCGTGGCTGCGGTCCTAGCTATGCGGCGACAATTTGCAACAGTGAAAAATGAATCCATAATGCACAAACAACAAGATGGAGGGGAATGCGTGTCAGAATTAACCGTTTGTTGCATCAACTTTTCTGAACTCCTGTGGGACAAACGCTGTACTTCATAAAAGCCAAACGACATTGAGTGTGGTTTAGGCGGGGTTTTTTTCTTTTCTTTTTTTAAATAATAGTTCAGAAACGCTAAAAGTACAGCCACACAAACCCAAACCACAACAAAGAGGGTGAGTAAGAAAACAAACCGCAGTCTTCCTCAAGAGCTGCAGCGTATGACTGTCTAGATGACAGGAGTGGACTTTCTGAATGAGGTTGCTAATAAAAAACACTGAGCAACGCGAGCTAACCAGAGAGTATGCTGAGAGTTAACATAATCAGGCTGCTGTCAACAACGAACTTCCACTATACTGCTTATACACTGCTATGGAAAAGGATTTGCACCCTTAGGGGTTTCTTGTTTTTGCTTTTCTGTCACAAATGATTCAGAGAGATAACCTGAGTAAAGACAAAACGTTTTCAAACGATGATTTAATTCATTAAAACAGGGAGAAAAAGCGCTATTCAAACCAAACTGGATCTGTGTGAAACAAAAAAAAAAAGTAATGGCTTAACTGGTGGCCCTTTAGTGACGACGACTAAGTTGTCATTGACATCAATGTCCAGGGATTTTGGCCCACTCTTCTTTGCAGAAATGTTTCAATTCTGCCACATTATAGGGTTTTCATAGATGAAGTGATACCATGGATTCTTAATTGGATTCAGATCTGGACTTTAACTAGGCCACACTAAAACCTTCATTTCGGTTATGAGCAATTCAGAGGTGGATTTTACTGCTGTGGTTTAGATTGCTGTCCTGCCTACGTGTGCTTAAGGTCACAAGCTGATGACTGGATAGTCTCCTTCAGGATTGGTGCTAGAGAGCAGAATTTGCTGTTCCTTGGATTATGACGAGTCATTTGGGTCCTAAAGCAAGATATCACACCAACAGCACCATGTATGACTGTTGGTGTGGTGGTCTTTGTCTGAAAGGTGTTAGTTTTACACCAGATCTAACAAGACACATACAGTACCTTCTAAAAACGTTCTACGTGGACAGCAGTGGTTTTCAGCTTGTACTTCTACCAAGGATGCAATTTTGCCCAGTTTCTTTCCTACTGTTGAGTCAGGAATACTGACATAAACTGCAGCCTGATGTTTTTATAAAAATAAAAATAAAAACAAAACCTGTAAGGGTTCAAATACTTTTTCACACAGTATAATGTGTACACATGATGTAATAAAATATGTTGTATATTTAGGGAAGATAACTAACACTTCTCCTTATTTGTTCTGCCCATGTACTGGCATATTACTCAAATCAGTCCGTGTGCGTAATTAAATAGAAAAAAAACAAGGTTGAACAGATGATTGAGCTTCACAGCAAGAATCAGATTGGATTTGGAGAACTGTTTCATTCGGAAGAAAGACTAATAAAAATCCACAACCCTTCTGGATCGTTACCAGTTTTTAGGTTAAGAAATGAAGCACCATGCTGGTGTACGATTGATGCTCCTTTGAGACATATAACACAGGCTGCGTTTATTAAATAATGTGACCTTTACAAGCTTTCTCTGACTAACCTAATTCTAATTTTTTATTATAGCGTCACTGCTGGTAAATAGTCTAGTTACGGCTTTAGAACGCCTGTTTTGTAATTTGGAAACAAACAAATCAAATGCCAGGGGTAAAATAGGAGGTTCCAGGGAAATAAATTCGGAGGAAAATGTTCTTTGTCTCAAAGGTGAAACATACCTATACAGACAAAGATTGAAAAAAAAATGACCATGCACCAGACACTCATAAGATTATGATCATTCACATAGGTAACCCGAACTGAGAAAGCACTGAAGCACTGAGTGTGGACAAAGAACTCCTTATTGGTTTCTGTAGGTTTTGGGCGTTAAGATTTAGCAAAAAGTCTTTCGGGCCCTGTGGGTTGTGGCCTGTGGGGTCTAAGTGGATTGGCTTCAACTCAACAGAATACATCCTTTAAACTTTGTGTCCCAGAAGTTTGGACAGCAGGTAAATAATTATTTCTAATTTCTTTAAACACCCATCTTTACTGCTTTTCAAGCAGATCACAGAAGAATAGAACAGATGCAGCTGCAGGTGATGATAAATGCCAGAAACTAAAATGACTACAGAAAATAATCCTGGCAGTTCTGTGTGTAATCCCGTTCGCATTCTTGCTTGACGTTTCTAACACTGCAACAGGCTTATAAAACTATTCAGTTGACGCGTGCCAAATGTGGCAACAATTAGCCAAAAGCTGTTTAAACGCCAGAGTTACTACAGTCAAATGTCAACAAATTTAGCCAGTATTAAGCACAAGTCTGCTAAGCATTAATTGGCTTTCATTGTTGAACTATTCTAATGGAAAAACTAGAGATCTTTCCAAGGAATTGGAGGTACTCCAGTAAGACTCTTAGGACTAGCCCTCAGTCCTGGTCAGTGTGCAGCGATGTCTACTCTTGTTTCTCGAAGAGTAATCAGGGATTACCCAATTCAACTCATGTAATGCTAATGTCAAGTCCCGTCCGAAACTAGGCCTTTTTCCTGCTGGATTACTTGAGGTTTGTTCTGTTTTTCCGTCAAATTATTTTTTGCTTTATAACAAAAAAAAAAGATCCCTGAACATTCAATGATGGTCAATTCAGTCTGTTTACTGCTGCTGGTTTATTTACAAGGTTTGTTAGCTAAAAAGTGAAATAAGAAAAAACGATACACACTTTCACAATGAATTATGAAATGATGACAAAATGTGACACATCACATTACCTGTCATGTAGTCCGACAGGCATCGTCTCCCCTCTGTGTGCAGGGTGATCCATACCCTCTCCAAAAAGCGCACCTGGACATCAACATAATAAATGAAAGCTTTTAAAACACATAATTAGGCCATCTTTAAAACCTTTAATAAAAATGATGGACACCTTAAAATCCTTCAGAGTGGTGGAAGCTCAAGACCTGCCAGGAACAGTTTCTTTAATCTTAAATAAATGACCTGCACCTGTTCATACAGCTTGACCCGATGATACTGAACTAAAACACAGATGTGTGGAGAAATGTCTGGAAATAAGATTCTAGTACACTTTTTATTCTTTATTGTACAACCTGAGTAACCGGCAGCCTGAGTGACTTACAGGTCGTATTAAACAAATCCATATTAGGAAAGTGTTTTTGCCAGCCATTGATAATTGAAACTTTGGACTTTTAGCTGAACATGTATGTATTCATTTTCCTCTCGTCACAGCATATCTTCTATAAATGGATAAGCATCATTAGAATCCTTTATAAAAACATATTTCACTCATGAACTTAAAAGGCACTGTCCTTAAAAGTTTCAAAATAAAATGGCAGAATTTATTTCCTCAAAGCTTGAAACTTCTGCGAGGCCCCTTAAGGGGGAACCCTTTTTTAATTCAGATGTGCTGGGACAGAGATGCAGCTAAAAATTGTAGGACACTTGTTCTCAAAAACTGATGTTTTGGCTAAACAATTTCAGTTCCATCTGAAGACAAGTAACCCCAGAGCAGAGCTTGATGATGATGCCACCACCATCTTTTACCACAGGGTGTTTAGTGTCATTTATGCGCTGAAAACCTTACAGGACTTTGACAGAAAAGGTTTAGGTTTGATTTATCAAACCATATCATAAGATATTCTCCCACATGCTTTGGGAGATTTTAGCCATGCCTGAAGGTTTTCTTTGGAAAAAAAAAAAATTTGTGATACAAATCTACTCATTAGTCCAGAAATACAGAGAATACACAACCAGTAATTTCTGAAAATTCTAGCTTATTGCCAGGTACCCCGACTAGACTCAGCTTTTTTCTTTTCATCAGTTTTGAAGAAATCTCCAGTTATTGATGATTGCGTGTTTTTTTGTGTATGTGTGTACTTCAAACAACTAATAGTTCAAGGCTCTGCACATTTATGCAAAAAAATTTGTATTTATACATATATCTTATACTCTAACATATTAGTTTTTACTTTTAATGTTTTAGCTTGTTTAGCCTTTATTTAACCAGGAAAAAGCTTATTGAGATAAAAATATAATTCTTCAAGAATTCTTTTGACAAAATAATAATAAAAACTCACCCCACAATTAGAAATTCAAATCCAGTCCATACTCAATTGAAGAAAACGGTTACATAGTATTAGATAAAATAGTAAAAATTAAAATAGATAATTCAAGATAGAAAACGAATCTGTCTGTGAGGAAACCTCAATACTTTCTTCGAATCCAAAAACACCACAGTTAATGTGATAGAAAAGGTGAATGATCTCCATCCTCTAGATGAAAAGCTTTAGAGGCAGCATATTTACAACTTGTTGCTTTGTGTAGAACCAGGCTAATTAATTAAAGGGTAAACGAATATCTACAGCGAGGATAACTAATCAGCTTAAATTTACTGCTGTTTTGATTTATTTTAGCTTTTTGAAAGTGGTAAAACAATGACGCTGTCTCTTTAAGTGATCTCAATCTGGTTCACATGTCAATTCTGCCGGATTCCTCATTTAAGTTTGATCTCTGTTGTTATGACATCTGTTTTTAAGTTTAGTAATAAAAAAAAAACAACAACAACAGGGCGCTGTAAGCGGATCTCACTAGAATGGTGTTTTAAAACTTAAATTATGTTGTGTTTTAAAAAGTCGCCTCTCAGCGTAGGTGAGACCTTATTTGCTAGCGGGTGTTCAAAGCTAAAATCGATTGAAACAACAAACGACATTAGTCGGACAGACCCGTTTTATTAGCAGACAGCACTGTCAAAGGCTTGTTGTCTTTCTGGCCATGTTGTTGCCTCCACAATGTCGGTCCACTCTCCTCTGGGATTCAGGCTCTAGCTAACTAGCTTAGCCAACACTAACGTTCACGTTTGCTAGCCTAAAATCTTGGAAAAAAGCCACACCAATACATGGTTGTCAAATTGAAAAGTATTCTCCATATTCAGCTAAGTGTGTTTAGTTAATTTACTGAGCCGCAACTGACCACTGTCTAATCATAAGTTAGTTGGTTTAGTTAGTCTGATGGGTTGATTGATATGCAACAGCCAGCAGATGCCTGTGCCCAACTGTCAGCTGGTATGTGTTCAGCTAAACATGCAACGTATGATATTCCCACTACTTTACTCGGTTTTTTCATACACTCCGTAAACTTTTAGGTAACATGTTCAATTACCTTTCGAAGCAAGATAACGATACCAGCGTCCTTGTTTTCCTTTCCAAGCCCCTCAAATCCACTTATAGGGCTGAAGCCGCCTTCCTCCTCCCTATATCCAATGCTGTTGTCGTTTACTCTCAAGCAGGGAACATCGAAACTTCCCATTGGTGGAAGAGTCTGGCAATCTTCTGTCATTGGCTCAAAACTTCCGTTGCTAAATAAAGTGGTTTTAGGAAGAGTTCGTTTCATGTGCAGCACATTGAGGCTGGCTGAACAGTGTGTACTGCTGTGGTCTTTAAACGGGTAGCGGTCCAAACCATCTACCCAGTTAAAATGTAAGACATTTTAGGTGAAAAAAAAAAAAAACAACAAAAACCCTCTGATATGTGTGACATAAAAATTAAAAGAAAGAAAGAAAGAAAGGAAATAAGGTGGAATATTATAACTGCAGTCTGTTCCTCATATAAATACTTCATAATGATACGTATGTGGTTTAGAAAAGCAGAAGTAAGATTTTTAGCAAGAGAACTACAGATAGCGTGTTGAGTTAATCAGAGGCTATTCATAGATTTTCATGTGAAATTCGATTGCATTCAGTTTGATAATACTTCATTCGTGTTGATGTGAAATTATACTATATTGCCTATAATATCGGATCACTTTCCTTCACACACATGAATTTGAGTGACATTCAATTTTTAATCTGTAGAGCTGGCCCGCTTTGCAGCTATAATAGCTTAAACTCTTCTGTGAATGTTTTTCACAACCATTAGGAGTGTGCTTATGCAAAGTCTTGACTATTCTGCCAAAAACATATTCGTAAGGTCTGACATTGATGTTGGACGAGAAGGCCTGGCTTGCAGTCAACAATGCATTGATGCAACAATTTATACCAGAGGTGGTTTTACTGTGTTGAGGTCAGGACTTTGTGGAGGCCAGTTCTGTTCTGCCACACCCAACTTGTTCTTCTGTCTTTATGGATCTTTCATTGTGGACCTGTGCACAGTCATTTTGGAACGGGAAGGGGCCATCCAAACACTGTTCCCAGAAACTTAAGAGAAAGACATTTTCCGAAATGTCTTGGAAGGCTAGAGCATTAAGATTTCTTTTCACTGGAACCTTAAGGGCCAAGCCCACCTGCTAAAGAACATCCCCACATCCCTCTGCTCCAAACTCTACACTTGGCAAAGTATAGTTAGGCAAGCAGTGCTCTGCTGGCAACTGCCGGACCTAGGCTGGGATTGCCAGACACATCAGCATGATTGGAGGTTTGTCACTCTAGAGAGCATGTTTTCAATGCTATAGCAGCGGCATTGTGCTTTACACCACTGCATCCTGCGCTTTTCATCGCACATGGTAATTTATGGCTTAGATGCAGGTGCTTGGCCCAGGGAAACCCATTACAGAAAGCTCTGTTATTTAGATGATTTGAAGCCCGCATGAGGTTTGGAGCTTAGTAACTATTAACTCTGCAGAGAGTTCTCAGTACTTTATGCATCTCAGCATCCTCTGACCCTGCTCTGTGAATTTACGTCTCCTATCACTTCACGGCTGAGTTTCATTCAATCCAAGTTGCTTAAACTTTGTTATAATACCACTTACCGTTGACTGTGGAATATTTACTAGCAAGGATGTTTAATGACTGGACTTTTTGCAAAGGTGGCATCCTATCATAGTTCTACGGATGAGCTTGAAGAAGTCTCTGACTAAAGACAATTGGTTGCTGAATTTATAGAAGAGAATGCTCAGAGTTGCTGATTACCTTAATAATTGTATGAAGCATTCTTTATACAAGGGGATATTGGGACTCCAGAGCAGCCCTCAGAACAGCTAGAGCTTCTTTAAACTACTGATCAGCTCACTGGCTCTGATGCTGCTACTCTAACTAATGACTGCACTTGAGACTGCCCACAACAGACTTATTGACCTTAAAACTATGAATGCTTTTACAGACTGTAATAAAGAAACATTACATTTGAAAAAAAAAAAAAACATGAACAGATTTACAATTGAGTCTGTGAATTCAATAAGGGCCCAACTAGACAGACTTATTTTATGATCCACAGGTGAAAATCCATTCCCTCACATACAAGAATGTCCCAACTCTTATGCATACATGTACTTGAAAAGAACATGAACCAAAGAGGGCTGCTCTGTGGCACAGAGGTTAGCACTGTTGCCTTGCAGCAAGAAGGTCTCTGTTGCTTTGCAGCAAGAATTGGTGTCTTTAAAACTGTCCTTAGATTTAAGTATGTTTGTAACAGTTAAGGACATTGGATGAAGCAGAAGTAGTTTTTTTTTCTTTCACTTAGAGACGTGATAAGATGGGAATAGTCAGAAGTATGTAGATGCTAATTAAAGCCAAGCGTGTTAGTCTGTAGTCTGTCTTTTTACATCAGGTTTTTATATAACAATGGTTCTGACTGAATCAAACATCTTTTATTTGTTTATGTAAAGTTTTTAGCTATTTGATTCAAAAATGACCAAACTCTATTGTCTATATTTAGTTGCCTACCTAAAACCAAGCTCTCATTTACCGCCATATTTTGTGAATTTATTGGCTCTTGTAGGCCACTATAGGTGTCAAAGGTATAATGCTAAGACAATGTTTATACCTTGAGAAACAAAAACCTCCTTTAAATGAAGGCTTCATGGACTTGGGTCCTTATTAAATTCATTGATTCAATTCCTGACTGTGTGCAGCTTTATAACAAATAAATAAATCGAATGTCTTTTTATGTGCATTGTCTGATAATTTAATATAGTTGAAAGTTGTGCTTTAAGCAGACTGCATTTGACAAAGACTCCTTTCCAACCTGGAAATATTTTACTGAGATAGGCAGCAGCACCCCCAGCCACAATATCATTGCATAATATAATATAATATAGTATAATATAATATAATATAATATAATATAATATAATATAATATAATATAATATAATATAATATAATATAATATAATATAATATAATATAATATAATATAATATAATATAATGTTTGCTACTGAAGGGACACGCTGTTCCTCTCTCTTGCTGTTCTTCATTAGCCCAGTAGTAGGCAGTAATGTCTCTAAACGACAACGAACTGTCATAACAGTGGAGTAGAAGCAGCTGCGCCACGCCTATCGACCCACCCGTTAACATTTAATGGAATTACCGTAAAAATATTGTTGTTTTATGCCAACGGGTCGTTTATGACGTTGTTTCTTGCGTCCTCGTCAGCTTTATAGCTGTCCACTAGTGGCCTTGCAACCTAAAACTGGTCTCTAAATTGTGCTTTTATGGTCGGCGCTTTGCTTTGATTGAGACAGATTTAAAAACCGGCTGAAGGCTACGTTAGCATCGGAGTACATTTGTTAGCCTGTCAGCTGGTTAGCATATTCTAACATTATGGCGTTAGGTTAGACAAGAAAGTGGTTGTTTTCACCTAACCTTCGGCCACAGTTAGAGCGTTAATTTTAATAAGGCAGAACATAAAGAGACAACGCATATGTACAACATCTCAAGAGTCCCAGGTTAGGCTTTGACACGGCTGTCTAGCGACTTAGTTGGACTAGCTGATGAGCTAAACTGACGTTAGCATGGCGTCAGATACAAGTGACAACGAAGAATTTTACGACGCTCCAGAGGACGTTAGCTTGACTCCAAAAGAGTAAGGAAAAAATTTTTAATTGACTTTTGCACATATTTGGTAGTTTTCATTATCGCTCACAGACAATTAGTTAGTGACAGCTACTAGCATGTGCAAACTGTTAGGCTTCATTTAAAGCTCTTAAACCCTTTCTAAAAAAGCTAGCTGGTTTGGGTTTGCTTAACCGTTTTTCCATTTTATTTTATCTTGTTATACAGCACTTTAGTTTACCAGGTGTTAAATGTCAGGAGAGGGAGAGGCTAAGCCTGAGAGTCACATGATATCTCTGGGATCTCAAACAGAAGGATAAGTTTACTTTGCAAATGTACAGTTTCAGTTCAAAACACAACCAAAAGCATACCTGTCAGGATGAACCAGAAAAACATTTAAACGTAATGCACGGAAAAACTGTGATTAAAGATCATGGCATTCAAGGTCTTGGTGTCCTCCCTTGTAACCTGATCTTTTTCCCCCAATACTATTTACTAAATACCAGACAGAAGAGTTAAAAGTCATATTCACACATTGAACCTTTATGTAGATCCCAGCTGGGAACAAGCATGACAGATCAGCTTGGCATTTTAAAGGTGCTGTGTTGTGCAGCAGTTATTACTATTCTCATTAGGGCTTAAAAAAACAATTTATCTTGGGGGGGGGAATCATAGGAATTCTGTGACGATGACAATAAACACGAATTGACGTCTGCAAACTCTAAAACACAGACGGTATGTTTGTGATTTTTACCTTTGCCTTCAGTTTTGTCTGCAGTTGGTTTATGATTCAAAATATTATTGAATGCGACTATGTTGTACCGTTTATCAGCACAGTTGCACTGCTCAGTGGAACTGGTGTTGTGAAATAGGCTTTGCGATAATGGGTGAGTTTTATTTTTAGGCCAGTATTTGTGTTCGCAAGGCTCTGATTGAGACTGATCAATTTCTAGCGCAGAAGAGTGTGATGAATTTTGGGTGTCACTGTTATTGTTATCACAATAAATAGCACAACATCTTGTAGTGAATGTTAAGTCCATATCGCATCTTCCCCTGTGTTTTTGAACATGCCAAAGTCCATAACTGCAAACCCCCTTGAAAAAACAAAACTAAGTGTGTTATACTAAATGTTTAACATTCCAAGTTTTTATGAGTTTCACTGCACTTACCACTGCAACTCTCTTCATCATTTTAGGTCACCTGCAAAGTTGTTCATTCCTCCCCTTCAGGTATGTGTATTTAAACTCAAAGTATTGTTGAACTACGGCAGTCCGTTTGGTCAATTCTCAGCTTTTAGGTAGCCTTTTATTTTCAGTTTCTAATGCACTGCTGGGCCTAAATACATATTTTAGAACATTCCCAATGATCCTAGAGTGGCAACTGTTGCTTCCCCTGTATCTGGGAAAGTCCATCATTTTATATTTAATATTCCTAAGTTAAAGAATTTTAAGCTGTTGCCATTAGTTATAGGAGTCCATGTCTCTGCATGTTCATCCTGGGGTCAAATTGTGGATTGCTCAGAGAACCCAAAGGCTAATGTTTGATTTTACAGGCCTTTGTCTGCTTGTTTGTTGTTAGCGTCTATTGCAGTGTAGTTAGGAAAAGATGGAGCGGGTATGGTTCTTGTAGAAAGGTTGCCAGACGACATTGTGACATTGTGGCTATAATACTGAGCACTGCTTCTTACCAAGTATTTGGTGAGAAGCAAACTTGGCACATCAGGATGAAATCATCAGAGATGATTTGGGCTTGTTTAGTACCAACCTTGAACCCAGTCAGTTCACTTCATTAGAAGTATTTTACAGGTACATTTTATACCTCCTACTTTATAGGGGGATCTGGGCCCAGATTGGGCCCAACTACTTGACTTATTGCTTCTATTGCATCATAATACGTACTAAGTTGGTCACACACTGTTCAAATTTCTTAGTTTTTGTTAAATAATGTTGTGTTCTATTCCAGTGAAGTTCATTGTGTCTGTATACAATAGTCTTTAGGTTATTTTGTTATTAGACGCTCAGCTTTTCTGTCTCTGAGGATGTACCTGACATGTTTCGACTGAGACTTCCATCTTCATCATAGGTGTCACTAGATGGTACGTAATGTGTCAAAATCAGTTGTTCCCTGAGGCCGTGTCAGCCTGTCGCTACGTTGACAGGCTGACACCGCCCCTTGCTGCTGCCTCATCACTGGAGGATGTCGTTCCAGGTGTTGGGAACCTGGGAGGCCCCTTCGTCCCCGTTCATAGTGACTAATACGAGCAGGAAAAGAACCGGCATTACAGGAAAACTTGAAATCAGCGATAGTGGACCTCTGCAAACAGGAAAACCATATTGATTGGGAAAGGGCCAAAATTATCTGCATGGAACTCAACAGACATCAGCATTGGATCATGGAGGCAGTGGAGGTTAAAAAGCGAGCCCACACAGCTATGAACAGGGACGATGGGGACCTTCCAGCTTTCCTACACCTGGAACAACTTCCTCCAGCGATCAGCCAGCAGCAGGGGGCGCTGTCAGCCTGTCTTTACATTGACACCGTCTCAGGGACCCGTCACTTACCAACATCACTTTATTTTCAGTCGGCAAGAAGTTGGAATTGGCCAATTTTTCCTTCATTGGCTCTCATTGGTGATCGGCAGGTTAAATGTTGAATATTCAGATCTGTTTTTATTATATCAAACTAACAACTCCTATATTTCTGGCCTGTAAGTGCTTAAACCAATAGCATGTACTTAGATTTACTTTTATTATAGGCTTTTGACTTTAGTGCACCTTTTTTTAGTTGTTTTTGTTTTTTGGATAAAAAGCTTGGTGCATCAGTAAAAAATGATGGATTGGCCATTAGACATTAAAATAGCCAATGGGTTTATTCTGATGAATGGCATGCTACATCAAACACAAAAACCCAACTTTAAAACTGAGTCCAATAAGAATCCGGGAGAAATTGTAAATGTCCTCTCCAAATGAAACGTTGCTTGGTCTTTTTATCGTCCAGATTTGTTTATTTCTATTTTTAAGGAGACACCAGATAGTTCAGGAAATGCTGAAGAAAATGTAAGCAGTGCGACATCAGAAACTCAGCAAGATGATTCTCTGCAGGTATGAATTTCTTCAAATAAAATCTTATAAAAACTGCCTTTATTATGGTTTAGTTTAACAGGAGAATTAGTATTTGCAGTCAGTTTTTACAATTTAACTCCTGTCTGGTTTTGTTCCTAGATCATCGATAGCATCATAGAGGAGAGCCAAAAGGGATGTGCTGTTGATGTTTGTGAGGTGGTTGAGTTGCTAGATCAGCTACAGGTTGATGTAAAATCAGAGCCAAAGGAAGAGCAGGATGCAGGGGACGTTCCTCTGGAGAGAACAGTCCTGGTCGTTGCACCGGAACTTGTTGAGGGGTCTGAGGAGCAACGGAAAAGTGTTACTACAAATGGAGACTGCTCTTTAGCTGCTCCCGATCCCCCAAATCTGCCAGGACCTTCAGCTGGGCCACAAGACCGAGTGCAGCCTCCAGATCTCACCAGCACCATCGCTCACAGTCAGGCCGATGCTGCTGTTCTAGTGTCACAATGCGAGAAGGAGCAGAGACCAGCAGACATCTTGGATCAGGTTCCCTTAACAGACAGGCCGGTTCAAACAGACTCGCCGGGGCCCTTAAAACCGCCCCGCCAGTTCACAGTAGAGCCCGATATCGTAGCCAGCACAAAGAAGCCACCTCCTACACGGCCGCCGCCTCCTGGTGGTGGTCCCCCACCGAGACCTCCACCACCATCTTGCCGTGGCTTACCGCCCAGGATGTCCCAGGAATGTGTGAGGCCAAGTGGACTGGAAGGTGAGAAAAATGTGGGATTCATTCACAGAAGTGAAAGTCCCATTAACCTTTGACTCATCATTGATTTAGAAGCAGTTATAAAGTGTTTAAAATAGCACTGTAGAACAATCCTTAGAGCCGGGGGTGTTTTGCAGATACAAGGTCTAAAGCTGTTATCCAGGTTTGTTTGAACAAGTCCGAGCATGAGTAAATCGATGACAGAACTGCAGTAAACATTATTGTAATTTGTCAGAACATCAAGTTAAAGCCATGGGAATTTCATAAACATGACAGAATTCCCAGTACGACACTCTAACACATTCTCCAACTCAGGTTATCTTAACTTTCTAACTCATCTCAGAAGTCTACACACCCCTGTTAAAATGATAGGTTTTTGGGAATGTTAAAAATGACAGCATGGTAAATGATTTAAAAACTTTAATGTAGCATTAGCATTTTTTCTGCACACTTCAGCTGCAAAATATCAGTTTGGCTGGAAATGTAAGAACAAATAGTTAAGGTGTAATAACCTAGTTGCAAAGGTGTACACACCCATAAATCAATGCTCTGCTGAAGCACCTTGTGATTAAATGTCGTCATTCTGTCCTGTTGGGTTCACACCCACCACCATTTATACTGAACCTGATTAACCTGAAATAAAGTGCAGCTCTCCTAGTTGGACTTTTCTAGGCTACGCCATGTGTGCACCCTTTAACTAAACCTGTTGTTTGCAGAGGATACAAAGGATCAGAACGATCTTATTGTAGTAATGTATTAGGAAAGGGTACAAAATGTTCCACAGCATTATTTATGTACCAGTGCACAATGGAGAAAGCCATCAGTAACTGATCAAAACTGCTTAGAAGCAGACCTCAACACTGAAGGAACTGCAGGATTTCTCAAGACGGACTTTCTAAGTTCTACATGTGAAAACATTCTATTGAATGAGCTTCAGCAAAGGAACACCCACAGTCAAACATGGTAGAGGCAGTAAATGCTCTGTGGTTACTTTTTTCATGTGGAACCGAGACTTTTATCAAGCTGGATAAAAGAGATGAGCAATCCCAAATATCAGCCAGTCAACTCTATAGCAGGTACCTGTCAGACAGCTGGAGATGAAGATGGATTTCATTTTTCAGCATCACTGTGAGTCCAAGCAAACATCAATGTTAACAGTAGAATGACTTATGAGAGCAGAATTAATTGTTTAGAATGACCTAGTCAGAGTCCAGGGCCCATATTCTCATATAAGATGCAGTACAATCATATAAACACTATAAATAGAAGGAAGATGTAAATGAGGTGAATAAGTATTTGTTGTATTGTACATGATGATGTCAGCAGCAATAGCCTAAACGGTCCTCTACACCCACCTGTCGGCGAAGAAGCTCGCTGGTGTGCTGCAGTCTCCTCTGTAGCTTCTGATCACAGCAGGTACCAGCGCTGCTCGCATTCTAGGCTGGTGCTGAAAGCAGAGGCGACGGGATTGTCTGTTCGCACCGTGATCCCAGGAGCAAATTTTTGTTTCAACACTCCTCTCTTGTCCTCCACCAGCAGGCTCTGCTCCTCTGTTCAGTTCGGTTTTCTCCACCTTTTTTTCTTCGCTTTGTTTTGGTCGTTTTTGCCAAATCAAACCTTATACAAGAAATCACTCGCAGTAAAATGCTGACAGCCGAGTGTCCACATTAATATCAAATAGATGAAGTAGGGAAACGACCTGCATGGCGAGTATACATAATAATAATAATAAGCAAATCAGAATAATGATGAGCATGTTCAAATAAGGTTCAAACATTTTGATGCTGTGTGACAATTTATTTAATTTTGCTAAGTTTCATGATGATTTACACATTTCCAGTCTAAATTCCATGATTGGTTAATTTCTCTTCACTGATAACTAGGACCGCATTTATTTTATTTTTTTATCTTTTGCAACAACCAATCACAGCTCTTAGAAGACAGCATCACACCTAGCAACAGGGTCAACCACACCACCTCACTAAAATAGGAATTTGTGTCATCTCCTTGCTTGGAGTCACTCTCCGCAGTGAACCGAATCACTCTTAAGCTGAGACTTCTTGGCAGGAATTTTAGGGTAAGATAGGAGCTCTCTGAGAGGGTTCTGAGAATCTATGAGAATACGGGCCCTGGTATTTAGAAAAGCTAACCTTCAACCATTCCTCCTGAGAGACCCGTCAGTCAGATGTTATTTGGTGGTGTTTTGTTGGAATATTTCCGGTCATCTTGTCCCCTAAGAGCAAAAGGTCATAAAAATTAAAACTCCAGGATGGGTTCTGACAGCATCTCGTGTTTTCTTGTCTGCTTGACCAGTATACGCAGTGAGCGCAGTTAACTGTGATTCCCTGGAGCCCTCTGGCCTGATGTCTCCATCCAGTACAGTAAGGTGTATAACCAAAGATCTGCAGCATTCCTTGGATCTGGCCAGTGCCACCAGCGGAGAAAAGGTGGTGACGGCACAGGTCAGTAAGCCTGTAGATCGGGCTGCTTTTTTTTCGGCTCAAAATTATCTAAGGTGAAGGAATATGCTTCTCTAATGCACTATTTATTTCTGTTTTCTGTTAACGTGTTTGATTCTAAGGAAAATGAGGATGACCAGTCCTCATCTCAGAGTGGGGCACAAACCCCCGGCCCTCAGCGTCCACGTTCTAACTCTGGCAGAGAACTGACAGATGAAGTAAGAGTCCCTGTGTGTGGGCTTGGTTTCTGTTTTAATAAGATATTACCCTAGGTAGTGAAGTGAGGGCTCATCCACTTTAATGCATAAATACTTTCTTGAGTTATTATTGCAAATGAGTTTTCTTCTCATGTTGATACTAAAAAGTCAATTTATAATTAGAATATTTAAGCATAGTGTACAAATGTACAGTACATTGCAAAACCAAACGTTTTTCTCATTTTATCACACTGCAACTACAAACCTCTGGTGTTTTTGTTGGCATTTTATGTGATAGAATGGCCCAAAGTAGTGCATAATTGTGAAAAGGAAGTAAATGACACAATGGAAGTGTGCTGTTTAGCCTCCTTTAAAGTGATGCCATTAAATAACATCCAGTGTAACCAGCTGCCTTCAGAAGTCACCCAGTTACTAATTAAAAAGAGCAACAGCATCACAGCTTTATAAAGACTAAGAAACACTGACCTTTCTGTGTCACCCCAGGGATGAATACAAATGATTGCTACATTTTCTAGATTAGTTTTTTATATTAAAAAAGAAAGTAGAATTATTATTATTTTACTATTATTAGAGCTATTATTCTACCATTTTGTGTTTTTCTGTCACCTAAATTCTCACAGCTTTGTTTGGTTGGTAACTAGCTCGCATTACAACTAAGGAACAAGAAATCCCTCTATGCTCTAAAAGTGTGAGTTTAGTCCCCCCCCCCAGCCTTGGTTTGCCTATGTGATGAGAGAGAATGCTGCTGCAGTCTAAGCTGTTCATCACTGAGCTCAAGTGTGACCGACCACAGTCTGCACCGCAGGATTTAAAAATGATTTAGGATTAAACTGCAGTAAATCCAGCGCAGACAAGTGTTATAAGCTGATACCGCATTAACAACAATGACAAGTGGAGGCTGAATATTTTTACACACTAATAATTAGAGGTCGGCTTCACAGCCAGAGTCTGATTTGGCATAAAAACCTACTTCCATGTGATGGTTTATTCAGGAAATACTGGCCAGTGTGATGATCAAGAATTTAGACACTGGAGAAGAGATCCCCTTGATTCAAGCAGAGGAGAAACTTCCTACAGGGATCAACCCTCTAACTCTGCACATCATGAGGAGGACCAAGGAGTATATAACGTGAGTCCAAACTGATTACGTTTTAATAACTTTCTAACCAAGCCTATTGTACCATATGCAGAGGAAGCTCCTAAGGTTTCTTCCTTTTCTCCTCTCAGTAATGATGCAGCACAGTCGGATGACGATGACAAGTCTCAGGCTCCGTTGTCGGACTCGGATGGAGGAAAACTGAAGCAGAGAACGTAATCTTGCCGAGCTTATTTGTTCTCTCTCCCTCTCTCTCTGTTTTTAGCTCATAAAGTATTCCAACATAAAACAATGTGTTTTTGGATGATTTTAACCAGGACCCAGTTTAAAAAATTCCTGGGAAAGTCTGTGAAGAAGGCCAAGCACCTTGCTGAGGAATATGGGGAAAAGGCAGTCAATAAAGTGAAAAGCGTGCGTGATGAAGGTATACAAACTAAATGGTTTTTATATTTTTCATACTAGGACAAACTATCTTAAAATTCAAATAGTTTGCGTTTTAACCTTAAACTTTTTTTATATTTTAGTACTGTTCAACCACAAACTTCAATCTGTTTTCTTTGGATTTCATGTGACAGACCATCACAGAGTAGTGAATATTGTGGAGTAAAATTGATTTTCTAGGATTTTTACAAAGAAAAAACTGCAAAGTGTGCTGTGCATATATATTCAGTCATGAGGAATGTTTGATACTCCAAAAATAGTTCAAAGATGTACATTTTAGATGGATTTTAATGGATTTAAAGTAACTGTTCAGTCGATGCGTTCCTGCTCCTACTGATTTAATCATCCTAGTTTTGCTTTCTGCATGGTTTCCTCTTCAGTGTTCCACACAGATCAAGATGATCCTTCATCCAGTGATGATGAGGGTATGCCTTACACCAGACAGGCCAAGTTCAAGGCAGCTCACAGCTTCAAGGGTCCCTTTGACTTTGACCAGATTAAGGTTGTGCAGGACCTGAGTGGAGAGCACACGGTAGGATCTTATCTTCTTATTCCCATAATTTTAGCTAAGTTGGTGAAAATTGTTTTTAAAAATGTTTCTTTGTGTCAAGGGAGCTGTTTGGACAATGAAGTTTTCTCACTGTGGAAGACTTCTGGCAACTGCAGGCCAGGATAATATAGTTCGCATCTGGGTCCTCAAGACTGCCTTTGACTACTTTAATAATATGAGATTAAAGTACAACACTGAAGGTATGCTTCTTAATTAATGTGGATCGTGTGTTTTGCAGTCACTGAATGTATACAGCCACATTACCGATTCTGGTAGATAATCCTTGATATTTTGGTCCTCCAGGTCGAGTTTCTCCTTCTCCTTCTCAGGAAAGCTTGTGCTCATCTAAATCTGACACAGATCCTGGGGTGAGTGCAGTAAAACCTCTTGAGGCAAAACCAGGAAAAAGTATAAAACTGATAAGAATCTGTTATGTTTTAGTCACAGCTTTTAGTGATTAATACTGGATACTGAGCAGCATTCTACATGAATGTTTTCATGAATGACTTGGCTGCGTTTTAGGTTAGTTGTCCCTCGGAGGACCCAGACACCGAAGACAGAAATGCCCCTTTCCGCCCGGTTCCCTTCTGCAAGTACAAGGGTCACACAGCTGATCTGTTGGACCTGTCCTGGTCAAAGGTAATAACGTTACCATCACCATTTTGCTCCCTCCTAACACACATCAGATTCTTATTATTTGACTTATTCTGTTGTTGTGTGTCCAGAACTTTTTCCTGCTCTCGTCCTCCATGGATAAAACGGTTAGATTATGGCACATATCCAGGAGAGAATGCCTCTGCTGCTTTCAGCACATTGATTTTGTCACAGCCATCGCTTTCCACCCCCGAGTAAGTTGGGTCAGCGCGTGTTTGTCTTGGCACAGATCTTGTATTGTTACAGTGCTACTGGGAGGTTTGTGGATGTCACATTAATTTTAGGCTTTAAACAATGCATTTGAACTGTTTTTATCAGGGTGGAATGGTTCTACAACAAGTATTTTTCTAAACAACACGGTCAAAATTATACATGCACAGTCAAATACATCTATAATAACATCTTGTTCAAAGTCCTTCAGCAGGTTCCAGAGAAACCACTTTTTTATCTTTAGTCTTTTAGTCCCAAGTATAGACATTTTAAATATAACATTTAAATATACAAAAATAATTGGTGGGGAATTAGGTAGGTGTATTTTTTTTGGGAAATATCTGCACAGTATTTTTACCAAAGGAGACAAGGTGTAATTAGTGCAAATGTGCATGGTATGGATCTGGGCACTCTGGGACTGTTAAACGTCCATCAGAGAGACACCCTGGCTGGTTTTTGATAATAACGCTCTGCAAGTAAAGGTTTTCCAGGCTCAGGAAGACTTTTAAGCGTACTCCCTACATTTTCAATAGGTTTGAAGCCTAAACGCACATCCAAACCATCCAAATGTTACCATTACCATTTTGCTCCCTGTTCACCGTTGGCACATCCAAACAAGTCTGAATGTGTTTGGGACCATTGTCCTTCTAAATCACCCAATCATGTCCAAGTTACAACCATCTCACCCAAACCATCGCCCTCAAACTGAAGGACTTTGGTTAGGAAGTTGAGGAACTAGCAAGGTTGCAGCCTAACATAAAATGGCTGTGCACCAGTGTCACTTTCCACAGTGGAGAGAGTTTTACATCGCCATGGGCTGAGAGGGAGTCGACCAGCCAAGACTGAAATTTGCAGCATTGTTGTGATGAAACAAGACAAGGATTTGGCCACTAAGGCGAGAATGTTGGGAGGAGTGAAAGCAAGTCTTTAAAATGTATGAACGCTGTACCAACTGCCAAGCATGATGGTGGCAGCATTATGCTGATGCCGGGGGATGGAATAGAGGGGGGACAATCTACACATTTTCAGCGTCTCCTGAAATCAGATGGGTGTTCCTACAAGGTAATGATCCTAAACTGATTTTAGAATAGATAAAGCGGACTGGAAGGGCTCTGACCTCATACCTCCTGAATATTTGAGGAGTAACCCTTAAAGCAGAGTCCGTGGCCAGGAAGCCATTTTAGATGAGTTTTACAAATCCCTCTAAACACTGTGATCAATTATTCAGTCAGAACTGTGCCACAAAATGTGTTGATGGCTACAAAAGCATGTGGCGCAACTTGCTTAGAGACATTTGTCTGAGTATAACTGGGCGTGTGTGTTTGAGCCTGTAGGTAAAATTTTGATCCTGTGAGGATTAGAGAATATATTCCAACTTGTTCCCTATTCTTTTTTTAAGAAAAACATTGAAGTTGTTTGTTGTACCATCTTTCCAAATGAATCATAGGAGAAAAAGAGCGGTTCCAATGTATTCTCAGTAGCCCAGAGTTAAAATAGACATTTAATGTCATGGTGAATACTCATAACCATCTTACCATGACGGAATATTCCCGTGCAGTTTTATGGAAATTGTATTTTTCTTTTTCTTTTTGTTTTGCAGGATGACAGATACTTTTTAAGCGGTTCTCTAGATGGCAAACTACGACTTTGGAACATTCCAGATAAGAAGGTGGCTTTGTGGAACGAGGTTGATGGCCAAACGCGACTCATCACCGCCGCCAACTTCTGCCAAAATGGGAAATACGCAGTCATCGGTACCTACGATGGACGCTGCATCTTTTATGACACAGAGGTATCCTGTTTTTATCCTTAAGATCTGTGTAGTCACGATTGTCCTTATGCAAAATCAGAGGCTGATGTGGTTTTCCTTTTTATCTACCAGCGACTAAAATACCACACTCAAATTCACGTGAGATCAACCAGAGGAAGGAACAAAGTAGGCCGCAAAATTACAGGGATTGAACCTCTGCCCGGAGAGAACAAGGTAACAGCTCTCCATCTACAACATGTTTAACAGCTGTGCAGTGAGGCTTGTTAAATGTCCAACTCTGTCCACTCTGATAGATTTTGGTTACCTCAAATGATTCCCGCATTCGCCTTTATGACCTGAGGGACTTGTCTTTGTCCATGAAGTACAAAGGTTATGTCAACAGCAGCAGCCAGATTAAAGCCAGCTTCAGGTGAGAAGCATTCCCTTCATGCTGAACAGTTTACCAGATCCTAAATCTGCGCTGCTTCTATATTTATAAGGAGAGAAAAGCTTTCTGGCACTTTTATTATAAGAGGTTCATTACTTGTTTTTATTGGTATGGTGGCTTCACGCGACACAGCTCGCAAAGGGCTGGAATTTGATTTCTAGGTGCGGAGAAGTGAAGAAAAAGAAAATAGATTATGGAATAATAATTATATTTTTCGACTTATTTCCTTGTCCATTTTCTAAATGTTGTGCCACCATACTTCATTCCCTCCTTTCTTTCCACTCATTTTCTCTTCCCATTCCTTTCAGTTTCTTCTTATCTTCCCACTCCTTCCTCTCCCCCCCCATCTCATTTTCCTTCCTTTATTTGCCTTCTACTTTACAGCCTTTTTTCCTTCAATTCTTCTTCCTTCTTGTCCTTCATTTCCCTTTTTCTAATGTCGTTCTAATTGCTCTTCCTTCTCAACTTTTCTTCTGTGCTTCCCTAATTTTCTCCTTCTTTCCCCATCACCTTTGCCTTTTTCCTCCATTCCTCACATTTCCTTTTTAATTCTTTAGTTGCGTTTTTTTCCATCTTTTCTTCAAATATGAGTTCCTTTGTTTACCTCGTTTCCTTTTGTCGTTACTGCCTCGCTGTGAATTTTACAGCTTCTGAATATAAAGCCTGATCTCTATGGAATTATCTATAATAAATGTATGATTAACTTTCGTATTTGTATTTTAGAAATGGGCGAGCGAAACTGGAAAAATCTAGAATTAGGCAATGAAAATTCTTCTGAAACCTGTAACAATTAGACATATTTTCATTTCATTCAAAACTTGATGTAGTCTGTTCCCGTCTTCCTACAGCCATGACTACTCCTTCATAGTCAGTGGCTCAGAGGATAAATACGTGTACATCTGGAGCACTTACCATGATCTGAGCAAATTCACATCTGTACGACGAGACCGCAATGACTTCTGGGAAGGAATTAAAGGTAACCACTGTGCCAACTACCAAAAAATTTGCATTTCAAGTAAAATATTCTGCTGCTTGACTTCTACGTTTGCTCTGTCTTCCAGCACACAATGCAGTGGTCACCTCAGCCATATTTGCACCCCATCCAGACCTTATTGTTCCTCAAGAAACATTAGCAGAGAAACCGGAAGCAGACCGTAAGAGCCTGGATTCCACGGACTCGGAGACGATACCGTCAGGTTTGTCTCCTTCATTTCATTCGCTAACGGGTTTCCTCACACTGACGACTTGCATTTCAGTGCTGTGGATTGTTGCTTCCTTTGCAGGAGCCCTGAAAACGGATCACACAGAGGTCCTGCTCTCTGCTGACTTCACTGGAGCAATTAAAGTTTTCATCAACGTCAAAAAGTACTGAGCACTTCCCACACAGGTCTGTTCAGCAGAGATTAATTCAAGTTACTTTATCTACTTAATGGTTGTTTCTCTGAGTATAACGTGGAGAAACAGGTGGCAAAAGACTGTACAAAGTGGGCAAGGTGAGGTTCCTTGTCTTATTTCTATTTTTTATCTTTCATACCAGGTAACTGTGAACGGTTTGGCATTTAGAGATCCAGAAATGTTTCTAGAGCAGAAACTAATTCTGCTCAAACATGCAAGTTTATAGCTGTATAGCCAAGAATGATTATAGAAAGCATAAAAATCTATTTTCAGTAGTTATAAGCACCTTTCTTGTATGCTTGGTTTTCACATCTCAGACAAATGTTCCTGTACCAAAAGCAAGACACGCTCGAAGTCTGATGTTTTATGATGAAATGTCAGGTTGGATTAAAATGACAAAAGCCCTGTTTTGTTGTCCTAAATCTAGCTCGTTAAGTTTCCTTTAAAATAAATCATTTCAGTGGACTCACAGTGCAGCGGGCACGTTCAACAGAAGCACACTTCATGATGGCACTGTATGTAAATCTGTTTCAGATTGCAAACCTACAGCTTTTTTAAACAAAATGTACTTTCCTCAATAAAAATCTGCACAAGCCACACAAATGCTTGAGCCTTTTCTTTTTTTTTGTCACAGCTTGGTCAGACGTTTTGCAGAAATGTCTCCGACAGAAACGTTCATCACCAACGGTGATTTATTTAGTGTCAGAACTTTGCAGCAACATCTCACCATTTTAAAAACAAAAAAATATATATAAGTAGGTACAGTGGTGAAACTTCACGATTTTAAAAAAAGGTGCTGAGTCTTGTTTAAGGTGGAACCAAGAGAAGAGACGGGTTTGCAGGACAACAACTGATGTCGATGTCCTGAATCAAGTTAGTGTTTACTCTTCTTTGCCTTCTTATGGGATCGATGTGGGGATCGGGACTTGGATTTGCCTGCCTTCTGCTCTGGCGATGGCGACCGGGAACGTTTGGACCATTTAGGAGACTTTGTTCTGCAAAAATGATCACACAGCATATTAGCTTTAAGGATACTGAGCTCATCTGCATGCCATAAAAGCATTTTTTTTCTAACCTTGAAGGAGAAATGCTCCTTGATTTTTGAGGCTTTTCTCCAAGATTACTGTTCTGCCTTCTGTCTCCGTCCTCATTTTTTTTGCTTTTTTCTTTGTGTCTTCTGTCATCCCGCTGCCCATCTTTAGACTTTGACCTCTCATTCTTTTCTTCATCCTTGTGAAACTCCTACAGAAAGTGGAATCATTTTATTGACTCAAGGGAGACCGTTAGATAAGACTCTAAGATCTTCACACCGACTTGGCTTGCAGATTCTTCCAAGAAGAAGCTATTTTAACAACACCAAACAATTGGAGAAACGTATACTGTATTTATTCAAAACTTTTACCCTGCTGATTTGGTCTGAAAGTGAACAAATATTCATCAGACTTGGAAAACAACAATTTATCTCTCACTTCATAACTGTGTGGTACTTTGTGGTTCTATGAGTACTACAGCAAAGCACTGTATTCCCACATTTAACTACACCCACATAGCCCAGGTGAAAAAAGGTATAGGTACACTTTTCCTTCCAGTAGATGGCGCACATCTTGCCAAGAATTTCTCTGGCTCTATAATATTACAAGTAATCTGAGCTTTAAAGAGGCTTTCTCCCGGTTTCTGGTGAAAGCACGCGCTCTGGTTTGGTCTCTTACGGTACACCATGACAAACAGCATAACATGAATAAAGTCAGAAGTGTCATTGGGAACTAAAAATGAGAGCAAGAGAAGCTGCCCACCTTCTGCAGCAGCTTTTTCCTGTAGTTCTCCACTTGCTGCTGTATGCTCATCCCAGACTTCCTCTGTTTTTTTCCAGATTCCAACTCATCTTGGAGTTTCATAACCTTTACCTGTGTCAGAGACGTCACGTCAGTTTTAATAACATCTTTCTATCCGATACAAAGCAGTTAAACTCCAAGAGATGTTACACGAGGTGCCTCTCCTCACAGAGGTACTGATTTTAGCCTTTAATTGAAAATTGGACACATTAATTAAATGTGTCTGACAGAATAATTTGTGTTCGGTCATTTTATCACCATTTTCAGGATTTACCATACTGGACATGATGGTAGGATACACTCAAACGTCATGCCAGGTCTCAGATCAAACACACACGTTTATTTTGGTGTGGATTTGAGGAGATCAAGCTATGCCAGAGAATAATTCATGATTTTCCTTCAAGATAAGATTGCAGAGGCTGAATGACAGTCTAACTAATATTAGATGATCAAAGCAGGGATATTAAAACTACATGCCTGCATTCTACGTTTAGAGGACAGATGAGATACTCTTGAAATAAGACATTACACATCTGCAAACCTTGTTTAAGTGAGAAACTGTTTTGGATTAGCACGGTTTCATAAATCACACATAGATCATCTCTAGATCAGTTTTTTTTTTTTTTAATGAGTGTCTGAACAGAGTTTCTAATGGAGCGAACACTTACTTCCAACTCCCTCAGCCTTTTTCTTTTACTCTCAGACATTTGTGAGAAAACTGCACCCTCATAGTTAGGCGACCTGCAGGAATCAGCACTGCTGTCACTCTCTGAGTCCCCATCTTCATCCTGTAAGTTGCAGCTGCAGCCAGATAATAGGAATCACTGAAGCATTTATTTTCTTTCCAACAAATGATGACCTTACAGTACATGGGTGATATTGAACCTTACCTAATGTTAACCCTATTTTCACCATCCTGCTCACCTAAAGTATTCCACTTGGAGTCCGTTTGGACTAAAAGAAAAAGCAGAGCTATTAGTAGGACATTTGAGGTCATACTAGTAAAAGGAGCATCCTGATATGTCTTACCAGTATCACTGATCTTCTCCCATTTAGACAAAGGCACTCTGGAGAGATTACTTTCATCCACTGAGGACACAAAACAAACCTCAATAGGCAGCCGACAAAGTGACAGCGTTTTGTTAAAGAGCTACGTAAACTCTGCAACATAACTTCAAATGGTGGACTCACAGGGTAGGCCATCGATGTCCTCAACAGCAGCGTTTAGGGGCACGCCATCGATGTCATCAACAGGGACTCCATCCAGGGGGTCCCAGCCCAATGGGCAGCCGTCTATGTCATCCACCGGAGTTCTTTGCATAGGGAGCCCATCTATAAGTGTGCTGTCCAACGGTGCACCGTCGATCTCACTAGACACCTCCTACAAAGAGACAAATAAACACCTAAAACTCACTTTGTCTAATTGTATTTATCAACATCTCCAGCTGGTGAAAAGACATAAAGAAGCAGCAGTGTGTGTAACGAGGAGATAAGCTCACCGTTGTGGCCTCTATGTCCTCCTCTCCTGCTTTGGCAAATCCCAAAAAGATATTCTGCAGTTGGATTAGATAAGGTTGGGGATATATGGCCCAGTCTTCCCATGCCCTAAAACAATTCATGACCTTTTGCTGTGGAGACAGGGCGTTTAAATGTTTTAGAGTTTTCTTTCTGTTCTAGTTTGGGTAAATGTCTTTGGATGAAGCAGGTGATTTACAAATGGTACCTTAAACTGTTCAGCCTGCAGTCTGGCTTGGATGTTTTTGTGTGCTGCATGTAGATGCTCAAATATCTGTGGTAACTTTGTTTCAAAACTGCAGAGGACAAGATAATTTAAACAAAAAATAAAGACTCTGAGGCTCTAAAAGTGAATTTAAACAAATTTCACAGACTCTTACTATTTCCGATAATACGATGCCCCGGCCACTTTGGCACATGAGTTGTGCAAGATGTCTGACACGAGATATAATCTAGAAATCTGTGGGATTCATGACAAAATGAAATGATGTGAATACATATTTTACTTGGCATACATTTCTGCTTAAATTTGGTAACAGAGGCATATGGAGCCTAGCAAAGGTATGCACAGCCCCTCAATACTTCCACATTTTGTCAAGTTAAAAGCACAGACCTAAATGTTTTAGGATTTTTAATGACCAAACAGTTCCTAGTTGGGACTTTGGAGGAAAAATTAGTTTTTCAAAAATGTCTACATGTGCATTTGTATTCAGCCTTCCTTACTCTGTTTCCCCTAAATAAAATCCCGTGCAACTAACTGCGTTAGGAAGTCCCCTAATTAAGTAAGTAGAAGTCCACTTGTGTGCAATTTACTGTCAGGATAAATCCAGCTGTTCCCTAAAGGCCTTAGAGGTTTGTTAGAGAACATTAGAGAGCAAACAGGACCGAGGAATACAGACAGAATCAGGGAGAAAGTTGCTATGAAGGTCTCATACAGTCCCGTTCAATCCCTCATCCCAAATTAGAAAGCATTTCCCAGACCTGCAAATGGACCAAGATACATTTTTGTGCTACTAAATCAAATTTGTCTAGAAAAAAAAGGTAAAAGTGTAGAATCCTTATTACTGCTTCATTTTTGGGGAACAACAGACTTTCTTGAACACAAGAAAGCTGTGCAAATTCTGTAGATATATTGCATAAAAGCAGAATTGGACATCACATTTGAAAAACATTACTCCTATTCTAAACAAGTTTGTGTAGGTTGTTAAAAGGCCCTGATCCGCAGCTGAAGAGCCACATGTGGTCCTGGAGCCAGAGGTTGTACACCCTTGACAAGCCAGCAAAGGAGAGCATTAATAAAAAAAAAAAAAAAATGCCAAGAAGATAATGGTAACTCTGGAGGAGATGCGGAGATCAACCCACAGCTCAGGTGGGGGAATCTGGGGACAGGAGAACTAGTACTTGTGCGCTGGCCTTTCTGGGAAATTAGCAAGAACAAAGCAATTTTTGAAAAAAAAAAAAAAAGCCTTTTTTTCCGCTTCATAGTTAGGCACTACCATGTGTTGGTCCTTCGCATGAAACCCCAATAAAACCAGCTGTTGCTTATGTTTGTACCATGACAAATGTGAAAAGGTTAAAGGGATGTGAATACTTGTGTAAGGCACTGTAAACAGGAGAACTGGCCTTCTTCTGTAGGGGAACTTGAAGCGAACAGAAAGAGTCCAAAATGTGTCCCACTACTTCCTCTGCTGCATCTGCCCGATCAAGACAGAACAACATGGCGCTGGCAATATCTTCTCTGCTGGGAGTGAGCTCCTCCAGAAGAGTCTCCAGTCTCTCTCGGTGCCTAGAATATGTAGGAATATTCAAAACTCAGCTCGAATAAAATACAGAAGCCAACGTGTCTCTAAATCAGCCAAGGCCAGACTTACTCAGCTCTGAGCTGGCCCTTCTTCACCTCCTCCTCAGAAGGAGCGGCCTCCTCTACCCCTGCACCCTCTTCCCACCTCTCAGTGTAGCTGTTGAGGATGGGTGGTCTCCATAATGAGCCTCCTCTGAACAACCGAAATTCTGCTGTCCTCCACTTTGTTGGGGACTCGCCCTGTGGGACGCATGAAGACAATCCATATAGAGACATTTTAAATACACACCAGTCATTTCTTATAAAACCAGAGTAAGAACTTAGGACTTGTGTTGAGTTCCTGCTCTTTGTAAACCAGGCCTTTCAGTGACCCAAACTTACCTGGAGGATGGAGAACAGTTTCCAGCGATAATAAACATGATCTTGGCTTTTGTTTTCAAAAAGAAACCTGGGGAAAAAAGAAGAATTCACCAATTACTTCCCGTTTCATTTCACTAACAGATCCATCGTGGGATAATTTGCAGCATGGCTACCTGTAATCTGGATTGTTTTTTTCTTTGTTCATTATCATGGCTTCAAACAGAGGGCCTTCACGCACCACAAACTCTATCATCCTGTGAATAAGGAATAACAAATTCCTGTGGGGAGAAAGGGCTGTATCAGACTGGGTTGTGTGTAAGAACTCAGAGTTTAAACTCATCCCTGAATCAAACAGAATATAAGACACCAGTTGCCTCCTTAATCAACTAGAGTCCAATGATAATATTGCCTCACTGTGTTCCATGTAATTCAGTTTAGAGAAACTTTAGCAAGTGTTCAAACATGTATCCCCACATACAAGCATATAATTGGGTAAATGTGACCATTAAAAAATACATGCAGCACCCTCTATGCTCACTGGAACCCTTTGCAAACGTGTAAAAACGTAAGATCAGTGAATCCTTTTATTGCAGTAGCATAAAAACAACCCAACCTTTAGATTACTAGTAAATAACCAGGTCCCCAATTATCACCATCCCTAAGAACTCCTATAAAATGATTTTACATGAGTCAAACTTTAATTTAGTAATGCACAACTTCCTGTTTTTTCATTGTTTTTGTCAGGAGTTGGCTACAAGAAACAAGCTACCTAACTGAGCCCATTCATATCTACTGTCAGAGCAATAATTAGGCAACTTGCTTAAAGATGAATCAAGCTTTCCACCAGATCCAGTAAGCAAACGAAAACATATCAAGTTTCCTAAACTCAATGAGACTTTAACTAGGACATTGTGCTTTGCTCAAATGAGACAAAAATTAAGCTTTTTAGCAACAACAACTTCAGGTGGGTTTGGTGTGACACAAAGGATGAATACATGAAAAAGGACTTTTTTTTTGATGCTGTGGGCTTCATTCTCCTACAAAGGGCTTGGGAATGTCATTGGGCTGCATTACATGATGGCATCTAAGACATACCAAGATATTTTTCATAAAAATCGGGCACCAGAAAACGAAGGATGGGTCAGGATTGGGCCTTTCAGAAGGATAACAATCTAAAACATACAGCTAAAGCAACAAAGAAATGGCCAATCACACCAAATTTGTTACCCTACGGAATAAATGCTCTTAATTTAATAGTCAGATTTTCCTAAATTTCACTGTGTGAGATTATACTTCTGCAATAAAAGGTGACTTTATTTTAAGGCTTTATCAAGAGTGCCAGTTATTGTGGAGGGTACTAATTTAAGCCTTAGAAGACCTTTTAAATAAGCTGATTCAAATTCAAATTTCAGGAATGGCTGTATTGGGATATTTCAATTAAATGGTTTTGAATTACCAATTAGTACTATTAGACAGTTATATAATCATTAAATATGAAATCATCCATACAGAAACATTTCAAATGTGAAATATCCTGAGTAGCTCCTGCAGATTGCTGCTTGGACCCTGTTGGAGTTCAATCACTAAAGCAAAGTATAATCCTCTAACATTGTGTTGGATTTGCAGCATCTACACCTTATCATAACTGACTTTGACTTTAAACTCTTCACCATGTGGAAGTAACTACTTTGATTTACAGAACTGTAATGAAACTAGTGCTCTATGCTGATGACATCCTGACTGGAGTTAATCTACCTGCCTTCTAGCTGTATCGGTCTGCAGTGTCTCAGCCAACCCATGACAACCCCAGCACTCAAAGTCGTTGGTGTAAATGATTAGCTCTAACAGTCATTCCCCAAAACCTACACATGTGCGACAGGAGCGCTGCTTGGAGATCACGGAACAAACAGGTTAAATACTGAGAGTGTTATTTCAGTGTGTGCACTAACTCCCACTCTTCATGTGACCTGCTTGTGTGCATGTAAAGTGCATTAAAGCCTCTGGTTCCTAACGAATATGCATGGATACAAGATGAGAGCACCTCAGCCTCTGTCCTATGACACCTAGTGCTATGACAGCTGGTCAGTTGTAGAAAGAAGAGTGTGTGTACCTTTCGGTTGGGATAACCACTTTGACTACGGCTTCGGACAGAGTCTGTTTGTGAAGTCAAATCAAATAGTGAACATATTACAAAGTGAGTACCTGTACAGATGAAACACTGCAGGATACATACAGCATAGAAAACAATGGAGGCATTCATAATCAGACAACTCGCGAGGGATGGCAAAACTTTAACATGTAGGGGTGGGGGGACACAAGCTAATTTTTAAATCTAGGGACTAAAAGCGTTAATTACCAGTCTGCATCCAAAGACAGCATAGGAAAGTTATGAAAATGCTCAATAACATCACCCTGCATTGTGTAACATTGCAGTGCAGGGACAGTTGAGCAAGTACAGTATTTTTAATTGGTTAACGATAAATCATTACAGATTTAGTGGATTGTGGATCAGTTGCTTGCTAAGCTTTGAAATGACTTTACTTGAATGATCATAAAGGCCAAATTATCAACCTTCATTCATTCTGCAAAAACAGATCTAAAAACACATGATGACCCTTTATTTTCATACGGAACTACCGATCCTTCCCAAAGTATTCATACCCCTTAAACCTTTGCACATTTAGTAAGTTACAGCCACAAACTGCAGTGTTTTGTAAGGATTCTATAGGAAAAATCAACACGTAGTATTCAATAATTGTGAAGTGGATGCAAAAAGTTGAACGGCTTACAAATATGAAACTGAGTGTGAAGCGTGCATTTCTGCTTAGCTGCCTTTAAAACATGTCTTTCTAAAATCCAGTGCAACCAATCACCTTCAGAGATCACCGATTGATACATAGAGTCCCCCCCAAGTGTAATTTAATATTAGTATACATCCAATATGTTCTGTAAAGGCCTCAGAGGTTTGATTGAGAACATTAGTGAACAAACGGCATCAGGAAGGCCAAGGAACACAACAGACAGGTCAGAGAGAAAGTTCTGGAGAAGTTTAAAGCAGAGTTAGGTTGTAAAACAATACAACTTAACTTTGAACATCTCACACAGCTTCAAACCTGTTCAATACATCATCTAAAAATAGCAGTATGGCACAACAGCAAACCTATTTGAAAATGGCTGCCCACCTAAACAGAGCAGTCGGGCAAGGTGAGTGTTAATCAGAGAAGAAGCCAAGAAGCCCATGGTAACTCTGGAGGAGCTGCAGAGATCCACAGCTCAAGTGACAGACTCTGACAAACCAAGTGTAGAGGACACAGCAAACCAATGGAAAATAGTGAACGGGTTTGAACATTTTCGCTTACATGCAAAAGGCCAAGTGAGGCGAAAAACTGCCTCTGAACAGACCGCCTCCACAGTGAAACATGGTGGTAGCAGAATCATACTGCCGGGATGCTTTTCTTTAGGGGGACAAGGCAGCTGATCCGAGTTGACAGGAAGAGTTTGATGAAGAAACATTCTGAAAGCAAACCTGTTAGAAGCTGAAAGACTTGAAACTGGGATGAGATTCACCTTGCAGGATGATAGCAACCCTAAACATGCAGGCAAAACTGCAATGGAAAGGTTTCATTCAATGTGTATTTATCCATTCAAATGGGCCAGCCTGTCCAAACCTAAATCCACATGAGGTAAAACTTGCTGTTTACACAGAACATCTCAAAGTCTGTAGCAGAATGTGAAAAGGTTCAAGGAGTATGAATGCTTTCTCTCAGGGCACAGAAAAGGTTACTATACCTAATGTAAGACATTAGCTTGAACAACAGATGTTCAGTTTGACGCCAGCAGCCAGATGAGGTGACTTTACCTTGTCGAGCTCTGCTTTGGACGTGCCCAGTGGCTTTGTGAAGTCGTTGCGGAAGCGATCCCTTGGCTGAGCGTTGAAAGGGAGACCAGATGGGGGAGGAGGTGCCACTCTCACCCCAGCTGGTGTGTACAGTGGCTGAGGTGGAATACGGGCAGGTTTGCCCCATCCTAGCTTCATTTCAAAGCCCATAATCACTTTACCTGCGATACCAAACATGTCTGCTGTTAAGAGTTATTCTGCAAGTGAAACAAACAAAACATAGTTCTATAATTTAGGACCGTTGTCGAAGGTCCCCTTCACCATCAAGAGCAGCCATGGCTCTCTCCGCATCTTTCCGAGTCATGAACGCCACAAAGGCTCTGTTTGAAGTCCTGCAGCGCTCCTCGTCTGTTCGGGGCCACATGATCTTCACACTGGCCAAAGGACCATATTTACAAAACTCTCTGCAGAGTAGCTCTTCATTCATCTAAAAAAAAAGACAGTAAGAGATAAGACATGTACACCTAAAAGCATAAAGCCCAATAAACTGAGTGTACTCCTTTTACCTTGGGGCTAATGCAGTTAATGTAGAGGTTAGTGGTGACTGGGGCAGTCAGGTCATCGTACAGCACTGTGCGACGGAACAGAATGGATATTAGTGGCTAATGGCCATCTAATCAACAGGGTTCCTACACATTGCTCATGTAGCAGCTTCAGACATTTTTCAGGCTTAACTTTTTTAAGTATTTAGTCCTTTTCATTTATTTAAAATATAAATTCTTAAAGTCACAATGACTTTATGCCAGCTATTTCTACAGTGTGGAAAGAGAGAGAGAGAGAAAGAAAGAAAGAAAGGACTCTAAAAGACGAGAAAGGAACAGACATTAGACAAGGAAGAAAGGAAAAACACAAAGAATGAAGGACTCAAGAAAGGAATAGATGTAGGTCACAAGGAAGGAAAGAAGAAAGGAAGGAAGGACACAAGAAAATATACCGGAAGGAACCAAGGAAGGATACCAATAATAAAGCATTAGGGAATAAAGTCTAAAAATACAAAGATTTTTAAACACTCTTATTTAGTATTTTTATTTCTATACTTCAGACGTAAAACCCCCAAAACTAAAGTTCCAGACTCTTTAAGAACCCTAAATAAACTAACAGCAGATGCTTACTTGATCGTCCCGGTAATGGAACGTCCAGATCTGCGTAACCTCCCCCTTCACCTCCAACCTCAGGGTCATTTTTCTTCCTTTTATGTCTTTCCTCACGTTCCTCCTGTATTCTGAATTTTTACAATGCAAAATAACAAGCTTAGGTGGGTAAATATTTCTTATTACACTCAAGCATAATACGGGAGAAAATATGTCAGACTTACAGCTTAAGTTCCTCTTTAAAAAGTTCAAGATTACTCTTCTTCTTCTTTTCTTCTGTCTTTCTTTTGAATACCTGTTCATCAAACAGGGAGTTAATACAGCATTTATTGCTACCTAATGGTAATCTTTCACAGGGCCTGTACATAAATAGAAACTACTACCACACTGCAAAGATGTCAGGGTACAAACTTACAGACTTTTTGCTTTCAGACGATGATGGTGGTGAGGCATGTTGAGACACAGGGACAAACCTTGTGGCGGGTCGGTACAGCTTACTTTTCTTGATCTCTGCTTCTTCCTCCTCTGCAAAAAGTATAACCAGCCAAACACTAACTTTTAAATTCTTAGTAAAACATATTCAGGGTACAAATTACAGCAACATGCTACAATGTTTTCATTCCCCTTGACCTTTTTCACATTTTTTTTTTACAATAAAACCATAAATTTCAAGTCTTGTCCTAATTTGAATAAGGTTGGACTTTGATTGGGCCGTTCTAAAACATTAATATCCTTTGATCCTAAACCTTTTACCTGTAGCAAAGGCTGTTATGTTTGGGCTCCCTGACCTCCTTCCTCGTTCTAAACATTTTGCAGTCTCAAACAGGTTTCTGTTGTATATTTAACTCCCTATCAATTCTGGCCAGTTCCCCTGTCCCTGCTGAAGAATAGCATCCCCATAACATGATGCTGCCACCACCATGTTTCACTGTTGGTGTGGTGTGTTCAGGGTGCATGGTTCATTTGCCTGCCAGCACAGACAGAAATTTCAGTTTTTGCCCCATCCGATCAACACACTTTCTTCCAATGCTTTCTTCCTGCATTGCTGGTGGCAAACAGCAAACATGACTTCTTATGGCCTCCTTTTTGAAGTCTCCGTCCAGAGGTCAAACTTGACACAGCTGTCGATACTCACCTTTAGTAGCATTTACAATTCCCCCTCGTACGAAAGTCTTCACTTTGCTTTTTTCACTGGTTTCAAAAGATGCTACAAATTCTTCAAAAACCTCTGCAGCTTTCTCTTCTTCCTGGCGGGACACACAGAAAGATAAAAACACAAAGATATGTCTAATTTACCTGTTCTTACGGTCGAAGAAAGACAGCTTGACAGTTACCGAAATTTCTATAAAAGATATCTCAAAAACACAGTTTAGTTTTTAAAATGACAAAGAACAAATTACTATTATGGCATCTAAAAGCTAATGTACCCATACCTTTTTCTTTAGCTCTACTTTTTCTTTCTTCGTAATGGGTTTGATGGAAGCGGCTGGTTTTCTTTTTCTGTCTGCCATTCTCAACCTGTAAGGGATATAGATGAATAAAGCTGAAACATACAGAACCAGCATTACAATACTGATTAAATATACAATGTAGAAACCCAATCACACAGGTTTTAAGGTATAACAAGGTTTTACACATCTATGCATGCATTCAACACCACTAAAATGCACTGACCCTACCCCGAGTCAGCTGGCTGAAATAAGACTAATATACCTTTACACCAAAGACAAAAGATTTCCAGTCATGAAAAACTAAAGGTTGATGGGTTGGAAACTGAAGGAGTGTCACCCATCCCTCTTGTTAATTTAACACTGTTTAAAACTACAGTTCGAAAGCTACAAGCGGCATGTCTGTTAAGGAGCGGACTGGAGGCTAGCTACCTGAGCAGACAGCCCAGCTACTTAACCAGATCATGACAAGAATGGCAAAGAAGTACAATACGTACCCTTGGAGGCAAAAATTAAACTTTGTTGTTAGTCAGTAGTTGGTAATAATATTCGGGTAAAAGTATGTGCATCAGAATTATTAAGACGTTATTCAGACTTTATCAGACCAAATCAGTAGGTTCTGAGGATTTTTTTAGCAGGCGGGATAATAAACTTTTCTCTTCAAGCAATTAGATCATATTCTACATTTTTGCTTTAAATTCTTGTCTAAATACAGTGATCCTATGAAAGTGTTGTATATTTGCTCGAGGTTAGAATACCAAAATGATTTCATACTGGCCTATGCAAAATCACAGAGTATCTCAGTTGCGATCAGTTACTCATATCAGACACCCTCAACTAGTAAACAATATGATTCTGGTAGAGCAATAAGCAATAGACCGGCAGTATCAGACCTTTCAACAACATAATGAAATTAAATTGTAAGTCAAAATGACAAATTAATAGTAAAAAGAAAACACTATAAACACTTTGGAATATCCCTTCCTCTAAAAGAAACTGAGAGAAACCAAGGTCCAAGGATGATGGAGAAGGACTTCTAGATTTAACTGGCAAATAACACAGAGAAAGAGCAATCCACAACCCTGGAGAAGATGTGCAGAACTGCTTTTAACTTGTACTAATTATGCAGAAAGGATATTAAGTTTATTCTGATCGTGCTTTTCCTGACCCGTACCAATTTCAAGTTTTCTTTAAGGCTTGACGATTGATTTTCACCAATTCCATTTAATTTCTAGGGAACATAAGCCACAAAGAAGAAAAAACGTGTTGCAGTTTCTTCGGTAGAGGTAGCAGTTTTAAGTAGTAGGAAAAAAAATCTGATTTTATTTTTGAATGTCTCCTGCTGATTATTGATCAGAGCTGATCGAGGGATAAACTGTCCGAGTCTGATCTCTGGCCCATTGAAAGGAGCTTCTCTATTTGTATGTATCACAAGCCATATCCACGATGTGATTATAAAGGAATTTAGTGCATCTCTCATGCTCAGGATATAATAATGCATAGGAGGAGGTCCTAAAACAATAACTACACATTTTAACATCACACAATTAACTATGAGATGTATTCAGTGCCCTAACCCGTTCAATGCTAACTGATTACATCCATTTGAGGATGCAACACATTTCAAGAGAGCATGTTTAGCTTTTTTAAAACTATGCTGCATACATATCATAATTTAATACGTTTCCAGCAAAATATAGGTATTTTTAGACCATTTATATTAAAATAAACAGTTTTAATCGGCCTGGTCTGCAAGAAAGCCACAGTTTTACTAAGCTAATGTTTAGCTTAGCCACCAGTTATTCTCTGCTGAAATATTAAGCTAACCGTAGCTTTTACACGGCTAGTGCTGCACAGATTTGACATTTCTCCATCAAATAACGCAGTTGCCTTAACGCAGACACGTATATGGTAATGGTTAACATCTGCTAGCTGAGGCTGTCCTACAGAAACAAACACATCCCTGCTTGCTAGCTAACACACAACCATCCCCCTGCTGTAACGCTAAAACGCACCGACTGAAGGAAAATATTCAACCGCACTGCATGCACACAGAGCCATACCTCAGCCAAAAACTCTGTGGCTCTTATGCTAATGCTTCACCATGGTGGTTACGATATATATGTTTGCTTTGTTGCTGTCCCAGCCAGCTACTGAGATGCAAGAAGATACCCGAGTGGAGCTCCTCAGTGAGGGCAGGACGCCTGCTCAGTCTGAACGTCATTTATTGAATACGCACTCATAAAGAGGAAAGATCACTGTAAGACATCACTGGCTTTAATTTTCTCTTGTGATCACTTGTTGTTGGAAGGATTTCTTAAATGTATTACTTATTTTTTAATCAGTTTAGACAACGGATGAAGGGGCAAAAAAATCCCTGAAACTTAGTTTCACAACACAGACTATTTTTGTGTATCGCTGAGCAGAACTGTGAAATAAAATACAATTGAATTTAGCTCTAGTACACAAAACAACCTTGAACAATTGCCCTTAGATTAATCTTAAGAATATAAAAGTGTTGGTCGTATATATATACCCTTTTGCCAATTTAACCTACACTTACACATGTAATTTAATCCTTTACTATTTCCATTTCATATCTATAAACAAACCGATTCATATCTACTTAAACCAATCCTTATATGTTTTTTTTTTCATTGTAGTCAATACTTCCATGAATTGTGAGATAAATAGCCATTTAAACGCCCAGATCTTGCTTAAAACTTAATTTAAAGGTATATTATTTTCTGATAACTTTTCTTACACCATATTTCTATTTACTTCAGTCCTGATTTCTGTTTTTGCTTGTTGACTCTGATAAAATATAACAGATTATGACCCATGATCAAACCAAAATAATTCTAAGCAATTTCCTGTTAGTATATATTCATTCATTAATTCATCTTCTGTACCGCTTATTCCACAGTGGGTCACAGGGGAGCTGGTGCCTATCTCCAGCAGTCTAGGGGCGAGAGGCAGGGTACACCCTGGACAGGTCGCCAGTCCATCACAGGGCAATAGCAAAACATAAAACATAAAATCCCATACTGAGATGGACTTGCGACCCGTCCCCCAGTGGTCTCATGTGTATGGCCTTCAATACTATTATAAGCCATGCTCAATAGTTTGTTGATCTGATAAAATCTAAGTTTTCACTAAGAATCCAAATATTTTTAACCCATTACAATGAAGATGACCTTAAAGGAGAGACTGTACTGGCTGCTGCACCTTCTTGTCTGTCTGTCTATGTGATATGCTGAGATATCCTCATATAATTGCCTGTGTAGATTAGTAACAAAATTTTATGACATTCAAAACAATCCTCTAAATATATAAAGTAGAAGAAATGCTTTTTCTGTAAGTTTTGGCTGTACAGGAGTAAATGGAACCACATAAAAATATTCAAATCCATCAACACTTCCCTTGTCTTGGAGATTAGGTTGCAGGGGTAACAGTTCCAAGAAGGAAACATCCCTTACTGCAGAAACACTCATCAGATCAGTATGGGTGATCCCAAAGTGTTCTCTGGCAAGAAGGGACATATAATCCCTCCACTGGGTTGTGGTTGTCCAGCTGCAGTGCCCACCTTTTGAACCTCTCCCAAAGACTTGAAAGGGCTTTGCTTCATAGACCTATCATGGCTGACGTTATGCCTGTTATTCGTTTTTCTTCTCCACTTTTCCTTCCTCTAACTTTCCATTAATTTCTTGGATACAGATCTCTGAACAGCCAACTTCACTTTTTGGTTCTGAAATGAAAGCTTCGCCATGGTATTCAGTTCTTTTGCTATAATATAATTCTTGTAGTGTAACTAAAATTTGTTATTCTGCATACAATATGTAATTTTTGCGGTTGTTATGTCTATTAACAATACTTCAAACACCTATGGTTAATATATCAAAACACTATACATCTCTGACATTGCCATTCCAATATATACAGTTACATTAAAATAAATTGGAATATTATTGAAAATTAATTTTTTTTTCAGTAAATTATTTCACCAAGTGAAACACATAGATTAATTACGCAAAGACTTCTGTTTTTAAGCCTTTATTTCAATTAATTAGGATTTTTCCTTACAGCTAATGAAAACATAAAATTTAAGATTAGAATATTACATCAGACCAATAAAACATAATACATTTTTAAAATAGGAATATGGGCTTCATGAAAAGTTTAATACCTGCTTAAAGGTTGTTATTTTTAAAAGATAATTTTCCATATTGGCAGGCATACTCTTGTTTATTAAATATGACTGTATACAAACTGAGACAATATTTACATGTGGGAGTATATTTACAACCACAGCTCCTACCCCTTGGTTTCCAAATGTTCCCCTGAATAACCTCTGTTTTTGAGGGGCAAGGAGTGAAATGGGATTCAATGTCTCTATTGCTATGCCAAAGATGTAGGCTATTCACTCCTGATTGATGATGTTTTTGTACAAGTTAATAATTTGATATAAGGAACACTGAAGCTATTTTAATAGAGTCTGTGGTCAAGCATAAAGGATATCACCAGTAGCACTTCAGGAGTTCTGTTGATCATACAAATATAGTCCAGGTGCAAAGGACAAAACATTGTGTTTGTCTAAACAGGGTTTCAGCTGTCTCATTGCTTTGAGATCTAATTGTACTGCAGCAAGTATTTTGTGAACAGAGTCCAATCACAGATTGATAGAAAGTTTGCTGTACCCCAAACAGTTCCAACTCAGCTTTTTCTGCCCCACAGTTTTACTGGATGTTTAAGTCCTTTCAGATTCTAGGGGTGAATTGGTGGAACAAACAGGGAAATAGCCTCTAGGAAGAAAATGATACATGTTCTTCAGGTAGGAGCATAAGGACTTTTTTAAGAGAATCCAATACAGGGCTTTAATTTTTGCTGTGTTAAGGAATTATTTGGTTTATTATACTTGCTCAAGGTTAAAAGGGGAGACTTTTGGGCAGATGATGAGCCTCTGCTCTTTCCTTGTGGCATAAGTAAAAAAGAAAAACTGCACAAGACATGTCATCTATAGACAAGTTGAAGGTATAAGGGAAGGGTAATTTGCTATATCTACGCAGGAGATACACAAGTTCACATTTTATACACATGTAAACAAAATGCACCAATTAATCTGAGATGATTACATTAAACTGAATGAGTATTTAACTACTCATTTTTTTTCTTTATGTTTGATTTTACACAGAACATAACCACAATTTAAATAAAAAAATTATGTTAATTCAACACTGTTTTGACCTCTCAGATACTTAAATACTGTGAATAATATGTTAGTAGAGCAAAAACTTTGCTTTCAAAAAGATGTCAGTTGTTTAAAAAGTTATTTTTCTAATAGAACTTCAAAGGCTTAAAGTTTCTTCTCTAGTTCCTCTTGTTTACCCAAATGTGTTTCCCTAATGTTTTTCTTGGCCCACTCTCACATCAGCAATCTTGATCAAGAAGTATCAAAAGCTGAGTGCTCAGTTTCATCCACACCTCATCGGGGCGCTTCATTTGCTCAAACAATCTTCTAATACTGTTCAGTGCACTTTGTGCATATATGAATAAGTTCAATAATTAAAAAAAATCAAGAATTTTTAAAAATCAAGTCTTTGAAAGTTCCATCTGTCACCATTCTTTATGGTTCTTAGATTAAATCAGTGTCTGAATACAAGTACCTGGAATACAAGTACACTTCACGATTGTGTCCCACTTGTTGATTCTTCACATAAAATTAGAAGTTTATATCTTTATGTTTGAAGCATGAAATGTGGCAAGAGGTTGAAAAGTTCAAGGGGGCCGAGTACTTTTGCAAGGCACTGTATATGCAAACTTATGGCCATTGAAGACTGCTCCAGAACTTCAATTGAAAGCATACCAGTTAAACTTGAGCTCATCTGTTTAGGCATAACCATCACAAAGGATCAGAGAAATAGAAGATCTCTAAGTTTTGACCCTCTCCAATTCCAAAGACTCTAAAAAGGCTTAACCAATGGTTATTCAGATATCTTTCACTGTGAGGTCATATGCTTACTAAGGCTGAAGGCATCTCCAGGTTGACCTTTGTGGCACAGGCCTTAGACCTTGATCATGAGAGGGGAAAAACTGACAACCTACTCTTTGATTTTATTTGGAAAAATAAGACTCACTATAGTACGAAATCTGCTCTAATGAGCTGATATGAAAACAGCGGGCTTAACATTCTCCATTTTGAATAAGACCTTCAAAATAAACTGGATTTGTTTTGAACATCATCTCTTCTCATATTTTTTTTCTAAATTTGGAGGTTTAAAGTTTGTGTGTTGCCCTGCGATGGACTGGCGACCTGTCCAGGGTGTACCCCGCCTCTCGCCCATAGGCTGCTGGAGATATGCACCAGCCCCCCCGCGACCCACTATGGAATAAGCGGTAGAAAATGACTGACTGACTGACTGGAGGTTTGAATTTTTTTCTGGATAATAATTTCCATGTACAAAATCTCCCTATCAAACTACATGATTTTCATTGTCAGGCCTTCTCATGGTCGCTCATCTGCAAGCACAACTTCTTTCCTCACGTTATGTCATAGGGAATGATAAGGACATTTTATTTAAGAAGAAAACAATATTTTTTTCATACTTGGTTTAGACATAATGTTTTTCTGGTAGATCAACTATCTCTTTAAATGTAATATTCCTATTTTTTATGAGAATGTGCGAAGGTTGTTGGTGCTATTTCCTCAGAAATCTGCATGTTATTCAGACAGAAACCAAGAGCCAGCTGTCATCAGTCTCCTATTCTTACTTCCAAACACTCCCCTGTTGGTAAAATCTTTCTTAACTCTCCTCCTTGCAAACAATAAATCTAACAAAACAAGTAGACCCCTCTTTCAGAGGGATGAGACCTCTCTACCAGCTCTCCTATCATATTGGAATCATTTTGAGGTTGCTGTCTTGAAAATATACTCAGCTGCTGCAAATGATTGTCCTCACTGACAAGGTAAGTAGTGTCCTTTAAACTCATACACAGGATTTATCGTGCTAAAGACTACCTCAAGAAGTTCAACTCTGACTTTGTTGTAAACTGTACTTTCTGTGATCTTTCCCCAAAATCTGTCACTCATTTGTTTTGGATGTGTCCTCACTCCAAAATATTTTGGCAACAGTTTTGTAACTATGTTGATTCAAAAATATCCTCTTTAAGTTTAAAATACGCTGGAAAAATGTTCAGTTTGGGTTTCAGTGAAGTGGCAAAATGAATCTAGAGGGTTTCTTTATAAATTTTTTAATCATCCAAGCCAAATTTTAAAAAAAGCTGAATTTTTTTTATTGCGATTCAACATTATATTCACACAATTCAATTTTCAACTAATCAAAAGGCAAAAACAACTAAACTGGCTTGCACCGACGTTATTTCGACTTAAATTGTTTTTGTTTTTTTTACATGTGGTAGTTCGACACATATGTTGCTATATGTGCTATTTTTGTTGATTTTCTTTCTTGCAAATTATTATGATTAAAATTTTTTTACTTTCTTTAATTTATGCAGTATCCCTGACTAATTTCATCTTATGCCTACACTTTGTTCAACTTGTTTCTGTTTATTCATTTTACGAATAAAGTTTGGGGCCAAAAAACATGGGAAAAATGTGAGATTAATGGGGATTACATGACTGATTCCTGCCTCCTGTAGTGCACTGCTTCTTCTAAAACCAGGTGGCAAAAAGGGGGTTAAAGCCTAAAATGGCTACCATACCCTCCTCCCCCTCATCATCATCACCAGCAGCTACAGCAGCACCATCATCACCTCTGAAGCCCATCCCCTAGCGTCGGTCCGGGGAACGCACCCTGCATGCGCATGGGCGGAGAAACTGCCGCTGTGCGCTCTTATTATTCTACGGGTAATTTCTCCTTTTTTTACGAAAATGGCGTCTGGTCAGGGAAGTGTGGGAGCTGTCACTGCTCTACAAAGCCATGACTACCCCAGCGGACCCCACTGGAACCCGGGTATCAGCCAGTACCATCACCAGCACCAGCAGCAGCAGCACCACACTGCCCGCAGCCTGGACCGGGCTCTGGAGGATGCCGTGAGTTCAGGGATCCTGAACCTGAGCGGCAGGAAGCTGAGAGAGTACCCGGGGATCAACTACGATCTGACCGATACGACACAAGCAGGTGAGTCGCTGTTCGGGGAAAAAGAAGCTGCAGATGAAAATCCGAGCGGTGGGAGATTCGTGAACGCAGCCTGCTCGCATTGTGCGTGGATTTCTGCTCATTTTTCATACCTGGATAGGGGCGCAGCCTCTAAAGGGATGAGGCTGGACTGTCTTGTGTCAAACCAAAACATCTTGGTTGTATGTACCGTGTAGTAGGTCATATATCACACCTCTGTGCTGCTCAGCGGAGTCTGCTGTGTGTCGTTTTTTCCCTACGCCAGTAGCTTTCATTATAGCTCCCCTGGAGACACATGAATGAGACGGCAGACGCACCCTACAAGCAGGCGCTGTGCAGCGCATTGGTCTTAAGACTGTTCATTTTGCACCATGAAACAAATTATGAATGAACCAAGTACACATTCTTTGCTTGCTTCATATCCTTTGTGGTGAGCATGTGGCGCTGGAGTGTGCTTTTTTTTGGGAGGCAGACAAAAGATGAAGGGTACCCAGAGCCTCACCCCCTGGCTGCCTGCATGGCTGTGCGGATATATGTCAATTTATTTTAAAATATGTCAAACAGAAAGAGGAGAGCTGGTTTGTCTTCATGTTTTATTTAGACTTGTATTTTAATGGTTTCTGTCTAAAAGGTGACCTTATGCTGCAATGTGCTGCAGGTCAGTCGGTAGGTCAGTCACATTCCCTTAGGGCTGTGTTACTAGAGCCTCACCATACATACTAAGTTTTACTTGACATTCTGGGTTTGCACTGGGCTTGTATAGCTTGACACATGAGGGCCTGGCTGGAATGAGATTCTTAAGGTATGATAACCTTGAGTAAAATACCTTGGTTTCATGGTATTTAGCCAAATATTAAAAACAATTTGGAAAACGTGATCTAATTGCTTCAGCTCTCAAACAGAAAATCAGACCTTATTCCTAATAATGTAATTTAGAAGAAGAGATGGACCAATCCATTGTTGGAATTTTCTCTGATTGCTTGATTGATTAATTGATTGATTGATTTTATTTTCTGTTGGTAATACCACTTGCATTGTAAATTGTAACACGCGTTACTTTATGCTCCATTCAATCGAGGAAAACTCAGTTCACTAGGGTACTTACTGTGACATCTCGTTAAAAGAACTTTAAAGGATTTTATTTTTGTGGTTTTAAAACCGCCTATTTTTACAACCTTGGTATACAACTGACCCATTCCCAGTCAGAAGTACATCTTTTTATTTGAATTAACCATGAGGGTACTGTTTGTCACAAACCATTGTCAGTCTCTATACTTGTTATCAAGAACATGCTGAATGTCACAGTGAAAGTCTCTTCCTCTGATGTGTCCACATGCCATATGGCGGCACTTTATCATCGGCAGCTTATGCTTCTGACAAGCCCCTGGCCTGCGTTAGACCCCTCAGCCCCAGGGAATTTGTTGAGGCACTCTTTTTTGAATAAAACTGACACATTTGAAGTCATGAGAAGCAACAGAAACTAGAACTATAGGATCTGATGACAGCGGGAAAATTAGCCTAAAGATTTATCTAAATGCTGCTTTTTGTTGATAATCCCTTCATTTTCAGCTCTGATTGACTTTTTATGAACTTATTTCTTTTTCTCATTCTAGATCTTTAAATTTAACCTCTTTTCAAAGTAATTGTTAAGACTACATACACTTTCAAAGGCTTGCAGAGCTTAATGCATTTTACCTGAAAAGCTTAATGTTTTATTGGGAATCATGCCTTGGTAGCAATAAGCCCATCTCTGTCTAAATCAAGACTTATGATTGTCATCTTTTATCTCCAGGGCATGTTCTAATCCAGGTATGAAAATCAGAGATATAAACCGACATTTGTTTCACGCCTGTAAATCCTCTACTTTTCATAGAGGATAATGCAGTGACTGAGAGAACTGCTGTGTTTTCACTTTCCTTTCATGTCTGCATGCTGGTAGTCTGAATAAAGGGTTGTGCTAGGGGGAAGTCACACTTTCAGTTGTACAAAGACATCAACACTGAGCTGTATGTCAGTAACAAAGGGTGTTACATGCCTGTGTTTCAGACTATCTCATGGAAGAGGCTCGTTTAGATTGAATCGGGGGAAATTAGCTGTAGTGTGTCTTTCTGCAGTTGATACTCAGGGTATATGAAACAGCAGCAGATGTTTTTCTATACAGACATGTTGCTCTTTGAGAAAAATACACTTGAAATAAATCGTTTTAACTTTACGTCCTCTTACGGAAAAGGGGCTGTTAAACCCACCTTATCATAAAGTGTTTTACTTTAAACAGTGGCTGTTTTAGCATCTAACAAGTGACCTCCATATGACAGCATATCAGCAGAGAGCAGAGAGGCTCCCTAACACAAGGGTGTCTGTTTGCCGTGTGCCACTGGCAGTTTGTCTCCACTAAGTTTGTTTTCCCATGAGAAAAAGCAACAGCTCTCCGCGATGCAGCACTCACCTCGTGCATGGATGCAGGAGACCAACGCACCAAGCTGGTCAAATATTCAGGGTTAATAGAACGAGCATACTCTGCCTTGATAAAGCATTCATACAATTACGATCCATCACAGTTATCATCGCTGGATCAATTTGTGCAATTTTGCAATTAAGAAAGATTTTGCCAGGAAAGTCTTTGGTTGGATAGACTTTAACTGGCCTCGATAGCCATACTCGATGTATATTTTGGTGGCCCAGATGCTAAAGGTTATAAAGAGTGAGCTCTTTGTGAGCTCGTAACGACAACAAAAACTTTCCAAAACAAGGAGTGGTTGGGAAACAGTGATGAAGGAAAAGACAGATCAAAGCCCGGAAAACTGGTTTAATCAGGATTCATATCTTCATCACAATATTCAGTCACAGTATTCTAGTTACATGGTTTCCTGATATCATGCTGTCTTCATTTCTATTCAGCCCCCACGAGTCAATACTGAGATTACAATTACAACTAGCTGTGTGTCTACCTGTCTCTAAAGTCATATAAAGATAGGAAATTGTGCCTTTTTGTCTTTGCAAAATAGCCCTAGCTTTGTCAGATTGGATGAAGAACACAGATTCTCACTTCGATGAAGAACACAGATTCTCACTTGAATCTAGGTCTGAACTTTGACTTGGCCATTTCAGCGCATGAATATGCTTTGATCTTAACCATTGCATTGTAGCTCTGGCTGTCAGTCTATGATCATTGTTTGACTGCTGGAAGGTGAACCCTTGGCCCAGTCTTGTCTTCCTGGATTGCCTTCTATTTGGCCCCATCCATGTTCCTATCAACTGTAGCAACTAATGACTAATTTGTGGAGTGGTGTCAGAGTCAAAGGCGCTGAATCCAAATGGACATTTGTAAGAACTTTTGAAAAGAATGTATCATTTTCCTCAGACTTCACAATTATGCTCTATTTTGCGTTGGCCTATCACATAAAACCCCAATAGTTTGTGATTGGGACATAACAAAATGTTAAAAGTTCAAAGGGTATAAATACTTTTGAAAGGTTCTGTTCTTTTTCCTTCCCTATGCAGGGACACAAAAACAGAAAAGTTAGGTGCATCGTAGTGTTGGGTTAATGCATAAGTGCTGAATTAAACTTTACAGCAAAATCTGGAACAACTTCTTAGAAGTACATCATTAAAACACTGAGTATTTAATGAAAAATGGCCAATGAGAGAGATTATTTGTAAACTGAATCTGTCTACATACAGAAAACCTCTCAGCCTCGTTATATGGAAATTATAAAAGTTATGCTAATGGTGCCGTTTCACAGCTAACAACAGGTTTGGTGAAACAGGTGGAAAAATGTTGACAGCCTATATACTTTTACCTGGTGTGGAGTGAACAAAGTAAATCCCACACTGTGCCGTCTTCACATTCTTAAGGAGCTTGAAGGGCGATCCCTGCACAAGGTCAAGAACCGAGCTGGAATTCCTTAATTTAATAATCAACCCCGTGCAAATACGGTGAGGGTCACTGAGCTGTAAAAAGAAGGCAGAGCCATTCCACAGGGCTCCAGGAGACCTGGCTGCTAAAAGATACAACCAATGGCTTATTTTTCCAAACATAGAGAATCATAATTAATAAACTATCCTTTTCTAAGCCACTTTCTGTTTCGAGATCTTGACTTATTTTAGGAATGTAGGTTATTATTTTGAAAAAGTGAGCCACTATTTATCAAGATACTAACTGATAGTAGACTGTTCAGTCTAATTTAAAGATCACATTTTGTACACAGCAGCAAAAGTATGCTTTCACAATTACTATGATGCTTCAACAATACTTAAATACACTGTGTGGTTTCTAAATGTCTCTGCTCTTACCTGACTGCTCTAGAATAGTGGGCTCTTATGGAGGAGTATAAAGAGCCACCAAATCAATTGTTTTCTCATAAAAAAAATTTAAAAAATCCCCCAAACCCATAGCTTAATAAATGTTTTTTTCAGTAGTGTATTTTTCTAGATTGATAAGAAATACATTTTTCCTACAGGGGTTGAAGTACTAATCACATTATAATAGCAATAAGAATAGCAAGTTGTTGTTTGGAAATAAATGTAACATTTTTAGCTAAAGAATCATGTAAAACAAGACATAAAAATGTGACCATATCCAATTGCTCCTTTGCTGAGTGTGTTCTATTAGCCAACAGTAACTTCATATTTCTTATTATTTACAACTCTTATAAAGAACAAAGCTTCCAGATGAGGCACGATAATCATCTTTTAAGAGCTTGCTGAAGAAGAAAATATAATATGTATCTTTGTTGTAGGCCTTCGGAGACCATTGCTGTAACGGCTCTCATGTTACAGCAGCCGATTGATTCTTTGGTCTTGTCAACAGTTGAAGGAACAGAGTGCTGAGGTCATGGTGATGTATAACTGAGCTAACCTGAGGATTGGTAGCCGGATATCGAAGCCAACATTCGTTTAAAAAAATGATTTGCCACTGATAACCTTCGGAGAAAAAAAAAAGAAGTCTTTTTGCTTAACATGTTTTTGAGGTGTGTACCAAGTGTCCACCATAGCTCATGCCTTTTAATGTGTGATGTTGATTGTAAATGGCCAGTTGATTTTTTTTTTCACTGTTGTTAAATAGATTTGCAGCCAAAAAGAACACACTTAGAAGCACCAATATATAATGAAATACATACACTGCCAAGACAAAGATGAAGAAAATAACGGACCCCAAGACATGCTGGAAGATAATTTTGTGGCCTTTAAAATATAAATGTCTGGAACTAAATGCAGTTTTTCTTCGGCATCAGTATTTTGGATTTTCTGTGTATATACATGAAGTTTTTTTTCCTATGTGCCCAATATAGAGGTGAAAATTCCAGATCCCTGAAAACTAGTTTGTTGTGCCTGTGACAACTGGGGGCTGCAAGACATGAAAAATAAATCGTTATATTAGTGATAAATATTACAATGATGAAATCAGCTGCAATATATCCACACCCTAACCCCCACCCCCCATCATCTGTGTACTTTCCAATACTTTTTTTTACCTTTAGCATCTTGGACACTGTAATGTGTCTCATGTGCAGACATCCACTGCAGTGAGACGCGTTTCAAAAGGCTGAATACCTTATTGGCGTGCATAATGTGTATGATGTCCCTTGGAATAAATCAGCCGACATTTATTGCATTGCAAGTTCTTCTTTGCAATATTAATGCTTGCTGAGTGCAAGGTGGGACAGCTGTTATCACTGTTGCTTTGCAGCAAGAAGGTCCTTGGTTTGAATCCCAGCCTGGGATCCTTCTCCCTGGAGTTTACATATTCTCCCCATGCGAGCTTGGCTTTTCTCCGGCTAATCCGGCTTCCTCCAAAGGCCGAGAACATCGTTATTAGGGCACTCTAAATTCCCCCCTTGGAGTGAGTGTGTGTGCATTGCCGATTGTCCTGGGTACCTCTTTGTTGCCCTGTGATGGACTGCAGCCTGTCCAGGGGGTACCTTGCTCTTGGCCAATGACAGCTCAAGATAGGCACCAGCCCCCTATGACCTTGTGAGGAGAATCAGGACTAGATAATATATGGATGGATATTAATATTGTTAATTAGACAATATACATTTGCAATATTTTGTGCAGCCCTTGTGCTTACCAGCTGCAGCTCTGAAGATCCACAAATAAGAGGTTCTTTTCTTTTTAAGTGCCGGGTTAAGCTGTGAGCGAGGTACTAAGGCATGGGCATATAACCCCTTTACAGTCCTTGCACTCTTTCAGAAAGCATTGTAGTTGATGAATAATAAGGACTTTGCACATGCACTTTTGCAATCTCCCAAATGTTCCTTCTGAATGAGGTTTTATTCAGAGGCGAGTGACATCGGTCATTTTAGTCTGCACAGTTTCATGTTTTTATCCATATATTTCATTCCTTCACAAGCTGTTAAACTCTTGCAGACTGGTCCAGATTAGAAAAAAGATGAAAATCCAGAAATAGCCTGAAGGTAGCTAAATATTTTACAAAGTGTACCCAGTAGTGTATGTGCTTGATCTGGACATGAACCAAGGTAATGTCTGACTAAGATAAAATGCACCCAACAGACAGATCACTTAGTAGCTCATCCAGAATGCACCAAGAACGTCCTAGCAGTAGCTATTTTATATGAATGCTACCCTGGACAAGCCCTCCTGTTTGGGCTGGAAAATGAGGTAAGGCAATTAAACTTTTATCAACTTTTTTTTTTTTAGAAAACTTGGTTTCTCCATGAGTTCCACAAGCTCAATTTTAGCTCTGTGGTTCTTTTAATGCCAAAAAGCATGGAAAAGCCTGTTTTGGTGTTTTTATTAATTTCTATTATAAATATCTGTTTTAAAGAATAGATGTTAGGTATAGAACAATCCGTCTATGTATTTTTTATTGTGAATTGGAGATGATTAGATGCAGTCCAAATTTCTTAAAACAGTTGAACAGCCCCTTTGCTTACCACTGTTCCGAGTCTCCAATCAGATGCCAACTTCAGCCTCATTAGCCAGCTAAGGTGTGCAGCCATAGTTTCTCACAGTGCTAACATAGTGCATATTACATTGGAACACTCATTTTACATTAAGTGGACATGTGAATAAGCAATCTATCATATTCAAAAAAAGGTTCAAAAGTTTTCTGAGCACCCACGCAGCCCCCTGATACAGTGGCACCCTGGACAAAGAGCCATATCACCATTAAGAACAACAGCTACAACATGTCAGAGAGACATTGTGGTCACTTCTGCTGAAAAACAACCCCAGGTTATTGTGTTTACATCATGTTTCTTTCCGGTTTTAATTAAATTGAAAAAATCAGTTTATAAAATCCTACTCTGTACCTTGAATGCTCATTGTCTATGGTACTGTATGGGGTGCATTTTTATATGAAATGGTTACCTCTGAACAGAAGCTAATCTCTTTTTTAGCTATGTAAAAAACTAATGCTGTGGTCTTTTAGTTTGCTTTAAACCTCGGTAGGATATTCAATTCAATTCAGTTTTATTTATATAGCGGCAATTCACAACACATGTTGTCTCAAGGCACTTCACAAAACTCAGGTACATACATTCCAATTAATCCTAACCATTGAACAGTGCAGTCAGAGTTAGTTATTTATTCAAATTGGATAAAAAGCTTTTCTGTCTAAAGGAAACCCAGCAGATTGCATCCAGTCAGTGACTTGTAGCATTCACTCCTTCCGGATGAGCATGTAGAGACAGTGGATAGTCACTGGCGTTGGCTTTGCAGCAATCCCTCATACTGAGCATGCATGTAGCGACAGTGGAGAGGAAAAACTCCCTTTTAACAGGAAGAAACCTCCAGCAGAACCAGGCTCAGTGTGAGCGGCCATCTGCCACGACCGACTGGGGGTTAGAGAGAACAGAGCAGAGACACAAAGAGAACAAAGAAGCACTGATCCAGGAGTACTTTCTATGGGAAGGAAAAGTAGATGTTAGTGGATGTAGCTCCTTTAGTCGTTTCATTTAGAAAGAAAGAACATATAAACTCTGAGCCAGTTTTCAAGGTTAGAGTCTGAAAGAGAGCACATAGAGTTAGTCACAGTAAAATCTCAGTCAATCACCATGTCTCGGAGAGAGAAAGGGTTAAACACTGAAAGACAGGGCCATGTGGATCATCGGTAGATGGTGAGCAGTAAGTTGTTGATATCTATTAGTGGGGATTCTGCTGTGTCACATGAAGAGGGGGCATCATCTGCACTTCCAACTGAAAGGAATATACTGCTAATGCAGCGCAAAGGGTGCAGTGAAGTGGATATGTGATTGAGTGCTCCTCTGCCTTGCAAGGCTTGTCCTGTGGGTGCCTTGAGCAAACCAGCAGGTGGATTAAAGACCCGCTGCGGTCTGCAGATGGTGCACAGTCTGGAAAAGGAGGAGACAGAAACGCACTGAGAAAGACAGGCGTACAAAAGAGCCGTGAATCGCTCCTCTTCCCATGTCTTGCCATCATCAAATCCCCAGTTGCAGGGCAGGAGTAGAGGGATAAGGGTGGGGGGGGTTTTCTACGTACAGCTGGGTTACACCATCAAAATCCAAGCCTCAGGGAGAGACTGTGGTTACTCTTAATGGAGAGCAAGTGTACCCCATGACCTCACATTTGGTGTTTCCCCTTTTGGTAATTTCTGTTTCCCTTTACCTTTTGACTTATTTTCCCTTTGTGCTACTGACTGTATCATCATCTGCTTCTCACTTCTGCCTACTGATTGCTGTCCTAGCTCAGGCCTGAGAGTTCTGTTGTTATTTTGTATTATATGGCTATGTATTATTCTTGTAACATCAGGAAAAGTGCAGAGGGTTCTTATATTTGCCCAGTCATATTAAAAAGTGGAGTGATTCTTAACCATTCACTCTAGTCACTCATCACAACAGCAGGTCAGTGAGTGGAATGAGTGGTTGCTTTTAGCCCACACAGCCTGATTGTTTAATAAAGAGTGGTAGCTACATATAATTGCTGGTCTTAAAATGATGGAAGTGCAGCAGTCTTTAGTGTTTCAGTAGAAAGGACGGGGGCTCTTCAATGAGGTGGGGCAGAATAATTGAAAGCTCTCTGCTTATCTGAGGCCATGCAGCTCCTCGCAGAGGTCTCTAATTATCTTGTTAGCCGGAGATTATTCAGAAAACAAGATTGTTCACGCACTTGTGGACACACACATACACACATATTTCCAGCCATTAATTAAAAGTGTATTGAATGCAATTGTAAGGAGGCCTGTTTGGATGGACGCTGCTAATTTCAGGGTTTGTTTAACTGAAAACATGGAAGATATTTGTTTTTATGAAATATCTTGAGTGATTTGGCTTTGAGGCAGATAGCAGAAAAATGTTAGGATTTAATATGGGGCATAAGTGCATTTCTAATTTAATATTTATTATATATATACAGGGGTTGGACAATGAAACTGAAACACCTGGTTTTAGACCACAATAATTTATTAGTATGGTGTAGGGCCTCCTTTTGCGGCCAATACAGCATCAATTCGTCTTGGTAATGACATATACAAGTCCTGCACAGTGGTCAGAGGGATTTTAAGCCATTCTTCTTGCAGGATAGTGGCCAGGTCACTACGTGATGCTGGTGGAGGAAAACGTTTCCTGACTCGCTCCTCCAAAACCCCCAAATTTGGCTCAATAATATTTAGATTCTGGTGACTGTGCAGGCCATGGGAGATGTTCAACTTCACTTTCATGTTCATCAAACCAATCTTTCACCAGTCTTGCTGTGGGGTATTGGTGCATTGTCATCCTGATACAAGGGCACCGCCTTCAGGATACAATGTTTGAACCAATGCACATGGTCCTCAAGAATGGTTCGGTAGTCCTTGGCAGTGACGCGCCCATCTAGCACAAGTATTGGGCCAAGGGAATGCCATGATATGGCAGCCCAAACCATCACTGATCCACCCCCATGCTTCACTCTGGGCATGCAACAGTCTGGGTGGTACGCTTCTTTGGGCTTTTTCCACACCGTAACTCTCTCGGATGTGGGGAAAACAGTAAAGGGGGACTCATCAGAGAACAATACATGTTTCACATTGTCCACAGCCCAAGATTTGCCCCTCCTTGCACCATTGAAACCGACGTTTTGGCATTGGCATGAGTGACCAAAGGTTTGGCTATAGCAGCCCGGCCGTGTATATTGACCCTGTGGAGCTCACGACGGACAGTTCTGGTGGAAACAGGAGAGTTGAGGTGCACATTTAATTCCGCCGTGATTTGGGCAGCTGTGGTTTTATGTTTTTTGGATACAATCCGGGTTAGCATCCGAACATCCCTTTCAGACAGCTTCATCTTACGTTCACAGTTAATCCTGTTGGATGTGGTTCGTCCTTCTTGGTGGTATGCTGACATTACCCTGGATACCGTGGCTCTTGATACATCACAAAGACTTGCTGTCTTGGTCACAGATGCGCCAGCAAGACGTGCACCAACAATTTGTCCTCTTTTGAACTCTGGTATGTCACCCATAATGTTGTGTGCATTTCAATATTTTGAGCAAAACTGTGCTCTTACCCTGCTAATTGAACCTTCACACTCTGCTCTTACTGGTGCAATGTGCAATCAATGAAGACTGGCTACCAGGCTGGTCCAAATTAGCCATGAAACCTCCCACACTAAAATGACAGGTGTTTCAGTTTCATTGTCCAACCCCTGTATATATATATACCATATGGCTGTTTTTCCATGAAACCAACAATCAGTTCTTTTGAAACATTCAAAAGGGCTGGGTTCAATAAAATATAGTGAGCATTAGGCATGTAGCAAGTGTTTGTGCTTATTTTTTTAGGTCTGTATATCAAAATAACAAATGTCATGGATAGCATTAATAATAATAATTAAACATTGAAGGTTATTTTAGTAGCAGTAGGAATAATTGCCACTTTTTGTTTTGCTCATTCCTAGTTATCTTACTTGCTTACTTTGACAATTACAGTTATATGTTTTCAAAAAATTTTCACTATATAAAAACACAATCATCAGCTATTATGAAAACCGGATTTTATTTTAATACGAGGCTGAATATGACGACGCCAATAAAAGTAGGAGGGAAAGCTAGCTAAATTAAAAATAAAGAGAGAGACAATAGATCTTAACCAAAGGTATAAACTCAAATTACTATATAAGCTTGTCAGCATCAAAAGTAGAGCTAATATGAAGTTCACATTATCTTTAGGCTCTGAAATGTCAATCTACAAATGGTACCAGATGGCCAGTTTTTTTCATTATTTTTAACACACTGTCAACGCAAGAAGTGGATATAAAATAAAACAATGTGCAGACACAATTTCACCCATTTTGGTTAGTAGCAGATTAAACTTATTATACACCTAAACTAAATGTGAAACCATCCATTTTTTAGACCCACTTCTTTCGTACAGGGTTGCAGGGGAGCTGGTGCATATCTCCAGCAGTCTACAGGTCGCCAGTCCATCGCAGGGCACACACCCATTCATAACTAAGGCCAATTTAGAGAGACCAGTTAACCTAACAGTCATGTTTTTGGACTGTGGGAGGAAGCCAGGAGAGAATCCATGCAGAAAAACCCCAGGCTGGGAGTCGCATCCAGGACCTTCTTGCTGCAAGGCAACAGTGCAACTAACTGCACCACTGTGCAGCCCTAAATGTGAAAATTTAGATTAAATTTATCGGAGTGACTAATTAACACAAATGAGCAGGGACTGCAGGGAGGTAACAGAAACCATCTAATTGAACAGAAAGAATCACATGAACAAGGGGAAAACAGATCCATAAGAAAATACAAACTAAAACAACATTGGAATCCAGGAAGAAACAAACACCAGAATGAATTGAATAAACCTGAATGAGCTGAAATAAAGCACATGAAGAACATGACAGTGCAGAGACAGTAAACAGTACTAAAACTTAAAACACAGGCAGATTATGACAATAAACACAAGAGTAACATGCAGGGAATTAAACTGTAAAAGACTAAAATGGCGCACTATGACGGACTATAGTTAGGGCAGTATAAGCTGTTTTCATTCATAGGTTTTGCTTTACTACTAATCCAAGTTGGTTGAAAATGCCACTGTAGATCTACAGCCATAACTGTGGAATAGCTATATCTGCTCAGTAACAAAGCATGCATCTTATCTGTCCTGACCCTCTCAGCCTCATGCAGCAGTCTCCAATGTGTCTGCCTGTGATAAATTTGCAAACATCTGAAATACTTTCTTTGACAAATGATATGAAAATATATAGAGGTCTGGATCCTACAAGCCATATCGTAAGACACCACTTTTCATCATAACAACTTATATTGAAATGGTTATTTAAAGGATCATATCAGTAAATGTAATTTTGTTTATAGATGATACAAGTGTAAAACTTCAACAAGAGCATCATCATATGGTGAACATGTAAAAGCTGTATTTTTTTAACATTAACCAATATTCATGGGCCATTTTGAATTTTAGTGAAAATTACCATGCTACTATAATATTTACATAATGACATAAAGCTAAAATGTATAACATAGGGCTGCAACTAATGGTTAATTTGCTAGTCGATTGATCTGTCGACTATCTTCTTTGATGAATCGATTAATAAATGGATTGCAAAAGGTGCGCAATAGAAATTTTTTTTTTACAGAATTTGAACCAGGTGAAGCTAATACTATGCCACTTGATGAGTTCTGGATAGGGCATATTTACAGACGAAGATTTTTCATCTTCAATCCTAAATTGATATATTTTTTGCACAATTTTGACTTAATTACTGCTCTGAGTGGGGTAGTCTTTCAGCAAATTGCATGTTTTAGAGTGTGTATACTCCAGTTAATAATTATTCGATTACTAAATTAATTGACGATTATTTCAATAATCGATTGATCACGATTAACCTCATTAACTGTTTCAGCCCTAGTATAATATAATACAATTTCTTTTATTTAAAACAGAAAAGCAACTGTTATTGCTACTGCTGCTAAAATAATATGACACATTTATTATTACAATTGTAACAATCTCATCTGCAACCATATGGCCAGTTCACCATAAAATATTGTTATCACGGTCGGTTATCTTGAAAAATTACATGTGTTATAGTTTCAAAATCTTTTGGTTTCAGTCTGGTTAACCATCTAGGCTCATGATTATTTTTAAAAATGGGAAAAAAGTCTGAAAAAATAATCGGCCTCCACATCTAGCCAACTAATGTCTGAGGTGGAAGTTAACAACCTTTTTTCACAGCAGTGTCATTTGCCTCCTTTTTATCCTCACTTTTCAATGCACTTTTGGACATTAGCACGGAGCTGTATTTAGTAAATGTCAGTTTACTGAATCATAGTGTCAGGTTACTGTTAAAAGGCACGGTTCAATTTGTTTTTCTCTGTGTGTGTTACCAAAGCGAAACTGCAGTGAGCTAAAGAAGATATATTTTATGATATAATAAGGCTCAATCGGCATATGAAGAGGACTAGCTAATAACAATCTGCCAAGGCTGGAATAGCAACTCCATGCATAGCCTCCAACTACGCACATACATACTCTTTCTGTCATTGGGTGAGCTCCTTTCCTTGTCAGCACCACGTCTGCTGACAAGAACTGATGATCAGCAGGCAGCTATGACTCTTAAATGGAGCAAAAACAGATGGCTGGAGGCGCCATCTTCAATATCTGTCGGAGCGATCAAAATGTATTGTGTCGTTATCAAAGCCTGCCAAAGGTAAATGTTCAGCAGATGAAAGTAATATCAGCAATCACCTTCTTGCTATTATATGAGCCTCAAGGCCACATGTTCTTCAAACTAGCTTCCCAGATCTTACCAGGGCTTTTCGCATAATCCCTGGTGGTCAAGTGTAAGTGTTGTAGACCCACTATATCCTTTGCTGCGTCATTGGTAACATCAGCCGCTCAACCTCAGCCTACAAATGTTATGCTGGTGTGTAACAAAAGCACATTAGGCCAGTCTTTAAAGTGTTGCTGTGTAGAATGAAGGTCTTGCCAAGGTGGCTAATTTATAGAATGCATTAGATCTTTCTGTTCAGCTCTACTTTTCCTTGAAGTCATAAGCGTTATATACATAGCTGTGGGTCAGAAGTTTACATAGACTCTTCACTGGCATGAACATATTAGTTTAGGCAATACATTGGAGCTGTTCTTTTTTTTGAATGGTAGAATGGTTATACAACAGACAACATTCAGCAAATCTGAATAACTAGATGTGTGTGCACAAGTTTGAATTTATTGCAAATTTTGTCTGATTTAATCAGGTTTCAAATGATACACAGCCTTAAATATTTATACATGCTGGCTAATGTTTGAAAAAATGTACCCTTTCAAGACGCAGAGAAATGACACACTTTTCTAGCTGTCAACAAGGTCCTAGAAGACCTTCAGTTGAATACTTGAGAACCTCTCTTGCCAGAAATTGAAAAGCTCGTTTTAATTATTTTGTTTCCTGGCACAGATCTGGATTTCAAGCATAGCATATACATTTTTAAAGGGTGGAAGTCAGGGATGTCCCAGTTGCTTAATGTTAGCCTGCTTCATTTATTTTAAAATAGGTTTTTTTATACTTTATTTACAATTTTCTACCTTACAAAACATGTCAAACAAAGTGTGGACAACATTAACTGGAAAACAGACAAATCCCAATAGGAAAAAAAAAGAGAAAAGAAGACTGCCTGAACAATATAAATTTACAAAATTAGACTTACGGAAACAATATAGTTGTAGAAGTCAGAGTAAAACAAGTACCATGAAACACTTGCTCCTAAGGCCTTACAGGTTGGTGTCACACTGTGCTTGGAAAGGTCCCCAAGTCCTCTCAAATCTGTTCTCTTTGTTGGGTTTGTGCTGGCACAGTCTTTCCATTTAAATAACTGACAACATCTCACTAAGCCAGTAGGTAAACATAGGTGGGATGGTAGACCTCCAGGTTAGAAGAAGAAGAAGTTTCTTAGGCACCAACATCCCTAGATGTGACGTGACCTGCTTACCGCGCGGTAGATCAGAAGTGTTTGTTGACCATCCAAAGGTGGCCCGTGTTGGTGGTTAGGAGAAATGTTTCTGAAGTAAGCTTTTCACAGCCACTCAAATACAGCTAGCCAAAAATTGTGCAGTTTGGGGGAGAACCAGAAAAGATCTTCTAATGTGCTACCAGCAACATGACACTTATCACATACAGGGGACACAGATGAGAAAATATGAATTCATTTTGAGTACTGCTGTCTTTGCAGCACCTTGAACTGAATTAACCTATAATTTTAGTTATCAGAGCAACAAAGGACCAAAGACTGTGCCTCCTCCCGAAATTCTGCTGATATTTCAGAATTCAAGTCTTTGGCCCAAACTTACCTAATCAAACCAGAGGAAACTGAGTTAGTAAAGGAGCCCATTTATATATTAACTGCTCAGAGTCCAGGGGGAGCAGAAGGGTCTCGAGAAAAGCACGAGTGGCAGGGGTAAAATCACAAAAAAAGTGAAAGTTTGGAAGATTAAATTTGCTGCTTATCTGAACAATCGATGCAAATTGGCCATTAATATATAGATCTAAACTTTTTAATACCCGCTCTCTCTAGAGTGCAAACACCCCATCCGACCATGTAGGCTAGAATGAATGATTTTGACATATGGGCGCATGTAAGGAGACTCTAGGAACACTGGCAAGCCACTTTTATCTGATTTAGGATTCGCAAGGAGTTCCTCACAGTGAAGTTTGTTGAAAAAGTTTAGCTGTTGGAACAGAGTCAGAAATCAAAAGAGCAGGGAGTGAGGACATTTTAACATTGGCAGTTTCCAGCAGAAGTCATAAAGGGTTTCTCTCAGTTTTTACACATTTAAACTTCCAGTAGGGAGGAACCATGGAGTTGGCAGCCCAGTAATAGTGTTTAAAAACAGGCGAGCTGTTTTTAGGTTTGTGAAGGTGAGCCTCAGATATCTTGTGTGATTTGTAGTCCCACAGAAAGGGTAACACAATAGAGTGAAGCTTCTTAAAGAAAGATGCATTTAAGTACACTGCTCAAAAAAATAAAGGGAACATTCAAATAACGCATCCTAGATCTGAATGAATGAAATATTCTCATTGAATACTTTGTTCTGTACAAAGTTGAATGTGCTGACAACAAAATCACACAAAAATCATCAATGGAAATCAGATTTATTAACCAATGGAGGCCTGCATTTGGAGTCACACACAAAATTAAAGTGGAAAAACACACTACAGGCTGATCCAACTTTGATGTAATGTCCTTAAAACAAGTCAAAATGAGGCTCAGCATTGTCTGTGGCCTCCATGTGCCTGTATGACCTCCTTACAACGCCTGGGCATGCTCCTGATGAGACGGCGGATGGTCTCCTGAGGGACCTCCTTCCAGACCTGGACTAAAGCATCCGCCAACTCCTGGACAGTCTGTGGTGCAAAGTGACGTTGGTGGATGGAGCGAGACATGATGTCCCAGGTGTGCTCAAAAACTGGGATTCAGGTCTGGGGAACGGGCGGGCCAGTCCATAGCTTCAATATCTTCATCTTGCAGGAACTGCTGACACACTCCAGCCACATGAGGTCTTGCATTGTCCTGCATTAGGAGGAACCCAGGGCCAACCGCACCAGCATATGGTCTCACAAGGGGTCTGAGGATCTCATCTCGATACCTAATGGCAGTCAGGCTACCTCTGGCGAGCACATGGAGGGTCATGCGGCCCTCCAAAGAAATGCCACCCCACACCATTACTGACCCACTGCCAAACCGGTCATGCTGAAGGATGTTGCAGGCAGCAGATCGCTCTCCACGGTGTCTCCAGACTCTGTCACATCTGTCACATGTGCTCAGTGTGAACCTGCTTTCATCTGAGAGGAGCACAGGGCGCCAGTGGCGAATTTGCCAATCCTGGTGTTCTCTGGCAAATGCCAAGCATCCTGCACGGTGTTGGGCTGTGAGCACAACCCCCATTTGTGGACGTTGGGCCCTCATACCATCCTCATGGAGTCGGTTTCTAACCGTTTGTGCAGACACATGCACATTTGTGGCCTGCTGGAGGTCATTTTGCAGGGCTCTGGCAGTGCTCCTCCTGTTCCTCCTTGCACAAAGGCGGAGGTAGCGGTCCTGCTGCTGGGTTGTTGCCCTCCTACGGCCTCCTCCACGTCTCCTGGTAGCGCCTCCAGGCTCTGGACACTACGCTGACAGACATAGCAAACCTTCTTGCCACAGCTCGCATTGATGTGCCATCCTGGATGAGCTGCACTACCTGAGCCACTTGTGTGGGTTGTAGAGTCTGACTAATGCTACTACGAGTGTGAAAGCAGCACCAACATTCAAAAGTGACCAAAACATCAGCCAGAAAGCATAGGTACTGAGAAGTGGTCTGTGGTCCCCACCTGCAGAACCACTCCTTTATTGAGTGTGTCTTGCTAATCGCCAAAGATTTCCCCCTGTTGTCTATTCCATTTGCACAACAGCATGTGAAATTGATTGTCAATCAGTGTTGCTTCCTAAATGGACAGTTTGATTTCACAGAAGTTTGGTTTACTTGGAGTTATAGTGTTGTTTAAGTGTTCCCTTTATTTTTTTGAGCAGTGTATATGGGTAAGTTCTGAAAAAGGTATAAAAATTGGGGCAGTGCTTACCTTTTTTGATTTCATTTACCAGACGGGGTAACTTGGACGGTTGAGACAAGACAATGATTGATATTTTTTGGCATAAAGACAAGAACAATACACTACCGGTCAAAAGTTTTAGATGCACTTTCTCACTTCATGGGTCTCTTTATTTTCATGACTTGTAGATTCTCACAAAATGCAACAAAACTATGAATGAACACACATGGAATTTGTGTGAAAGTGTGAGATCACTCTAAACATTTTAATATTTTAGATCTTCAAAATAGTCACCTGTTGCTTTGATTACTACTTAGCTCTTTTAGCGTTCTCTCCATGAGCTTCATGAGGTGATCACCTGAAATGGTTTTCCAAAGAGTCTTGAAAGAACTTCCCAGAGGTTCATTGAGAGACGCCCAGAGGTTAATATTTCAGTCATCACGGCAAGGACCAGCTACTTTGTCAGTGGTTGTGGTGGGTTTGGACCCAAACGCAGATAGACACTGGGCAGCAGCATGATGAGAGATAAGGTTCTTCTTTTAATGAAAAAAGGTTTCCAAAAACGTACACAAGTTCCCAACAAGGTAGTGTAGAGAGTCGGCAGAGAAATAGCAGGGTAGTTAACGGGAGGAACCAGCAAATGACAATGAGAAACGGTGAGCTTTTAAACTGGGGGAAGTGCAATGTGGAACCAATGAGAAAGGGAGGGAAGTAATTAGATTAATGCTGAACAGGTGTGAGTATAAGCTGCAGAAACTGAGGGGGAATGAATCTGAGAAGACTAATTAACAGGGAAACAAAAATACTAAATAACAAAACTCAGGGAACAGATCTAGGGAAACTATAACCAACAAAAGATTAGGAATCAGGAAAGTAACAACTAACAAAGTCTGAGGAGATAAAGGAAAACACTAACAGGAAAAGTAAATAAACAAACACTAAGTGACTGACAGCAACTAATGACCTGACAGAAAGGAAATAAACATGAGAGCCTAAACAACAGAGAACCCTACTAAAATGACAACCCTGGGGAAAAAGAACTAACTAAAAAAACTAAGTAGCACTGACCTGCTGGGGAATATGAGCAAACATATGAACACAAGGATCTAAGAAGAAATAGTTAAGAAAAATAAACTAAAAACCCACAGAAAAAGTAAACAAAAACAAAACCCAAAATGGCAGATCCTGACAACTTTAAGGAATCTAAAATAAAAAACATATTTAAAGTACTTTTACATTTTGTTGTTTGCTGCGTACTACCATATGTGTTCATTCACACTTTTGATGCCTTCAGTGAGAATCTATGTAAAATGTAAATAGTCATGAAAAAAAGATTGTCATTCAAACATGCTTTATCTTAAGGTATTTTAAAACATTATTATATTTGTTATTATCTGCATCATTTATTTTTTACTTTTTCAATCAAGTTTTAATTTAACCCATGTTTTAATTGCTATGCCATGTTTAAATATGTTTTAAGTATTCATTTCTAAAGTGTTTATATGGATATTTGTTATGTCTTTTGATTAAATGTGTTATAAACCCCTTTATTACCTGGGGAAATGAATTTATGTTTTCATTTAGGTCGACTACCAGAAGGAAGAAATGTAAAAACGTAAAGTGACTTTGAATTTGACTTCAGTCGCTTCTCATATGAGTTTGAGCAGACGAATGACTATCATCATCTTACATATGTCATTCTATTATTCAACATTTCTCATTGTAACAGCATGCAACTCAGAAACATAAATCCTGTATTTATCACATAAAGTATGCAATAAGTCTACCAATATTCTGTTCAAACACCCACTAGATCTGTTGTTTTTTTAAAAGAAAAAAAGACTTGAGTAAAATTTTTTCCCTGCCATTCCTTCAAATCTAAGGCCATTACTGTGCCTCTCTCAGGTCAATGATAGACACACTGACATATTACAGCTACAGCAGCACTCAGACAGTCAGAGCTTCAGACTCCTGCGTAATTTTAGACCATTGTCCGATAAAGGAGACACGTTAGCCACTACTCTGTCACAGAGATGTATTGATCTGTCTTTCAGGCGTGTGGTCTCTTGGGTTTAAATCAAACACTGGGGATGTTGTCTGGACAGTAAAAGGACTTTTACTGGTATGCTTCCACGTATGTTTGAAGTAAACACTTTTTCTGATTGTGTCTGCAGATCTATCCAAGAATCATCTCACAGAGATTCCCCCAGAGGTGTGTCTGTTTGCCCCACTCGAGTCCCTCAACCTCTACCACAACTGCATTAAATCCATCCCTGAAGCCATTATCAATCTGCAGATGCTGACCTATCTTGACATCAGGTGAGCTACTGCTATGAATAACTCTTGTGTTCACGATTTTCTATTAATGCATTAATTCAAAGTCAAGTTTAAAGCTTTTGCAGCATTATGTTTCTTCAGAGGGGCTTGTTCTGCTTTTTCTGGACGAACAAGCTTACAAGAACAGGAGACGATTCCTCTTTTTTGTTGAAACTCAATTCCCAGTACGTCTATGTGCAGTTTTGATATGTAGGTCAACGTTTTATCTTCCCCCACAGCCGAAATCTCCTGTCGGTTCTGCCAAAATACCTGTTCAATCTCCCCCTTAAAGTCCTCCTTGTGAGCAACAACAAGCTGGTATGCATCCCCGAAGAGATCGGCAAGGCCAAAGAGTTGATGGAACTGGTGAGCAGTGCGAAGGGGGCAGTGCATGTAACCCTACGTGATGCATGTTGACCAGAGCACTCCTGCTTTTCCCACAATTTTCCTTTGTTTGCAGGATGTGAGCTGCAACGAGATCCAGGTCCTGCCAGCTCAGGTGGGGAGGCTCCAAGCCTTACGTGAACTAAACTTCAGGAAGAACTGTCTACACATGCTGCCCGAGGGTCAGTCAGCACTTCATAATGCTCTATTTCTCACTTTCCAGCTTTAGCAGCTCCTCGTTGTGGATTTTGGCAAGGGTGGCAAACCTCTCAGAGCCAAAAAACACTTGGCTGGAGCTCCTTGTTTCCTGTTTGCTGTCATGTTTGTCATCCTTCTTTCACAATCAATTTTCGATTTCAAGATTTATTAATAGTTTTAAAATTTGATTTGTGTGACATAAGTCATAAATTTGTTAAATCATTTCATCAAGCAACACAAAACTTGTTAAAATAGTTTTACATGTTACAGATGCATAAGAATCTGATCGATTGACCAATAAATTAAGAAACTGGCAGTCGCAGGGTTTTTGTTGGAAGTCAAACAACGAAGTCGTTGTTTGTATAGACCGATTCAGTTATGAGGACCTGTCAGCAATCAACATTCCCAGGGCAATGGTTTTGGCACCTTAATCCCTAATCCCCCTTTAAAAAAAATCTGCCTCAAACTTTCCAAAGAACTAAGACCTGTTTGAACTAAACGTATTATACCGTTGAAGTACTTTCACTGGATCTAATATTTCTATTTTGGCTTCATTCCCATATTTCTTCATATATGTCAACTAGGGATAATAAGTCATCAGCAGGATTTGTGGATGGTCCTAAAAAGTAAATTTATTAATCTTAATTTAAAAACTTGAAACGTCTTAAATTGGATTAGATTTCAATGTGCCCATGGGCAAGGCACCAAACCTAACTGATCTGTGTATCGGTGTGCACTTTAAGTGGTCGGTATGACTAGAAAAGCGTTACATAAATTCAGTCAATTTATTATTGTTATTAAGCCTGTTGTGTTGCAAGAATACATTGAAGTGAGGTAACCTTGACATTCAAGCACTGAAGACAAAGACCAGAACTAGGTCTTAAATTTAAACATTCATTGCGGCATTCATGCCTCCTGTACGACCATGTCAACAGTTACTTGCACTGAGTCGTTGACTTTGCAGCAATCCATCATATTGAGCATCCATGTAGCGACAATGAAAAGGAACATTCCTCTTTAACAGGAAGAAACCTCCAGTACAACCTGGCTCAGTGGGAACGGTCATCTGCCACTGGGGGTTTGAAAAGACAAGGCATACAAACAAAAAAAGAAACCCAGAAGCACTGATTCAGGAGTACTTGTTTGGGAAAAAGGAAAGTGTTAAGCCCTATTAAGCCCTTTAGCAGCTTCATCTAGCACAACAATGCAGCTAAACAGATAATCTCTGAGCCAGTTTTCTAGTCTATTGGGTAAAAGACGGCACATTCAGTTAGGTGCAGCAACAGCTCAGCCAATGGCTGTCTAGGTTAGAGACAAGGTTGAAAACTGATAGACAGGGCCAAGTGTATAATCTACAGGGGTTGGACAATGAAACTGAAACACCTGGTTTTAGACCACAATAATTTATTAGTATGGTGTAGGGCCTCCTTTTGCGTCTAATACAGCGTCAGTTCATCTTGGGAATGACATATACAAGTCCTGCACAGTGGTCAGAGGGATTTCAAGCCATTCTTCTTGCAGGATAGTGGCCAGGTCACTACGTGATACTGGTGGAGGAAAACGTTTCCTGACTCGCTCCTCCAAAACACCCCAAAGTGGCTCAATAATATTTAGATCTGGTGACTGTGCAGGCCATGGGAGATGTTCAACTTCACTTTCATGTTCATCAAACCAATCTTTTACCAGTCTTGCTGTGTGTATTAGTGCATTGTCATCCTGATACACGGCACCGTCTTCAGGATACAATGTTTGAACCATTGGATGCACATGGTCCTCAAGAATGGTTCCGTAGTCCTTGGCCGTGACGCGCCCATCTAGCACAAGTATTGGGCCAAGGGAATGCCGTGATATGGCAGCCCAAACCATCACTGATCCACCCCCATGCTTCACTCTGGGCATGCAACAGTCTGGGTGGTACGCTTCTTTGGGGCTTCTCCACACCGTAATTCTCCTGGATGTGGGGAAAACAGTAAAGGTGGACTCATCAGAGAACAATACATGTTTCACATTGTCCACAACCCAAGATTTGCGCTCCTTGCACCATTGAAACCGACGTTTGGCATTGGCATGATGTGACCAAAGGTTTGGCTATAGCAGCCGGCCGTGTATATTGACCCTGTGGAGCTCCCGACGGACAGTTCTGGTGGAAACAGGAGAGTTGAGGTGCACATTTAATTCTGCCGTGATTTGGGCAGCCGTGGTTTTTTATGTTTCTGGATACAATCCGGGTTAGCACCCGAACATCCCTTTCAGACAGCTTCCCTCTGGCGTCACAGTTAATCCTGTTACATGTGGTTTTCGTCCTTCTTGGTGGTATGCTGACATTACCCTGGATACCCGTGGCTCTTGATACGTCACAAAGACTTGCTGTCTTGGTCACAGATGCGCCAGCAAGACGTGCACCAACAATTTGTCCTCTTTTGAACTCTGGTATGTCACCCATAATGTTGTGTGCATTTCAATATTTTGAGCAAAACTGTGCTCTTACCCTGCTAATTGAACCTTCACACTCTGCTCTTACTGGTGCAATGTGCAATCAATGAAGACTGGCTACCAGGCTGGTCCAATTTAGCCATGAAACCTCCCACACTAAAATGACAGGTGTTTCAGTTTCATTGTCCAACCCCTGTATTTGTGATATATTATGCAGCTCTAGTCTTCAGAAAGACCCATTGCTTTAGTAAGCATTTCTTTGTGTTTTTTATTCTATGTTGATTTTATTCCCTTTTTAAATAATATTAAGACATTTACTTTATTTTGAATGATAAAAAAATGTAATTCACGTATAAACACGGGCTAAACATATGCAATTTTCAACACATTTTAAAATTAGGCATAGGAAATCTGATTAAATTTGAGTCAAAATATTTGATCCTTATATAAGCAGAGAAGTCAGATTCAGATGTTTTCAGTGAATGCTGTGTCAGGCATAAGCAGACTGTTATATAAAACCCATTAAGGTTGGATGCAACCTCTGTATTCATTGCACCTGCAGCAATGGTTTTGTCTTGTTTGCTTTGCATGATGCGACATGATACAATGTCAGCGTTGTAATTTTGTATCTTCATTTGGTGAGATGTAAAGGTTTTCAAGAACAAAGCATTTCACAACCGGAGTATTCTTAGATTGTAAAATGCTTTTAAAAGGCCTGCTTGGCTTCAATAATGGTGCACCATGGTAAAAACAAAGCAGGCTCCTAAATACTTCAGAAGAGAGTTGTTGATCTTTATTAGGTTGGATAAAGTTACAAAAAGTCCTTTAAAGATAGTTTACTCTACTGTGATCCATATTTAGTAAAAATGTGTTCAAATGCTGATAATGAAAGATCATTCCCACACTGCTGTGGATGTGATCTGCGTTTCTATGGCATACAGTATGAAGAGTCAAGTCTTTAAATAATGCTTTAGCATCACCTTTTCTAAGCATCTGATACTGTACTGTATGTAAGGTGATCTTCAGCAAAGCCAGGGAGCAACAGATTTTTTTTTTAAAGTTGAAAAAGTTGTAGAGACACTACATTTACCACATGTATGCCATTAAATTAACGTAAGGGTTATCAGATTTTAGCAACGACTTGATAATGTTTCTAATGGCCATGCTACATTATGCATGCCTTTTGTCTGCATTAATGAAGACTCAGTCAACTTGGCATACTGAATGTCAGGGAACCTGACCTTATTTTTTGTTTAATTCAGTCTATATTTACCTGACAACATGGGGGCTCAGGCACTCCAGGTGCAAATTAGCACTTAAAGCTATAACCTGATACAGAGCATCTCTCCTCTTGTGGTTAATGTATACTGTATATTGTCCCTGTTTTTTAAATAAAATTTATTATTATTATTATTATTCATAGACTGTATATCGAGCATTTGACTTTAATCCACAGATGGTCACTGGATCATAAACTATGGATAAAGGAAAAAATGAAGAAAAACTGACAATATTCTGTAACTGCAGCTTTATCCTGGAACAAATAATACAGCCATTGAGACCAAAATAAAGTTTTCTGTTGAAAAAGAAGAATTTGTGTACACCACATTCAGCAACAATTACATTAGTGCAACTGTTTGCAACATTTATAAACATTTATAAAAGACTAATTGTTAGCTTCATAAAAGGTTTTGTAACTGCAGAGTCAAGGTCACATGTACATTAGGAGGAGACCCTTAAAATAAACATTACTTATAAGTAACCCACCAACATCAGAACTGTTCTCTAAAAGTAGGGGCATCTAAACTCCCCAAATCTGATGCTTAGGTCAGATTAACAATCACCGTAAACATTAAATCTCTTTACCCCATCTATCCTTTTCAGAACTGGCAGATTTGCCTCTCATCCGACTTGACTTCTCCTGCAATAAGATCACAGAGATTCCTCCAGCTTTCAGGAAACTCAGGCAACTGGAGTACATCATCCTGGACAACAATCCTATGCAGTCTCCTCCTGCACAGGTGTGTACGTTCACTTCAGGGTTGTGTTTGTGCCAGTGTGTGATGTTAAAATGTTTTAATTTTATTTAGTGTATTTCTTTTGTGCAGTTTATTTCTCAAGAATGCATAAACGTAAAGCAAATTAACATGAACCTGGTACAAGTGCACCATCTAGTGGATGAAAGGACATAATTCTTTCTGCTGTGTTTAAAAAAGCTCAGCATGGTGACCTGAGTTTTGGATTTTTATACATTTCAGATTTGCCTAAAGGGCAAAGTGCATATATTCAAGTACTTGAACATTCAGGCTTGTAGAATGGAAAAGAAACCAGACACCCTTGACCTCCCGACCCTCAGCAAACGCTGTCTTCCACAGCCCCTCACTGACAGGTAACAGCAAGTTTGTTACAACTTCATTAAGTTATGTATCTAATTATTATTTTATTCCTTTTTAACATCTAGAATTTGTTTTGCATATTTCCAGCATGGAAGATTTCTATCCCAGTAAGAATCATGGGCCTGACTCTGGAATTGGTAGTGACAATGGTGACAAGAGGCTGTCTACAACAGAGGTCAGAGTTCAAACACATTGCTGACTGATGATCATGATTATTATTAGATAAAACAGATGTGCTGTAGTGTTCGAAGTTTTAAACATCCATTAAATTACTTTTATTTTGCTTGTAAGGAGCCAATTTAAAAGTGGCTTTGATCAGTAGTTTTTCAGGCTTTCTAGAGGTCTTTCAAAATCTCTCTTTAGTCTTCAGCTACTTTATGGGTCATTTTCTGAGCAGTCCCTGTACGTGACTGTGGAGAACATAAAAAGAAATGCAACTTCAACAACTTTATCCAAGAACTTTCTGGGTGTTCATTGGACTTCATGGGGGCTGCTCAGTATCAGGAAAACACTTCACTGTGAGACTATTACTGAAACTTATGGGTTGTGATCCAGGTCCAGTTTATTTATATAGCACATTTACAACAACTCCTGGTGGTCAAAATAAAATGCAACTAAAATAAATAAAGTGCATGACAATGATGCACTTAAAATATAAAAGAGAATTAATAAATAACACAATAAGACAATAAAAACAGCTAAAACAGCTGGTAAAAAAAAACAGATGTTTAGGGAAACGTGCTAAAAGCCAGTTCATAAAAATTTGTTTTCAGTAGTGATTCAAAATGTTCTAGTGTTTGTGCAGATCTAATATTTAGAGGTAGATTATTCCAGAGTTTGGGACCCGCAGAAGAGAAAGCTCTGTCAGCTCAAGATTTTAGTTTGGACCTTGGAATGGATAACATTCGTTTTGAACTGGACCTTCCTGGAGCAAGAATACATAGGAGCACAGATAGGTAAGAATGGACTCGACCGCTTAGTGATTTAAAAACAAAAAGTAAAATTAGCGAATTCTGTAAGTAACATGAAGCCAATGTAAAGTAGACGTGTCTAATCTGCAAGTAATGAACAGATAACATGTTTAAAGACATTAGCCAGCTAGCTATGGCTTTACCTTAGCTAGCTGTCTCAGAAGGTAAAGGCTGGATTGTACTACCACATTCACCCGGATACAGTTTGAAAGAACCATCAAGGAAAACATAGAGGTTTTTTAGCATTTTTCTTGCAATAAGAGAATAAGGGACCCAGAGAACTATCAATATTTTGACTAACAGAGCTGCCAAAATTAAGCCCTGGGCCACACTATAACTGAGAGGGGCTATTTTGAAGCTGAATATTCACATAAAGTCCTTCCAGATAGGTAGGACCAAAGCACAGAAAAATGGACCCTTTAAGGAGAACATATGATTCCAGCCGTGATAGGAGGATATCCTGGTCGACTGTGGCGAAGGCGTCTGGCAGGTCCAACAACAAGAGGGCAGCAGAATATCATTAAATACCGTTAAAGAATATTAAATACCCTGAAAAGAGCAGTCTCAGTTGCTGTGTAGTGATTTAATACCGAATTGAAACTTTTCAAAGACCTCATTAATTCAATTCTAATTTTACAGGCCTGCAACTGTAAATAGTCCAGTTTCTCTTTTTTAAAAGACGCTGAACTATAGCCTGTTTAAAATAATAAAGGGACACATCCTGGAACAAGGAAAGTGTTAATTAATCTCTGGACGAAGGGGCCAAATGTGTCACAAAAATTCTTTATCAAACGTGGGCAAGGAAAATCTGATGGGGAGTGAGATGATCTTATCACGACTTGCGAGAAATAGGACCCCAGAATGCAGACTAGAAGGCAGCATGTCGGTAAGTAAAAAAAGTTTTAACAAAAACAAAAAACAAGAACAAAGTTCAGGTGGGCGACCAGGAGGTCGTCCCGAGCAGGCACAGAGTTCAGGCGGGCGACCAGGAGGTCATCCCGAGCAGAGGTCGTCCCGAGCAGGCACAGAGTTCAGGCGGGGACCAGGAGGTCGTCCCGAGCAGGCACAGAGTTCAGGCGGGGACCAGGAGGTCGTCCCGAGCAGGCACAGAGTTCAGGCGGGCGACGGCGAATGCCTGGCGAACCCTCAGAGGCCGAAGCGGCGCCTGGCGGACCCTCATCTCTGGGTTCAGAAGCCAGAACGAGAACAAACTGTTCCTTGAAGCCCTCGGGAACAGGGTCCGACAGCGCTTCCTCCTCGAACCCCTCGCCTAGGGGCCCCGAGGCCAGAACGAGGACAAGTTGCTCCTTGAACTCCCCAGAGACAGGATCCGGCGGTGCTTCCTCCTCAAAACCCTCGTCTAGGGGCCCCGAGGCCAGAACGAGGACAAACTGTTCTTTGAACCCCTCAAAGACAGGATCTGGCGGCTCTTCCTCCTCGAACCCCTCGTTGCAGGGTTCAGAGGCCAGAACGAGGGTCAGTTTCTCACTGAACCCCTGCAGACTAGGAGCAGGAGCTGAGGTGTCGCAGAGACCCTCAGTGGCGTGTGGAGGAGGTTGAGGCTGACTTAGTGTCGGGCCTGGCACAGACAGGCTGTGGAGTCTCGGGCCTGGCACAGACAGGCTGTGGAGTGTCGGGCCTGGCACAGACAGGCTGTGGAGTCTCGGGCCTGGCACAGACAGGCTGTGGAGTGTCGGGCCTGGCAGAGACAGGCTGTGGAGTGTCGGGCCTGGCACAGACAGGCTGTGGAGTGTCGGGCCTGGCACAGACAGGCTGTGGAGTGTCGGGCCTGGCAAAAGACAGGCTGTGGATTGTCGGGCCTGGCAGAGACAGGCTGTGGAGTGTCGGGCCTGGCAGAGACAGGCTGTGGAGTGTCGGGCCTGGCACAGACAGGCTGTGGAGTGTCGGGCCTGGCACAGACAGGCTGTGGAGTGTCGGGCCTGGCACAGACAGGCTGTGGAGTGTCGGGCCTGGCACAGACAGGCTGTGGAGTGTCGGGCCTGGCACAGACAGGCTGTGGAGTGTCGGGCCTGGCAGAGACAGGCTGTGGAGTGTCGGGCCTGGCAGAGACAGGCTGTGGAGTGTCGGGCCTGGCAGAGACAGGCTGTGGAGTGTCGGGCCTGGCACAGACAGGCTGTGGAGTGTCGGGCCTGGCACAGACAGGCTGTGGAGTGTCGGGCCTGGCACAGACAGGCTGTGGTTTTGTGGTGTGTCATGGTGTGTGTCAGGCTTGAGTTCCATGAGCACCCCCCAGAGAAAACTGAGAAGGTGCTCAGGACCTGGATGTGGAGGCATTCCGCCCTCGGGCCCCTCCGGAAGCTCTACAGCAGGCTGTAGACCTGGCGTGGGCTGCTCTGCAGCAGCAGCTGCAGCAGCTCCCTGGAGTCCTGGCGTGGGCTGCTCTGCAGCAGCAGCTGTAGCAGCTCCCTGGAGTCCTGGTGTGGAAGGTGGACGGCAGTACTGCAGTCTCATAGTCCCTCTCCATCTGCCAGATCCTCTCCATCAGCTCCGGAGAGGAATACATGAGACAAGTCCTCCTAAAGCTCTTGATCTGGCGAGCAAAAAACCTTAATCGCTCCTCCAGCTCCTCTGGTGTTGCATCAGAACACCGGGCTGAAGACGGAAGGGGCGGAGCTGCAGCAAGCCTGGGAAACTTTGCTGTAGCAGACGAAGATGCGGGCTTGTTTGCTGCAGTCCTCAGCTGGCAGGGAAACCACCTCTTCGCCAGCCGACTGGCTAACCCCTGCACGTCGGCGATTCCTGCGACAGGAGGAAGATGACGGCTTAGCTGCCGGTACGGAAGCAGGAGGGGAACATCGGAGCTGAGGCGGAGAGACAGAGCAGCCCTCCCGAACTCTCTGGCGCTGGGCTGCCTCACGCTCCATCTGTTCCAGCAGCAGTGGAGAGGGCAGCACCTCCAGGTCAGTGGGCAGATTCCTCATCGCCTCCTGCTTCTGACGTTCCACCCAGTGATCCAAGGCGTCTGCCTTCCGCTTGCGTCCGTAGTAGACGGAATCATTCTATCACGACTTGCGAGAAATAGGACCCCAGAATGCAGACTAGAAGGCAGCATGTCGTTGGTAAGTAAAAAAAGTTTTAATAAACAAAAAACTCACTCACATCAGGAGGTAGGAACAAAAACCCAACGGGCAGGGGAGACAGGCAAGGCATGAGCAGAAAACAAGACTTCGTTTGTGAAAATGATTCCGTGATGTCTAACTGAACAGGTGTGTATTTATGGAGCGTGACCAGGTGAAACAAGATGACAGATTAATAGGTGCAGGTGATCCGAATAAACTTAATTGACAGAACAAAACGTGGCTGGAGCAAAACAGACCCTTGAACACAAACTAACAGAAACTAGAAAAACATGAAGCCAAAGCATAACCAGATCCTAAAACATGAATAAGACGACAAAACTAAAGCATGACCAGAAAAACAAACAGAAACATGATTCAACAAGAATAATAATGAAAATAATAATAATCAGCTATTCAAAACCTAAACTGTGAAAAACAAAGAAAAAACCAGAAACCAAAAACCAAACAACCCAAAATCATAACAGATCTTAAGCGATGACCTACCTAAGATAATTGCACTCAATAAAACAGGCTGAAACTGCTCCTGAATATTGGGATAACCATGAAGATTAAGGTTAACCCATATTTTACAATGAGCCGACCATTTATATGAGCTTCAGCATCTAAGCCACTAAAAATATACATCTGCTGTAGTGAAGAGTCCCTCCAGCTGGCCAATAAAATATTGGTATACAGAATGTGAATGGATGGTCCTTAAAATATAATATACCACAAAATGTTGCATTCATGCAGTCCATAGCGATTGTGATAATGCTAACATTGGTATCGTGATGACCATTGCAAATCGATATATTGTGTAGCTCTAGTCTTCATGATGATATTTATTCATTAAGTTTCTCCAACAAACCAGTGAGGCTTTCAGTTACACACAGTCAGACTCTGTTTACTAACCAGGGATTTTATTTAGGAATGTCTGAGTAACGGGGGTTAAATACAAATTCAAAGAACACTTTACAGATTTGTTATTTGTAGAAGATTTTCAAAACATTTTCTCATTTTCCTTCCACTACATAAATATGCACTACTTTGGTGCTCTACTACATAAAATCGCAATAAAATACTTTCAACTTTGTGGTTGAAAGATAATAAAATGAGAAGAAGGATACAAGTACTTGCAAGGCACTTTAGGACTAAAATGTTTTTTACCTATGACATTTGTAAGTAATAAAAAGATTCTCTGGCTCCAACAACAGCAATAAAACAATCACTCTTCAGACAGAGCAGAAAAAAAAACAGTGATGTCATTAAGCTATAAATCTGGCTCTGAACCCGCAAAAACAAAAGCAGTAGGCACAGAAACATTTAAACGAAAGATGGAATTCGGTTCTTCAGAACTGCCAGCGGGTTAAAAATTTAATAATGGAGGCTAAATACATCAATCACACTATATGTATATGACTATAACGCTGCATGGAGCAAAGGCAGCATAGGCAGTGGGAAAAGAAGAAGATGCATAGAGGCGATCAATCAGAGTTGACAGCAGAAGTTGTGGTGGAAGTCAAACCTTATGCATACCTTAATTCACGTGTTGCCCCAGCCAAGGACCTGCAACATGTTGTTACTAATGCAAAGGCAGGATGAGATAGCTGCACTATAGTGATTGATAGGTGACGATAAACAAATATTTTTCCCCCTTTAAGTAAAAGGAATCTTGGGAGTTTCAGCTACCTTACATTTGTTGTTTCATTTTGTTGTTTCATTTTCATTTCATTTACCTCGTCATGCTGGATTTTTCTATGAGTTTGAGTCTGTGCACGATCATGACAACATTTGATTCTGGAGATATCCTAGAAGCAATAAGCAATTACTACAAAAGCCACATTGAGAACTTTGACAGATAATTATAAGTTAACACACTTAAAAATAACTCTTGAGGTTCTGATGCTGCCCAAAGAGGTAGCTTCTAATAAAAAAACGTTTTTTAAATGTTCTCTCACAGCCCTCAGACGACGACACAGTCAGCCTCCACTCACAGGTCTCAGAGACAGCCCGTGCCGACGCCCTGTCATTACTCTCCAAAATGGACTCCTGCAAAGGTTACCCAAAATAAGTATCACACATTCCCATTGAAAGCAATAGCAGAGACACATGGGGGTTGTAGAATGAAGTGCCTAAAATGTGACAGTTGTGTGACGAACGCGGATGCTTCCTCCCTCTATCAGATCAGGATCTGTATGACTCTATAGAGCCCAACCCCGACGAGGATCCTGCTCTGTCAGAGAGTGACAGGCAGCAAAGCAGCCATGTGTCTTCTTTAAAGGTATCTATGTCTGTCTGTGCTTTCTGTGAGATATTAAAAAGAATTGGGAAATGTCTGAGGTGTAGATGGAGATGGGAATCTCCCCTCTTTGCTCTGCTGATCCTTATTTATTCTTGCTTTGGGTGTGTTTCAGGAACTGGAGAAAGTTCTAAACATGTCCCAACAATGTAAAGATAAAGACAGCTGGAAGGAGGAGTCTGGGTGAGTTTGTACTTCCATGTAAGAAGCTGCAAAAAACTCAGCTGTCTTGGGACATTCTTCACTTCACAAAATGCCCCTTTCTTACTTGTCAAAGCACATGTTAATGGACAAGCAGCACTTGGGCATCAAGCCCAACATATAGGGCTCTGTGGAAACAACAGGGACCAGTATACAGTACCTCAGTGAGTCACTGTCTGGGAAAGCAGACTTTATAGGATGGCACATCATCTGTTCTTATCTTCAATTACCATGTCATGCTAAATTATTCAAACTGTTTCCTGTTTTGTTATGTTACAGACATAAACTTTACTGCATTTCCATGGGAATTTTAATTAATAGACCGATACAGTAGCACATAATTGTGATGGGAATGAAAGTGGAACATGGTTTAAAAAAGTTTTTCACAAGAAAAAAAAAATTTGGCCTGCATTTTTTTCAGTCCCCCTGAATCAGTACTGCCTGCAGTTACAGCTGTAAGCCCTTTGTGGTTATGTCTACCAGATTTCCATATTCTTCTTAGCAAATTAGCTAAAGCTCAGTCATACTGGAAGGACAGCCTCTGTAAACGTTTATTTTAAGGTCTTGTCACAGGTGCTGACTTAGATTTAGATCCGGCCCCTCTAACACGTGCATATGCTTTGATCTAAACCATATCATTATAGCTGCAGCTGTTTGTTTAGGGTCACAGTCCTGCACGAAGGCAAACCTTTGTCCCAGTCTGAAGTTGTGGCCACATTTAATACGTTTTCTTCTAGGATTGCCCTGGATTTAGTTCCAGCTCTGACCAGCTTCCCTGCTGAGGAAAGCATTCCCACAGCATGATGCTGGGGATGAGGTGTTCAGGGTGATGTGTGTTGTTCATTTTTTTTTTGCCACACATACGTTTTGCACATAGACCAAATATTTAAGTTTTGGTCTTATCTGACAAGAACAAATTCTTCCACATCTTCGCTGAGGCTTTAATCCAACAATGGATTTCTTCTTGAAACTCTCCTATAAAGGCTTAAGTGATGGAACGTATAACTAATAGTTGTTCTGTCAACAGATCCTCTCACCTGAGCTGGGGATCTCTGCAGCTCCTCCAGAGTTTCTATGGGCTTCTTGGCTGCTTCTCTCATTAAACTTCTCCTTGCCCGGACATTTAGTTAGTCAATGAACATGTCTTGTACACACAGATGGACTGCAGTAACACTGGATTTAAAAATAGTTTTATCCTAAGAAATGTAGTTAAATGAAGATTTTTAGATTTTTAGTTATGTTACTAATATTGAAAACCACAATAGATTTTTCGTCCACAGACCAACTTCCTGTTTGTCTGCCATAAAAGAAAGTCATTAAAATACTTGTTGGAAGTTTGTGATTGTTACATAGCAAAGCTGAAAAACTCTGTGAATTGTTCCACTATTATAAGAAAAACATGCACAAATGTTGTATTGACATGTAGTAAAAAGTCAGTCTGCCATTTTCTTTTCCGCTTCTTCCATAGTGGGTCGCGGGGAAGCTGATGCGTATCTCCAGCAGTCTATGGGCGGGAAGCAGGGTACACCCTGGACAGGTCGCCAATCTATCGCAGGGCAACACAGAGACATACAGGACAAACAACCATGCACACACTCGTTCACACCTAAGGGCAATGTAGAGAGACCAATCAGCCTATCAGTCATGTTTTTGGACTGTGGGAGGAAGCCAGAGTACCTGGTGAGAACCCATGCATGCACGGGGAGAACAGGCAAACTCCATGCAGAAAGACCCCCAGCCAGGAGTCAAACCGAGAACCTTCTTGCTGCAAGGCAAAAGTGCTACAAACTGCGCCACTGTGCAGCCAATGTAGTAAATTGGTCTTTAAATTTCGAGTTTAACTCTATTCTTTCCAACTCATCCCACTGAAAGTTGTTTGTAAAATCCAGTTTCCACGAAAGTCACAAAACTTGGTTCATGTAAATAAAATGAACACCGTCTGCCATTAAAAAAAACGCAGGGTTGCTTGTTTTGACACTGGATGCTGAAAGCTTATCTAAGCAATACATGGCCAATTGCCTACTAACCAAAACTAAAATCTTGATCCTTTTTTTTACATTAAGTCGGCCATTGCATCTATTTATCCATTTTCCGTGCCCGCTTATCTTTGCAGGGTTACTGGTGCCTATCTCCAGCATTAAACAGATGGGAGGTGGGGCGCACCCCTGCATACATTGCCAGTCTAACACAGGACAATACATATGCACAAATATGCATGCACATAATCACTTCTAAAGGCCATATAGAGTGACCACTTTACCTAACATGCACATTTCTGGACTCTGGGGAGAAACCAGAGTACCCAGAGGGAACCTATGCATGCACCAGGAGAACATGGGGACCTCATGCAGAAAGAACCCAAGCAACTGGGTGCTAAAAACCGTGCCAATGTTTGCATAAATAAACATAAATGAAAACATTTGAAAATGTGTTAATTGGCAACACAGCACGCTAACTTCTGTAATATTACAAAGGACAAAAGTTCAGTTACATACATCAGGGTTACATCATTCCAAAGAGCCATTTTGTATCAAATGTACACAAACTATGTCACCATGGAGCATTGTGTGTTGAAAGCATTCCAGAGAAGAAGGTAGAAAACCATAATTGAACATAATGTCCTGTACAGCATGTTGGCTGAATTCACTGAGGTTAGAAAGAAAATATAGACAACTGTTACAGTTTAATTGGAGAAATTTCCAGATGAGGTATCATCCTGGGAAGGCCTTTTAGATTTGATGGAGACAATGTGAAACCCCTTTCTTCACCTTATAACAGCATGACCCTCGTAAGAGTTTGCATGCTCAGTTAGCCATCCTGCAGCGCAAACCCATTACATTTGGCAGATTATATGTCTAATGATGTAGCCGAAGGGATCAACTGTTGAGCAGCCAATTATTTGTAATTTTAAAGAAATCATCTTTGCAAAGCTACAGCAGATTGTCCCCGTGTGTGAGCCTCAACACTTATTGGTACCCTTATTAAACAGGTGTAAATTAATAATTTTACATGGCAGCTGCAAAATCTCACATTGAAAAATAAAAAAGCCAACATTAAAATCAAATTATTCTATTCACATGGGGAAAAATACTCCTGTTAAGCATTACTTGTTTTTACAAAATCACTGGTGCGATAATTGTTGGCAACCCTGCTGTTAATACTTTGTACAACGTTCTTTAGCACTAAGACAGCAATTAACATTTCACAAGGTTGTAACAGATAGATGGCTCTTTTACCATTTCTCTTTGGACAATCCCGCTAGATCATCCAGAGTCCTGAGTCCTCACACACACACTACCTCATGCTTTCTATTGGATTCATGTCTTGGGAGTGAGATGGCCATAAAAGAAGGTCAATTATTTCTGTTTGTTGGAAATTTGATTTGGATCATGAGCCTGCTGAGAGACCCAGTGACAACCCATTTTTCATATTCTGCTAAAATTCCCCCAAAGTTTATTTAAAATTTCCTGTTATTTTCATTTGTTAAAGGTGCCTTCAGAAACTATCCCAAAGCATCTCTTATGCCCCATAGTACCTAACAGTGGGCATGAGTTGCTTTGCCATGTACAGAACCATTCCATAAATTAGAATATTGTTGAAAAGTTTATTTATTTCAACGTAGCTCATTAAGTGAAACACATTATATAGATTAACTGCACACAAACTGATGTTTTCAAGCCTGTATTTCTGTTAATTATGAGGATTTCCTACTTTCACCTAATGAAAACACAACATTTTAGATTAGAATATTACATCAGACCAATAAAAAATATTTCTGACACAGAACTGTGGGCTTTTTGAAAGTTATGTTTTATACCTGCGTAAAGGTTATTTTCAAAAAATACTTTTAATCCGACAAACAAATCTCATTGGGACATATATTCTAATTCATTAAATATGACTGTATTTATCCTTTCTTACAAGAAAAGCCCCACTTGGAGTGTTTGTTCCAGAAAGGCTCAAGCTTAGATTCACACAGTTCCAGCTAAAGTCCAAGTAGAGTTCAGCCAACTCAACATGTTCAGATTTGTAGTGGTCGGACGGAAAGAGAGTTTTTTCAGCGTCACTCAGATAAAACCTGGCAGAGGGCACAGAGAAAGTGTTTTCACATTATCTCAGTAAAATGAAAACGGTCTCACTGAAATAAATAGTTATTTGGATGGGCACACCCTTTAAAAATAAGACTAAACATGTCCCGTTTTAGGTCACCTAACTAAAATGATTCCAAAAAAATGTGTGAAACGATTTTTTTTACCGCTTTCTTCAAAATTTATAACTTTAAATATGTACACAAATGAGATTAGTTTATCAGTGTATCACTACTAAAGCTTACATTCGATGCATGGGTAGCATCAGTAAAATCCATTAAAGGAAAATATTTTTTATCGGTCTCAAATCTAACCCAAATCTATTCCTCTCCAGGGTTTTTTGTCAGGGAGCCTAATTGTACACTTAATGAATGAATGAGAAGAAAATATTATGAAAATATATTTAGTTTCAGAATGACAATAATAACACGTGATTACATTGGATCCAGTCTCCTAAGCTATTATTAATCACACCAATAATTGTTAATTAACTAACAAGACAAACGAACATGAAATCTAACTTATTAAAGGGTTGTCAAAGAGTTGGAGGAAGAATGTTCAGATGTTCTTTAGCCAGTTATTATCTCAACTTAACCTTAGAGTAAGAAAGCCTTCACGGTCCGACACGTTCTGATGCCTGAGAGACACCTTACTCTAAGCCTCGGGTCTCGTGTTATCTCTCAGCGAACCGGACTGGGTACCTTGGACCTGCGGTTCTAAACATCCCGCTCCTCAGTGAAGTCAGACAAGATTTGTTTGACCTCAAGGTTGTCTCTCCAGGGAGGCACTGGCTGTTTTCGTCCTGGTAGGGGTGTTGAAGGTTTGGCAGTTCCCCCAATTTCGCACAGTCTGATAAACGATCCTCACAGGTCCCTGATGATAGGCCCATAGAGAAAAGCTAAAAACGTTGTGTGAGGAGGTCGGCCTACTAACCTGCCTCAGACACACCACCTCTGTCTGGAGGAACAACTGGTTCTGAGAGGTTTGTGGAAGAACAGCTGAAATGCTTGACCCAAGTCATACAGTTAAAGTAAAAGTAAAGTAAATAAATCTTTCAATATTCCGGCATTTAATAAATAGAAATTATTTTGTAAATCCTAACTGACCCAAAATGCTGAAAGTGTCATTACAAAAGTCTTCTCTGAGCAGTTGGCTGGTAGAAAGTTTCTGCCTCCATTTGTGGCTTGGAGAACAGATTTCTACCTGGCATTATTTGATCCGAGTGGGTGGCAGCAGTTCTGGATCTTTGTTTCTCTTAGAAAGGGAGTTGCAGCTTGAATTTAGGCATGCGTTGATAAACTGTGATAGATCTCTGGAGCCATTTCGCAGTAGTTTTTTGTACATCCTTCTGCCTCCTCTCTGGTTCACAAAAATGCAATATTTTCCACATACTTTGCATCTTGATGACATAGTTTGACAATCTGTGAGGAAGATTTTACATCTGCAAGCTGTGTGAGAAAGGGGTACCAATGAATGCTTGGGGTGCTTTATATGCAGGGTGTCCCTCTTGTGCATAAAGTAACCACAAGCAAATAAATCATACTGGTTCAAACAATAGATTTTTGAAAAAAAGGAGTAAAAACTCAGAGATAAGCATGCTTTTCTTATAACTATTTTGAAACTTGCTGAAAAAAAAACACTCAGCATTTCACAATATTTTAAAATGTTTCAGTTAAATGACGATGAAGCAACACAACCTGGCTTTCTTAATATTTTGGCCAAACTTCTTTGGCAGCAGGGTTGTGATGAGATTGAACTAAGACACCTGGCAGCTGTAGCTATGCTTGGTTTTTAAAATTATTTTATTCTTATTCTCTATCGATGTTTATATGTCCTGTAGCTATCTCGGATACATGAGCAATAATGCTCTAGAAATACACTCAGATAAAACCCAGCTCAGGGGGATAATTGCTAGAAAGGCGAGTGGTTACGAACCCAGTTAGCTCAATTATTTGGAAAAAAAAAAATCAAGTGCCTTTTCGTTTGATGGGTCGATTAACATAAAGATTGTGTGCTCCAGCTTGATTCTGATGGTTTTCTACCCTGCCAGTTTAATTGCTTTGCGGGTTTGGCTCACTTTATCTACTAACACATCTGTTGCTGATCTTAATCTATACTGCCCACAGCGAGACGATCATGTGGAGTCCTGTATTGATACATGACACATCACATCAGGTGCAAACTAACAGTACGAGTTCATGTGTACTTTAGGAGTTTGTTTCAGAGCTAGAATTGTGTGTTTAAAAAGTTTGTTATAAACTAAGACCCGAATTTAAACCTGATCTTTATCTTCTTGCAGTTCAGATAAGGACCAGCTTGCTGAGGAAGAGGATGATGAGCTGAAAGAAGTTTTGGATCTGAGGAAGATTGCTGTGCAGCTTCTGCAGCAGGAACAACAGAACAGGTGGGTGGGACCCGTGACAACACAGAGACCAGATCTTCGTCTACTGCATATTTCTTTGACCTTCATTTCTGTTGTCTTCTGTGCTTCTTGCTCTCCTTTATGCTTCCATCATATGCATACAGGATATGGTCAGGGTAATAACACAAAGGTGATATTATCAAGGGACTTGACAAAAAATGATCTTCGCTCTTAAACTTTTTAACATTTGGTGACGTTACAGCCACAGACTTAAATGTATATTTTTAGAGATTTTGTATCATAAACCAACACAGTAGTCATGCATAATTGTGAAGTGAAAAGAAAACGATAGATGGTTAACAACATTTTTGGCATAATAAAATGCAAAAAGTGTGCTATTTATTTGTTTCCAACCCTATTTACTGTTTTACCTCTAAATATAATTAAGTGCAAGCAACTCCCCTCAGAAGTCCCCTAATTAGGAGAGTCCACTAATGTATAATTTAATCTCAGTATGAATCCAGCTGTTCTGTGAAGGCCTCAGTGCACAGACAACACCATGAAGATCAAGGAACTCAGCTCAGGGAGAAAGTTGTGGAGATGTTTGAAGCAGGTTTAGGTTATAAAATAATATCCCTATCTCCGTAGGGTGGCCAGGCACTCCCTTAGAGATAGGGTGAGGAGCTCGGCCATCCGGGAGGGGCTCGGAGTAGAGCCGCTGTACACACACCACATCGAGAGGACCCAGCTGAGGTGGCTCGGGCATCTATACCGGATGCCTCTTGGACGCCTTCCTCGGGAGGTGTTCCAGGCACGTCCCACCGGGAGGAGGCCCAGGGGATGGCCCAGGACACGCTGGAGGGACTATGTCTCTCGGCTGGCCTGGGAACGCCTTGGGCTCCCCCCAGAGGAGGTGGATGAGGTGTCTGGGGAGAGGGACGTCTGGGTGTCTCTGGTGAGTCTGCTGCCCCCTGCGACCCGGTCCTGGATAAAGCGTAAGACGACGAGTACGAACAATGTCCCAAGCTTTGAACAACTCACAGAGTACTGTTCAATCCATTATCAGAAGACTGGAAGAAAATGACCCAACTGCAAACCTAAAAGACATGGCTGTCCACTCAGGAAGGAGGGAACTTATCACAGAAGCGGCCAAAAGGTCCATGGTAACTCTGGAGGAGCTACAGAGATCCACAGCTCATCTGGTAGAATCTGTTAACAGAACAACTATCAGTGGTGCACTGTACAAATCGGACCTTTATGTCTTAAAAAGCAAGTCAACGTTGACAGAAAGATGTTAGAAGTTGCAGTTTCCTACAAGCCTTGTAGGAAACACAGCTCCTGTGTGGTGGAAAGAGAACCATGTTAGAACTGCAAAAGACTTGAAACTGGATAATAGGTTCACCTTCCAGCAGGAGAAGAACTCTAAACATGCCGACAGAACAACAATTAAAAGGTTAATATAAATGTTTATTTAGGTGTTAGAATGGCCCAGAAAAAGTCCAGATCTAAATTCAACTAAGATTCAGTCTGACTGAAGTTTAGCTATTTTGCAAAAAAGGAAAGGCAAAAATCTCAGTATTCATATGTTGGGGAGATACCCTCTAAAAATATTGAAAACCAGGATTTATATCCCTTCTGCTGCAAAGTAAGGCAATACTTTGTATTGGTATCACATAGAATCCCAATAAAGTACACTGTAGTTTGTGGTTGTAACATGCCTAAATATGAAAAGGTTCATGTGATACGATGTTTTTCTGTTTCCAATTATTCAGGCCGATATTTCCCATCGTTTCCCCAAATATTGCTGCATCAGTTCTTTTTTTCCTCCTTCATCTCCTCGAATCACTTTTAGCTGTACTGTAGTTTCTCTCTGCCTACTTCTGATATTTCTCTGCCTCTCTCTGCTTCGGCTTGTCTGATGTCGGTCTCTTAGACGACGGTCCTTAATTTGCAGAGCAGAGAGTCTAATCCACCGCCGGAGAGTGACCGGCAGAGCACACAGGTACACAGGTTTTCACTCCTAGTCATTTACAGCCAGTCTGCATGCCATGCTCGCTGAGGAATATCATGTCACTGCTTTTTTGGCTCAATGAGCATTTCTCTGAATCAGCCATTGTCAAAAGGAACATTGCACAAGGAGCATTATCACTTTTAATCTTCAAGTTATGTCCCATTTTACTCAGATTTCCAGTGAATATCTGCCATTGTGCATTTTAGGCCATTTGGAAAAATACCTTGCCTTTGCCAATTATTTACAGTATATGCATCGATTCACAAGAGCTGTGCCTGTTTTACCAGTTTACCTTGTTTTCTCTGCAGATTTCTGAGTCACTCGGGGAGCTCCAGCAGCAAACCGAGGCCCCCACCTCAGGCTGCTCGAAGGTACGGCTGTTAATGAATTATAAAAGCCACATATCTGTGATGGCCTGGTGCTGATTGAAGTTTACTAATCTTAAGAGAAAACAGAGGCGTATATGTTTTTGTCCCATAACAGCAGCTCCAGATCCTAACTGTAGCCAAACACAGATACAACTAGATAAATGTAACCAAGTATGCAAAATAAAATTGGATTACAGCATAATTATAGTGCAGAAATGTAGGGCTAGTATCAGAAGAACTAAATTTGTAAGAGCCAAGTAGTCAAGCAGCACTCAAAACTCATATATTCTTATAAAGAAGAACAAAACATGCCATGTACACAATTGAACAAATTGAAATTAATCAGTGAATGTAAAAAAAAAAGTGTGTACACACTTTTAAACCAAAACATTGTCCAATGGGGGCCTTATGAAACAAAAAAAACATGACCGGTGCACCTGATTACTCAAGTTGGGTAGTGGAGTGTGTGTAATCTGTGTGTACGTGTGGTATGTGTTTATCTCCTCTTCTTCAATGTCGTTGTAGCTCGCTATCTGATACAGGATGTTGTCTGGTCCTATGGACCTAAGAATACAGTCACGTATATTCATCATCTCTGGTTCCTGGATGCATCAAAGGTTTCAGTGTCAAACAATTGAACCTCAGTCACAAATCTATTAAATAAATCTTTCTGTAGTTGTACAACAATCAGTATTAAAAAGAACCATCAACGTGCCAAATATGAGAACTAAACATTCAAGTACTCACATGAGTACTTGAGTACTGTTGAGTACTGCTCACATTCAAGTTCATGTGAACAGTGTTTTACAAATTAACATTACCAAATTGTATCATGATGCCTTATCACAACTTTAATATTGATAAAATGTAAACAAAAATAACAGGTACATATATCAGGTTGGTTTCAAAGGTATTAAATAAATCTGTTTAATTGCTTTTCCCTGCACTATAGGCCTATTAGTGCAATGGGGAAGCTGCACAAAAAAACACCCTCTAAACCACCTGAATTCATGAAAAAATCAACAAAATCCAGTAGTACATTACACAAACAAACAATTAGCAACAGCAATATAACTAAATCTTTCCTCTTAACAATGTCGGCACAAGAACAGCAGTCACAAATTCATTATGTCGCACCACTATTCACCTCAGTGGCTCTACTTCCACCACACTTTCACAGCAAAACCACATCAGAGTAGCCAACAGAAGCACATTTCTCACCATTCATCTAGATTTCAAGGCTAGTGCATTAGCGTGACTTCTCCGATCCCCAAAATGAAGGCAAAGCTAGCCGAACGTGATTCCCGCCGCTGAGTCACTTTGCTCTGGACTCACTCTGGATGCGTTAGATTCCCGTTTCCCTGTACTTCTTCAGTTTTAGTATCTTCTTCTGTCCTCAACCTTCTTAGCAGGTTATCTGTTTTTTTTTTTTTTCTTTTTTCTGTCGTAGCTGAAGCTAAAAAGACCACAAACTGATGGAGATCGTGCTTTGCGCCAACGACTGACGTCATCTGCGGAACGCTTCCTCCAAAATACGGTTTTTTTGTGATGGTGCCTTCAAGTGCCGTAGGAAATTCCAACTCTAGCCTAATTGAATAATAAAATTAAATAAAATGAACATAATCCCCCTCTCAGTCTAATCAAATTTAGGTGTTTCTTTTACCTGGGCTACATAAAACATTACAGTAAGAGACAAAAAATTATGCATTTACAGAGAAAAACCCAAAACCTCTCTTACTCTACAAGCTGAAATTGTTGTCGTTCGCCGAGTGATAAGGTTTTCTTGTTATTTATGTTTTCTTGTCTATGTTATTGTGTCTTTTTTTCAGTGCTTCCCTGGATGAAGGAAGCAGTGGAGCATCAGTGCTGAGTGGGCAGGTACAGAGGAATTTTATACCAATCTTTCTGTGTTTCTGTCTGCTTTTAGTCTGTCTTTTCCCCTTTAGTTTTGAGGACTTGTTTTAATATTAACTTTCTGGTTGGGTAGCCTTCCTCGTCCTGCTCTTTTGATGGAAGCTTGAAATCAGAACTATCAGACTGCGCTCCAAAGTGGCCTGAAGTTCCTCCTGTCCTCAACCAGAACGAAGATCGCAGGAGGAACAAGTACCTGAGAAAGGATTACCTAAAGGTATGGGTGTTTACGGCATCCGGTAATCTTGTGAACCTTTTCATTTGATGCTGACAGCATTTTTCGAGTATCTTGTAAAATGTCCGTGTGATTTCAGTTTCTGTATAATTAACTTTACTGTTCATGTGTACACGCATCTTTTCAACAGTATGCTGTCATGTGATAATTACAGCCAGGCCTGCGAACAGGTTTGCTGGGGCCTGGGACAGCCATCTGCATGTCACGGTCTCTGATGGGTGGCGGTGCGGTTGTGGTTTGGGGGTGGGGAGGGTCGATTTGATGCAGTTAAATGGAACTGTGAGCTTGAATGTGATTCCATCCAAGGCAGTTAGCTGCTCCCGCATCGCTTTTGTCTGATCTGCTCTGGCTTTCACACTGCAGACCGGGCCCCCTCCCCGGGACAACAGACTCATTTGCCCCCCCTGTCAGGCCTTATTACAGTGCCTCTTTATATTTAGTGCCACCAGAGTGTAAAGACATGTAAGAAGCCATAAATTAGACAATTGTTTTACTGCAGTAGCACCATGCCACACTGAAAAAAATCCAACCTTTATTGTAAGTATTCATTCATTCATTCCTTTTTTTTGTTTGTTTAACATGTCTTGTTTGGCAGCACTCAGTACCACTCAGAATTGTTGACTGAGTGCCAAGAAGAAGCCCAACAGATTTACTTTCACAAGTGGAGCATTACGGCTAACGATATAATGCTCTGCCTATATATTTATAAACTTTATTAGAAACTGCTTTGGGATTATGTCAGTTGCAATGGACACGAAGACGGAAACAAAAAGGAAAAAAAGAAGCAAGAAAGAGAGAGAAGTTGGGCAAAAAGGAAAAAGGAGTGAAGAAGAAAAGAATAGAGAAGAGAAAGAAGTATGAAGAGAATACAAGATATCACCCTAGAAGACTGCTTCTACACCAGCAGAAACATATATAACAGCAGCATTGTTACCGAAAAGTGCACGGTACTAATGAATGCAAGATGTATTTGGTGGTAACTATATATAACTATATAGAACATTTCTGTATCTGTTAACACCTGAATCCAAATACCTGTGGGTGTTAGTGTGAGCGTGCTTGTGTATATTAGGGTTTTCTATAAAAATATGGAACAGCGAGTGTGAGGAAACACAGACCTGGCCTCCTGGACTCGAGACAGACACGGATGAGATCTGAGCCACAGACATTCAAAGGTGTGTCCCCCCCCAGAGAAGAGCAAAGGAGGGCCACATGGGAACCACCCAGCAGCCACAGTGCAGAAGCCCCAGGGATGCAGCGACAAGCCCACAGGCCCCACCAGTCAGCCGTCTACGCTGAAGCAGATCCAGCCATGGACCCAGAGACCCCAGGGCAAACCACTCCCCAAGCGGAGTCCCAACAGAGCAAGGGGGCCCGGGCCCCGGCAACCAACCAGCGGGAGTTTGCTGGCACACACCAAAGCACCCAGCCCTGGACACCAAGAATCACCAATAGACCAGCGGGCAGAGAAAGACTGTTGCGGGGAGGAAATAGGCCTCACATTTGATGGGGGGCCTAAGCTGATCCAGGAGAGGGAGCAGCCCAAGACCCAACCTGACACAAAAACAGGCGCCCACAGTCACAATCACACATTCCCACCCTCAAAGACACACAGCAATGAACGTCGTACACTCACTCACACTCCCCATACATACACTATACTACCAGGTCCAGGTACCGATACCCCAGAAGGGCAACCAGCCCCCAGACCCAGGAGGTGGTCCCCTTCATTCACGGAGACAGGCAGGCCGCCCCAGCACCAGCCCAGACTAGTGCCAGCACCGCCAGAACCTAAATGACCCCGGAGCAGCCCCCAACAACCCCTGTCCCCATCTGGAGAGGGGGTCACAAACACGAATTATTCAGTATCCTTTAAGAAATTACAGTCTGGAATATGATTTCAATATTTTTCAGGTCTAGATAAATACGAAAAAAGAGTCTGGAAAAATATTTGGATATCGATACTTTATTCCCTGTCTCATTATCTGTTGCATCCATGCTTATTTGCCCTTCCTTGCTTCTTTCTGTCTTCCATTTCTTCCTTGTGCCTTCCCTTCTTTCATTACTTCCTTTATTTTTTCCCGTGTGTCCTTCATTCCCTCTTTTGTTGTGCCTTTGAATCCTTCCTTCTTTGTGCCCTTAATAATTCCTTGTGCCCTTTTGTATCCTTCATTATTTCCTGTCTTCTTTGGGACTCTCTGCAATAAAGTGATCTAAAACAATTAAAGGTTACAATTTTCTACATTTTACAATGTGAAGTGTGATGTTGCTGTTAACTTTCTTTAGGACTTTTACTACACGTCTTCCCCTGTGGTTCCAATAAATCTGGTGGGCACAGTCAAATATAGTTTCAAAGAAAGACCATAACAAGGGAATTAAAAAAACAAATCATAAAAATGTGTTTTGCTTTTCTTAACAGTACAAGTGTCAAAGTGCTCGTAAAAATTCCAGCGGGACTGAAGACGCCGAGGTGGGTTTGACAATCTGTCGTCCACATATCCAACCCACAGCTTTCTTATTAAGAGCGTAACAAATGTTTGTGTCCTTAGGAGGGTTTGCGCAACGCTGATTTCAACACCACGTTGACAGTGTTTGGACTCAAACCAAGATCAGGTAATATACAGACACCGAACACTCGTGTTTAGCTTTTGGCTCAATTTTTCCTGAACTTGCAGCTTTGCAGGTTTTATAATTAGATTGAGGCTGGGTTAAGAAACTTTAAGCACTAGACTTCGAAGTGAGGAATGACTATTCATGCAAAAATAACAATATCAGCTCATAGCTGGCTCAAAGCTTTATAAACATTAAAACCACAAACTTTAGAGTATTGTATTAGGATTTTATGTGTGAAACCAACACAAGGTAGTGCATAATTGTGAGGCAGAATGAAAATGATACATGGTTTTCAACTTTTTTTACTGATAGAAATCTGGAATATGAGATGCGCACTTCTACTCAGCCCCCATTACTGTGACATCCCTAAATAAAGTCACGTCCAACCTTCAAAAGCCACCTAAGTAGTAAATAGAGTTGATATGTGTGTAATTTTTCCTGAGTTTAAATCCAGCTGTTCTCCGAAGGCCTCAGTTGTTTGTTAGAGAACTTTAGTGAACAATAAAACCATGTAGGGGACACAGCAAACACGCGACAGAAGGTGCTCTGGTTGGATGACTCCAAAGCTGAACTTTTTTGGCCAACATCCAATGGCAAATGTTATGTATGCCATAAAAGACATCTCTGGGCATTGTCTTGAGCACAACATGCTCCTCATGAAACATGGTGGTGGCAGAATTATGATGCGTGGATGCTTTTCCTTAGCAAGTACAGGGAAGCGGGTCACAGTTTGTGGCAAGATGAATAAGGGCTAAATATTGGACAATCTGAGTAAATTGTTTAGCAGGACAAAACCTTCAACATACAGAGAGAGCTACAAGGGAATGGTTTATATCAAAGTATACTCAAATGTTAGAATGGCCCAGTCAAAGTCCAGACCTAAATCCAATTGAGAATCTGTGGCGAGAGTTGAAAACTAATGTTCACATAATATCCAGTCCGACTAAGCTTTAGCTATTTTGCTAAAGAGTAATATGCAAAAATTTCAGTCTCTATATGTGCAACCCTGGTAGAGACATACAAAAAAATTACTTGCATCTGTAATTTAAGCAAAACATGGTTCCACAAAGTAGATTCAGGTGGTTAAATTTTTTTTAAATTGATTTGCTAGGATTTTATTTAGTGGTATCAGAGTATTGGGGACTGAAAACAAGTTTGAAAACGTTTCCTTTCATTTCTCCATAATGCATTACTTTTGTATGTCAATAAAAATGTCCTTGTAAAATACATTGTAGTTTGTGACAACATTTGAAAGAGTTTTTGGGGAAGGAACACTTTTTAACTTGATGAAAGATTATAACTTGCAAGGATTAACAAGGAATGTAAAAGCAAACACTTGTATCATCTCCAGAGAATGTTGAAGCAAAGACTGTTTGATCAGCCAAGTTTTTCCTGGAGGTGGAGCACCAAAAGCTTTTCTCTGGAAGTGGGGAAAGGTTTTCTGTGGAATTGCTCATGAGCACTTTTATTTTCGTAACGCTTTTAATAGCAGATTACAAATAATTCCATAGTGTTTTAATGAGTCATGCAGTAACTTAAAGGTTTAAGTAGCTTTAAAATCCCAACACAAACCTCTGCAGAAAACCGCAGCCCAGACACATAAATTAACGGGTGACAGGTGAGTTCAGGCACAGCAATTGCATCATTTCAGTTTAATTTGCTGCTCGCTGATGTTATTTCAACAGTCACGGTGAAACGGGCGCATACAGCACCATTTACTTGAAAACTTAACAAACATCTTGGCAGCATGGAAACAAAACAGAAAGGAAGTTTTTATTTTGCAAATGATAAGTGTGTTAAAGTGTCATCGGAGAATGCAAGAATTGTCATAAAATAAACCAGCCATAAAATATTATTCTGCCTCCAAGGTGGACCGTTGTTTTTGTTGTTCCCTCAGTGATTCTTTTGTTTGAACATTTTAGAAACTTTTAAAAGATGCTGATTTTTGCACCTTTAAATGGTTTGTTTTCTCTAAAAATCTGTAAAAAATGCACCAATCAATCGGCCAGAGATTGGAATTGGCTGATTTTGTCAATAAATAAAAAATAACTTCAACCATTTTTGGTCCATAGACGCATCAACCAACAGCAGGTGATTTGAAAACTAGATGAACATTAGGGACATACAGTTAGCGTAAAATAATTCATACCCCTGGCAGATTCAGCTTTAAAGTCATCTTCTAATTTTACCAGCATGTTTCAGCTGACTGGAAGTAATAACGTTTTGGAGAGGCCCAGCCAGGCTCCTGAAACTGAAGGACAATCTGTGGAAGGAGCTAAAGATTAGGGTGATGGCAAGGAGGCTTTCCAACTCCAAAGACTTGGAGGTCTTCACCAAAGATCAAAGAAACTTAAAGCTTAAAACATGCAAAAAATCTGTTCAGCAATAATATGGGCTTGATTTTCCATTGATCATTATGCAAGTATGCCATTTTGTAATAGAATGTAAATAAAAACAGATTATTATTATGCTGGATTTAAAGAACCTGTACTATAGGGACCTGTACTATATGTGTTGTAGCCTAAAAAAGTTAGGATCATCAAAGTCTGAATCAGCAAGTCGGGCCTCAAAGAAAACCAGAATCAACATCGACCAGGAAAAGTCTGTTAAATTCATCTCTTAACTATTGGGCAAATAAACAGCCTTTGCATTTTTACAAATGTGCCAGTCTATGTCACAACAATTTGGAAAAAGTTGCATGGATACCAACTGAGGAAGTGTTTCCGGTGAGGTTTCGTATGGGCAGACATTTGTGCCACCAGAAACTGAATTTGAATTGCTCAGACTGAAACTGAACTCTCTTATAGATGGTCATTTGACTTGGTCAATGACATTCGCCAAGCTCATGTACGCTCCTTCTGCAGCTCAAAATGCCAGAAAAGAAGTTTAAGCTGATGTAAAAAAGGTAAATTGATGAATCTGTTTCTGATTTCCTCAAGGACCGGAATGTGGGGCACAAAAAAAAATAATTTTGGAATTGAAATTGAATTATCGAATTGAAAGTGACTGATCAATACAACGTAATATATTTTTTAAGGAAATTCATTCATTTTCAAACCAATGCATTTAATTTCAAATTACAGGAATACAGATTCAATCTGAGCAATTCATATTCAGTTTCTGATGGCACAAGTTTCTGCCCATAGTTTTAACACATTCTTCCTGCAAACACACATCTTCTCTGCAACAATAAAGGCCATAGTTCTTTAAAACTCTGCTCTCTGTTTAAGCATCCTCTGCAATCATGCTTCTGGACTTGTTGCTCATAATGGCCCAAATGCTCCGTTTTATATTTGGAGCACAGATCATCTAACTTTAGATTTCTTTCTAGCCAAAGCTTTCCTAAACTGTTTTCTCTCCTGAGTGCTTATGTCAGCCCTATATGCGCGAGATCGATGCAATGCTGACTGAGCGAGCTCCAGCTGAGGCTTCATCTGTCTGTACAGAATGGTCCCAGGTTTTTCTGATTTATAGGGGCACAAGAAGAAAACAAAACAGTGTTAGCTGTTTCTGACATGTTCCTAAATGATCTTTTTGGTATCTGGTTGTAGTCTAAATAACTCTTAGTATAAAACTGACATCTTCGGAAAACAATAGAGGTTTTCTCTTATATGCAGTATCCTTTGATGATCAACCAAACATGTTTAGACTCTTTTTTTTTGCAACTTGCTGATGTTAGAGAGGATCTCCTTCCTGAATTTCCTGGAAGCTCCTGCGGCCTTTTTAGGCACCACCTGCCAACATTTTGCCTAAAAAAACTTTAACAAACATTTCTTTGCATGCAAGTGAAAGATCCTCATCAACATCTTTTTCATGTATTTTCCATAAAAATCACCAATGTGATTGTGTGCTAGTGATGCATGGTGCAAATAAAAAGAAGGAACTGTTTAGTTCTTGCTGTTTTTTCCAAATAAATATTAGAATTAAAAGTAATATTTTTTTCTAAAATATTTGAGTAAAAGGAGGAATAAGATTCACTGTTTATGTAACAAGTTTGAAAACAGAAGTAGACCGAAATTCTTTTTGGTTTAGCCAAATAACAAGATAATAAAATATTAAAACAATAATTTATAATATGCATTAATGAGAAATAAAAAAATGCATAAGATCCACCAATTTTTCATTGGTGGATCTTATTGTTGTAGCCATCAACAAGCTTTTGGCATAATTCTGCAGGAATATTTAACCTCTTTTCTTAGCAGAAGTGGTAGAGTTTATTTAAATTAGATTGTTTTCTGGCATCGACTTGGCTTTTATGTTTGCTCCATAGATTTTGAGAAGGTTGAAGTTGGGGCCATTCCAGAGACTTAATATTAGCTTGCTTTATTCCTTCCCTAACCTGTTTTTATGTTTGCTAGGAATCATTGTCCTTACCATAACTACCAATAGTGTTCCAAGTTTCATCTGACCAAAAATGGTAGCTTCAGATGAAAACAAATTGGTTATGATGTTCAAGAACAATCCAGGAACAAACAGGAAACTGCTAGAAGATCAGTTTAACGGTCTAGCGTGAAGCAACTTTAACATTGCCATGGACTGTGAAAGTGCAGAACAAGAAAGAAACCCCTGCTCCAAAATGCTCCCCTTTACACTCCTCTAAAAATTTCAGCTGCCCTCATGGACATGCCAAATAGCATCTGGAGAACAGATTTATTGTAAGATAAAAAATGAGTTTGGGTTAAATATCAAATTTCTTTGTAAGAATCAAGAGCCCCTTTTCTATTGCCTGTACAAAGCCCCAGGCTTTGTAAAGCCCAGGTCGTGTTTTGATACAAATTTACCCGGGTAAGTTCTCTTTCACAGAGCTTTACTTTCACGGGTCTTGGTCTGGAATAGGTCTTTTCAGCTTTCCCTGGGATTTGTTAAAGGAGCAGGGATATGTGTAGTTTTAAGATGTTTTCAAACAAGAAAGTACACCTTAAGACTTGATCTGTCCAGTCAGTTCATCAAGAATGAGCCTATTTTGAAATGTTCTTTTGGAGCTCTGCTTACAGGCTGGTCTGGCTGCTAAGCCTGGCGCAAGGACAGGCATTTCCCCACTAACTGCTGCCTGATCTTGTCCCGTCCCTCTGGGATTTCCCGCTACCCGTTATCTGTTTGTGGCGTCTGAATGTGAATATAAAGGGTTTGGTAGGTATGTGATGAATAACAGCAAGTATCAGAAAGTAAAATGAAATATACTTTGCCAGAAATTTGTGATATTTGAAGTTATTGTTGACATTAATTATAAACTGTTTCGCTACAATTCTGTAAGACAAATGTTTTATTGCAGTGCTGATGATCACAACACTTAAAATTGTCCATGTACAGAAAAAATACCAAATTCCCTAAAGCTGTCTTTTCATGTAAACATAACTTAGTGGAGCATAAACTCTTTAATATTTTTACATTTTTATAGTTTTATGCACACAGCTCTGCAGGAGGAGAGACCACAGTTCCATGTTTTGATGCAGAAGCTCAGGGATCCTGTCATCTTCTGCTCTAGTCTCTATGCATCTTCTACATTGTATAATATTTGCTTATGATTAGACATTAGAGTAATTAATTCCCTGTAATTCTGGACTGATTGTCAGTTATTTTATTCTAATAAATAAATCTTTTACTGAAAACATGTTCTGTAGTTATCTGATATGAGTTTATCTGATGAGGATAAAAGAAAAATAAATGTTTAGTAGTTATTGTAAATGAATCCTGTGGTCGTAAAACAACCAGATGGAGGTTGGTAAAAAAATTAAATGTCATATGATTTAAATTGTTCCTGCCAACGGATCCAGTGCAACGTAAGGCATAATGGAAGGAATTAATCAACTGTATAACTATATATCTATTATTTCTAAGTTGACACAAAAATAATTTATTAACTTTTAAACGGAGTAAAGGAGTAATGCCGTCTGCTGGATTTGAGGTGTATTGGAGTTTTTTTACTGCTTCACCATTCACAAATCATTAGGCTGATTTAAATAAATGGTCCCTGGCAATGGAAAAAGAGAGTACGAGATTCCCTGGGATTCCTATTAAATCCTGGGGCTTTCGGTGGAAAAGGGGCTAAGTTTATTCCTTCAAACCTCATCATGCTGAGGGTCAGTTTTGCTTCAAGTGGTACTGCACAAAGTGGATAAAACAATGAAGGAATAGAGCTCCAAATTCCTAAAATTTAACAACTGAATGTTGCCACAGGAGAATAATCCATAACACCCATCAAAACTGGTTTTAGGCTGACATTCAGCTTCTGGATTGGATCTCACCGCAACTTGACTGAAAAGTTTTTTTTTCACTGTGTTTAAAAGTCTGTGCCAGAAAACAGACCAAATTAAATTAGCTCCACCCTGTATGATAAGAAGAGTGGTCAAATGTCCAGCCAGAACGTTTTCTAGGAGCTCGGTGATGGGTACTTTAAAACTGGTTAAAGGACATTTCTCCAAATATTAGTGGGGCAATATGTATGTATTTAACCCTAAGCATATAATTTTGACTTTGTGTGTATTAGAGAAATTCTCAGTAAATTCAACCATCAGCACCAAGCTCTTTATTTTCTTATATGTTGTATAATCATTTCATCTCCAATATAAAACTGTTCAAATACATCATTAAAAGCTCCAAATTAGTAATGTGTATGAGTGTTAATGTCTAAAATGAACTGCAGGTCAAAACATGTATTATTCCTCTGAAAATGGATGAAAACTGCATTTGTGTCAATAACTATGTGAATTTAACATAACATAAGATACCAACATGTTGAGGTTTTATTGTTTAGATCTGATAAAATCTCTTTTTAAATAAGGTTGTTAATAAAAGGGATTTTCTTTTAATTTAGTCAAATTTGCATCATATATTTGAAAAGATTCGGAAAGGTAACATGTAAACCGTGTTGGAAATACACTCCTGGGTCTAGAAGGTCTAGAAGGAAAACGTGTGTGAAAACCTGCAGTGTTTACTGTTATGACAATGAGATGAAATAGACTCCAGCTGTTCCGTGATTGGCCTGAGTATTACTCAGTCATTGCAGTTTCATAACAATGTTTTCCAAAGCATTTAATTCTTGGAACATCGAACTCAGATTGGCACTCTTTATGTCTTATTTCAGCCTTCACTCGAGGAACCCGTCAGGACCTCAGCTCGACAGATCCCAGTTTCACCATGAGGAGGAAGATGGAGCATTTGAGAGAGGAAATTGAGCAGATTGGCCTTCTACGGCAGGTCAGACGCTTTGTAGTTTGTTTATGCCTTTCTGGTTTTCATCAGCCGATGAGTCATACAAAGAGTAAAGCCTGACAGATCTGGTTTGTGTTCCAAAGTTTCCTCCTTGAAGTAAAGAAGTTCAGTCTAAACATCCACAGTCCTGAGTGCTCCATGTTAGGTACTCATGTTGTTTTGCTTATGTAGTACAGCATATAGTATGTTACGCTAAACTTTTCTCTAAGCTTCCCTGCCTCATGAACAAGACACCTGAATACATTTCAAAAAGCTGTTTCACTTGTATTTGTACAGTATAAAGAACCATGCCATACTGTGTCAAGAAGGGTTTGTCCAAAATATGGTGATGTAAAATAGGCCGCAAAATAATCATTTTCCTCTACTACAAAGATACCAAGTAGCATTCGGGAAACAAGAGTAGAAACAGATTAGTTTCACCAACAACTGTTATCAGTTGTCACTTGTAGCTTAGTAAATCTCTTATGTCCTTTTGTGTCAAGATCCACTAGTGCTTGGGTTTTGGTTTTCTTTTATTGTTCTTTGATCTTTTCCTTAACCTGAGGCACCAAGTTACCTGGAGAAGAACCTTTGTTCTTTTGTCACTGAACAGGAGAAAATAAGAATTCAAACAGGATTTAATAGTTTTCAAAAACCTCTGTAGAACAAATAGTTTAGAAATTGAATGAGGTTTAAAATAAATTTAAATGTGAATAGGATCAACGGAGCAGTATTAAGCGATGTTAATAAAAGATTTTAAAAGATGGTACAAAGAACTAAGATATAGCACAAATAAAATAATGCCAAGAACAGAACCCTAAAGAACCCCATGATAAGAAGTAACAAACCTCGACTTAAAATTAGGTATGGCAAGATAATATGGAAGATAAATAAGAGGCAACCCAGTCTAAAGCTGGGCAAGAAATTCCGGCTTTGGGGCCTCAGCAAACCACAGTGAGAGTAATTATCCATAAATGGAGAAAACATGGAATGCTGGTGAACCTTCCCAGCAGTGGAAACCAAAGTTACTGGAAGAGCACATTAATGACTCATCCAGGAGGTCAAGAATCCAGAACATCTATAGCACCGTAGAGCTCACAAGAATTGTCTTTCTGATTGTTTACGGCATTTAGAAAACACTTATTACCATTTATCTAGGAAAGAAAAGGTAAGCGCTACCATAAGTCGTGTTGTCGTGCCAACTGTAAAGAATCTTGATGCAATCCATAAGGTGGGGTTGTTTATCATCCAAGACACGAACTTTCTCAGACCAACACTGCCAGGAATAACAAGCGATATCACAATATGTTCCAAGAGGATCTTTTTCCAACAATCCAGGCATGGCTTGGTGATATATGTATTTACTAGCCTGATAGAGCACAGTTACTACAGTGTCTTAAAATTAGAAAAAGCATACAAGCCACACAACTGAACCGACTCTAAGCACTAAAAAGACAACAGGGGTTTATCACAGTTTGGATTTGGACCAGAACTTGATATTTTGCATGCTACAGTTAATTGCATAGTATCACTCCTTATTACTAAATAGCAAACATTCCTAAATAATAAATGTGATATGGTTAATATAAACATTTACAATTTTAGAAACAATTGAGAAACACAAATATTTCAATTAAATTACAATAAGGGAATGAAAGCCTTTCTTCTAAACTGCTTTAAAAGTTGTAAAAACAAACTGTTTTAATATCCTATTCCTGAAATCCAACATTGGAAGTTAGATTTCCCTTTCAAGATAATACAGACTAAATCAGAAATCAGCAGATATAATATGGTATTTGGAAGCACTTGTCTTTTCTGTGTAATAACCGGGAAACAGCTCCGTTAAGGACACATTTTCAGTATGGCACTTTAAACGACATGTCTTGATATAATGGCACACTTTTCACAGGGTATTGAAAAAAACAAACACTTTTTCCAAAGAAGTACATTGATGATGGTGGTGATGTAAATAAGTATGCCAGAATGAGAAGCTAAATGTTTCAAGCAAGTCTCTTCTTAACATGAAAAGCTCTGTTAGGTTGTTATTTTTGCTCTATCCTTTGTAGAGTTTGCAGAGTTGGTACCCTCTGCTTGCTGCTGAGAACAGGAAAAGTATTTTATGTGGCTTGTGCAGGACTGAGTTGTATTTTATCCTACTTCAGAACCACCACTCATACAAGAACACCCACTGAATGTCACACATGGTCCTGTATCCTTGTTGTAATTCACTCACCAGCCACATTATTGGATACACTTGTTGACTTGCTTGTTAACCAAAATAGTAAACAGCCGCTCATTGGATTAAGTTATGGTGTGGACGACTTTATGAAGTTTAAACCGAGCGTCAGAAAGAGAAAGAAAGAGCGTGGCTTGACGGACTGGTCTGTTTATTTCGGAAAAAAATATTAAGTAGACGGCAGTGAAATGGATAAAAATGCATTGTTTATGTCAGAGGAGAATGAGGAGACTGGTTTGAGATGATAGAAAGGCAACAGAAGCTCAAATAACCACACGTTACTGAATGCACAACACAACACGTCGAACCTTGGAACAGATGGGCTACAGCAGAAGAAGACCACAATTCACACAAGCTCACTGAAACTGGACAATACCAGATTACAAAAACATTGCCTAGTCTGATGAGTCTCGATTTCAGCAGACAGACTCAGATGGGAGTCAGAATTTGTTGTAAACAAGAAAGCACAATCCATCCTACCTTGTATCAATACTTCAGTTTAGAGATGGTGGCATAATGACAATTATCGGGTGACATTTTCTTGACATACCTTTGCCTCTTTAATATAATTTGAGCATAGTTGAACACACCACAATCTGATTGAGTATTGTTGCTTTATGTGTGTCAGTATGTGACCACAATGTACCCATCTTCTGATGGCTACTTCCAGCGTGATCATTCACAGTGTCTCAAAGATCTTATAATCTTAAACTGGTTTCTTGAATACTAGAATACATTTACTTTACATCAGTAAACCTCCACAGTCACCAGATATCAATCTAATGGAGCACCTTTGGCATGTGGTGGAAAGGTAGATTCACATCATGGATGAGGGGTTGAACAAATTGCTGCAGCTCTTGATGCTATCTGGTTATCATGAACCAATTTTTCTGGGGAATGTTTCTAACGCCTTGTTGAACTATGCCACAGGAAAGGACCCAGTCACTGGCTGTGCCTAGCCCTGATATAAGATGATGACAGATAAAGTCTTATTTTGTTCTGCAGTGTTGATTTAAGAAGATACAGGTGCCAACTTGCCATTTACCACAGCAGAGATAATAAATAGAATAAATAGAAGAAACAATATAGTTAGAACTGCAGAGAGCACTGTTCCAACAGACTCAGTGAGCAGTTGAAAAAAGATCCCTACATTAATTGCTTCATTGTTGGTACGGTAAACACAGCAATGCCCCTTGAAAAGTAGTTTTTTCTGTTTTAGTTGCACTGTAGTTTTCAGGAAAATAAATTGGAGTTAATTTCTGATTTCTAGTTGCTTTTTGATGTTCCTAGGACTCGTTTTTTGGTTTGAGGAGACAGAGCCTTTTCTGTTGTGGCTTCTAAACTCTGGAACAATCTTCCTCTTACTGTAAAGATGGTCAAAACCTTGGAAGTCCTCTTTAAGGATTCATCTTTTTAACTTGGCTTTTATTTCCACTTGAGCAGAAATATCAGGCTGTTCTTATTAATCTTTTCTTAGTCTTTTTTTTTTTTTTACTTATTGTTTTTAGCTCTTTGTTTCTTTATTTTTCTATTTGTTATTGTAGGTGTTTGCGTCTTAATGGCCATTTTTATGATTTTTTTCTTCATAATTTTATGGACCTCTGCAGCACTTTGGTCACTTTGGGTGTGTAAATAAAGTTTGACAGTTTGATTGATCGATTGATTGACTGACTGACTAATTGATTGATCGATTGATTGAATTTATGTCCATTTTGCCTTTAATGAAACAGACATTCTTGTATTCTTTGAAAGTGGTCTTGGTCTCAATATGTCTACAAAGACAATGTGTTTTGTTAGATGACCATTTTCAGATAAGCCACCACCTGACCTATCATCTGACCTATCGTCTGACCTATCAATCAATCAGGGATAAAAATGCCCCAGATCTCAATTATTAAATGTTGCTTTATGAGTGAACTAACATTTTCTTTACCTTTTATTTTGTAATTTATGTTTATTTATGTTTACTGTGTCTATACTTTTTTTCTGCAATTTCAAAGGGCAGCAGCACCCTAGCACCTCCTTTTGTCTCCTATTCCCCTGCCAATAGTAGTGATCTAATTTCTGGTAACATTAATAAATCTTTGTTTTAAAATACACATACTAACTATGGGCTGCCATGTATTAGCTGAATATTTCATGTTGCTGGCATGGAGAAGCTGTTTAACCTGTAGTTTTAGAGTAGAGTCAAAAACTACAAATAAAATTGAAACAGATACATAAAGTCAACTGAACAAAGGACTCATGACTTCAGTAACCACAGCCAACCTTGCAGTAAATCAAACATAATCATTTAGTAAAGGAGCAAGACAAATGGATGACCACAGCTGGCTCATTAGGATGTGAACTTTCTTTTTTACCTTTTCACTTAATTATGTATTTATTGTGTCATTTTCTAATGTGTGTGCAGAACATTGAGTCCCGACTAAAGGTCCTGCTTCCCGATGATGTCGGTGCTGCCCTCATGGATGGAGTGGTCCTCTGCCATTTAGCCAATCACATTTGCCCCCGATCTGTTGCCAGCATACACGTACCATCACCTGCAGTAGTAAGTATACTGTCTCTCAAACAAGGTTTAAATGCATTTTTAGATTTTGAAAACAGTTTTGCCCCGTGACTTTTTTAATGCTGGATGCTTAGTTTAGCACACTAACATGATTGATGTTGTGGCTTCCAGCCAAAGCTAAGCATGGCAAAATGCCGCAGAAATGTTGAAAACTTCCTGGAAGCTTGCAAGAAGCTTGGAGTTCCACAGGTAAAACATTTTTACTGTCTCAGTTTCAAATGTTTTTACTCAGCTTTTGTTCAGGTTTTAATGATTTATGTGCAGTGATATTAACTGTCGACCATAGAAGATAAATGACAAAATTATGATGCCGCTAACTGTCTATCAGAGGCCTGCAAGTTAATTTATGCACTTCTCAGTCTGGTATATAGCTGAACTTCTGTTTTTCCCATCATAGTAAATGTCATCATTAAGATAATCTGTCTGACAAATATGCATTCAATAGGTGGTGAATCCTGCTGTAGAGCGACACCGGTCTTTATCTTTTTTTTCTAGTGATACTGATGAATGATCTCTCTGTTAATTCAGGACAAATTGTGTCTGCCGCATCACATATTAGAGGAGCGAGGTCTGGTAAGGGTCGGCGTGACCGTCCAGGCTCTGCTGGACCTGCCCATGCCAAAGTCCACACACCTGTCGTCTGTTTGACACGGAGAGTAAACGCTGCCTATATCCATCAGTCGTAAGCCCATTTATCTTTCCCTGCCCATATCTGGATTCACACTGCCAGGGACTGAGGACCCCTCTTTTTAGGGCGAGGACTCGGTGACTTGTGGATTTACGACGGTCGAGTTCTGCCTGACTGAAACAGGAGACAGGATTATGAAATCCCTCCTTAAATGATGTCAGTCAGCAACCAGTTCCTCTCCATCACATTATCACATGAATCTAGAAGCTTGTTCCTGGACTGTTTGTGGGTTTGTAATGTCGACGGTGTGATTCCTCTGCTGCACTGTTAACTTTGATGAAAAGACTTTGACCTCCCTCTCAGCTGTACCTACGGACTCTGCAAGTGCCAATTCAGATTGGACATCCATGCCGGTATTGCAGTTTTGGCAAAAAATTCACTGAAGAGGACGTTTTAAATTTTTTATTAAGTATTTTGTTGGTTTTCTTAGTTTTTTTTATTCTATTTTTGCCATATTCTTACTTCTCCACCCCTGTGTCATGGAAATAGCTGCCATGACTGCATTTAAGAATCTCACTTTTCTTTATGAGATCGAGCTTAAGCTACAGTTTGATTTGGTGCTATTCTGTAGACAACTGACCACAACTGCTGAAATTCTGTTTTGTTTTCAGCATCTGTAAATGACTGTAAAAGTCATGAATGATTTTGTACTGAAGTTAATGTAATGTGCACGAAGAGGTATGTAATATTCATACACCTTGACATTTTTTCCACAATTTGTCCTCAGACAAGCTTATTTGTATTTTATTGGGTTTTTATGTGATGGACCAAAGCAAAGACTAAATATTTCTGAATTGGACGGAAAATGATACATTGTTTTTACAATGTTTAACAAAAAAAGCATGTGCACTAATGAGTCAATACCTTGTAGAGCCAGTTTTTGCTGTTTGTAGGTGCAACGGGCTGACATTTTCTCCTCATTCTTCTTTGCATATGAGCTCAAGTTGAATCAAGCGATGTGCAAAGACGCTATGAACACAGATTTTTAAGGTCAACACATGAATATGCTTTGTAACCATTCAGTTGTAATTCTGGCTGTATGTTTAGGTTTGTTCTGCTGTAAGGTGATCCCCAGTTTCAAGCCTTTTGCAGCCTCTAGCAGTTTCATTCCAAGAACCCCCTCTATCCATCCTCCTATCAATTATGACCAACTTCACTGTCACTGCGGAAGGAAAGCATCTCCACAGCATTAACCTGCCACCTCCATGTTTCACCATAGAGATGGTGTGCAAAGAGATGTTTAAAGCTTTGAATATTGTTTTATTACTTAACCTCGCTTAACTTCTCCACTACTTTCTCCCTGACCTGTCAGCTGTGTGCCTTGATCCTTATGATGCTGTTTGTTCTCTAACAAACCTCTAAGGCCAGAAATAGAATAGCTGGATTTAATGGACACTAGTGCTAAAAAATCTTAAAATAGAAAACATTACTCCCAGATGGACTCTCTCCAATTGTTTAGGGTTCAGAAATGAATACTAACTAGGTTCTAAACTTTTCAGGGTTTTATTAAAAATAAAAGTGTGATCTTTTTCTCCATTTAAAACCTAAGCAATGCTTCCCATTTTCCCATCACATAAAATCTCAATAGAATACATTTAAGTTTGTGATTGTAATGTGATAAAATGTGAAAAGGTTCGAGGGTTATGTATGTTTTTGCAAGACACTGTATTTTGCTGGCAGGCCCCAAATTCACCAGGGGAGGTGAAATTTGACCACTGTGATAATGCATGGTCCTAGCCAAGGCATTTCAATGTACATTCAAGTCCGTATGTTCCTCGATGTTTAAGCGTATTATTATTTAAATCTATTTTTCTAACCTCAGTTGAAACATGTTAATGATTCTGTGAGTTACTGTTTGAATAGTGGGGCTGTTGCTGCTCAGAGATCCTCCTGCAAACCTCCCATTTTCACTATGGTCATATCCTGTTGATAGGGTGCCTTCCTGTACGTGGTTCTGATCTAATTTATTATTTCAGTAAATGTATTTAAGTTTTATTTACTTATTACTTGTTGTTTGGTCAGGCATCTTAACCTCAGGGGCAGTAGAACATTTGTCTTTAATGAAAGTTTTCCATAGGCTGCTGGCAACTCTTCAGATTGACTGTCGGATCAACATTTCGGTGCCTCGAGGCTCAAGTGCAGTTTGAGAAACCAGTATCTGCCAAACAAATCACAAGGGGAGAATAGCTTTTGAAAATGACAACACATGCAAACATGCAAAAAGAAAAAAAGGCAAACAGCTATAGAGACATGATCCAAATAACATGGCAGGAATTTTGAAACAAATAAAAAAAAACAAAAAAAAAAACATTTTCTCAAAGCAAATAAGTCAAATGAGCATAAGAACAAAACAGTTTATACTTTCTCCAACATGTCTGATCAACAGGAGTCTTCTTTAACATTGGGAGTTGGACACCTTTGCAGCAACGAGTCCTAACTACATGACAGCGTTCCCTCAGGCAGGAGTGCTGTAATATTAATTCGAAAATTAGTGCACCACAACATGAATAACAATTGCTTTGGAAAATAAAATCATAAAGAAAACAGGTTGTTAAATTAAATTCCTGTCATATTAGTTAGTCAGCTATTTTAACTGGGAATGCTGGTGAACTGAGAAAAGTAATGTGGCAAATTAAAGCGCCCCCTGCAAATTTGGGAACCCGTGGCAAAGGTGCGTATAATCTCTGAAACCCAATTATTCCTTTATTGAAGCAGTGGAACTTCACTCAGCAAATTGTAGAAAAACACAAAATTGGATTTAAATGCATTTTTTTAATGATGGGAAAAATGAATTATTGTTTTAAAAGAAATCAACACTGCCACAATCATTTGGACTTGATCTGGTTGATCTGTATTGAGTAAGTCAGGAAATAGTCATAAGAAACCGGCTGTTCTCAATATTTAGCCATATCTACAGTCAATTTGTTGCCGTAGGTTCAATTTATGGGTATCAGACTAAAAGGGACTCAATATATATGCATGCAAGACTTTTAAAATTTTTATTTAGAAAAAAAACGTGCACCCTTTTCCTTCCACTTTACAAGTACGCACTGCCCATTAAAAACTTTAAAGTTTGTGGTTGTATTGTGAAAAACTGTATAAAAGGTTTAAACAGTCTGAATACTTTTGTAAGGCACTCTGCACATGTTTACCTGGGCTGAGAATAATTCAGGAGAGAGCTATGTGTTTATTTTGGACACTTTTATAATCTGTCTTTGAGGTTATTTTCAACCAAAATGATAACAATTCTGTACGTTTCAGTATTCAGAAGAGCTGTGCTGCAATTACACATGCTCAAATACACATTTCTGAAACTGAACATTTCATGACCTGCAGAAAACGTGTTTTGCTCACATGCAATCGAATATCTGACCTCCAGCATCACATGATTTGCTAATTCCATCAAATCTTTGCAGTTAAAACCACATAAAAACATGGCATAGGGCCAGAAGCTGCTTTGATGTCAAGTGAAAATGTAGCAAATCAGTTTTTTAAATCTCTAATGGAGGATAGATTTGGGTCCTGAAAACATCAAAGATGTCTGGATGGTGTTCCAGTTTAATAAATACTGAATATTATGCAGCATCAGAACACCTAAAACATGAAATATTGTGCCTTAAGTGAGGGGTGTGCTTTATTTGTGTCTTTATTTATATTTTTGGTAGTTTAAGTAAAACTGTGACATGTACTTTTAATAATTTTTCTCTTATAACTGCATTACACTCAGAACTATTCACAAGGGGATTCGTGGGAAATCGTTTTTGGTAATCCTAGCTGACCTAAGACATTTAAAGTTTTGGCTGATGTGAAACATTGAGAAAAAAATCTTTTGTGCATTTCTATACAGTCTGTGTGATTTATTTTGTTTTCCACTGAGATGCAGCTCAGATTAGTTCACTCTCAGACACATTTTGGGTGTCAGCCCCACACATTTGCATCTTTTATTGTGTCTAACAATTTGTAATATACAGTAGTAATGATGTGGTGACAACAATCAAACTCTTGGTGATACAGTGAGACTTGAAGTGGCGTGCTGTTTGTATGCTTTTCCATGATAAATGTCTGGTCCAAAAAAGAGAAAGCATGCAAATCTATGCTTTGTTACTGCTCTCCCCGTCCTCACTCACAGCCTCATGGGCATGGCACGTCTCAGTGTGATTTTACCCATATTTTTCCTATATGTGCAACTGCATAGATACAAGATAATGCAATGCATTTTGTTTTGTCACATCTTGAGTGTACATATGGACACCACAGAATCTCTCTCTGTTTACCAGAAAATCCCAAGAAATCTTAATGGTTATCGGCCTTATGGTTGTGTAAAGTCACTCTAGTGCGATAAGGCACATTTTTTTGCACAATTTGAGTAAATCATCCCATGACTACTGTTTCCTTATTCCTTTAGTGTGTGTCGCCATTGAACTAATGTATCAACTGAGCCTATGAGCCAACTGATAAAGTCAGTTGTAAAATCCGACATAAATATAAACTATAGCATTTTACCACACTGTGTTAAAGTCTTAGCTTTGCCAGCGACTGTCAACTGTTTCAGCTCTATTGCCTTATGTGTGGCCCTCATTACTTGTCTTTTCTCACATGATAGAGTGGTTAGAGGGGAAATGCATTTATCAGTCAGGAAAAAAAATGTAAATAATTGCTCTTGGTGACACTACATAAACAGTTGCTGTCTGGCTCAACCGTTGATATATTGTGCTTCTGTGGATGTCTTTAGGATTAAAGATGACTCTCACAGTTGGTTCAATCACACGTGGAACACCAAAAAGCAGTATTTTTCTGAGATTTTGCCACTTGACAAAAAAAAAGATGGTACACACTCCACAGAGAGCAGATGTGTACCTGCATGAAGCTGCTATTAGGTGAGAGCCTTCATTTCCCTGACGTTTTGATGCCTAACCTTGGACAGAAGTCAGGCGTGCATCCATCTCACTGAGTGTGCTTTGTTTCTTGTAAAAGTGCCAGTTATCAGAGGTAACTCATTGTATACCTGCAGGGGAAACCGTTGTTGTGTGAGGGATTTTAATTTTCTCTGTAAAGGGCATGAAAGGTGTGTCACAACTCTAAACTGTTTCTTTTGAAGTGCGCATGTTTCTCTTTTTGTTTTTTGTGAACGTCATTGGTGTCTGTGCCCATCAACTTGCACTCTTGCTGCTACATGTATTTTGATTTACCTAAAAAAAATATTTTTTAGCACAGATTCCAGAATCTTGCTTAGGATAGCAGCTCAGTTTCTCTACCTTAGTGTGCAAAATATGCAAATGTTTTATGGAGATTTTATGTGATACATCACCACAAAGCAGTGCATAATTATAAAGTGGAAGGCAAAAATAAACATGGTTTTCAAAATTACTTAGAAATACAGCTAAGGAAATTAATCTCCACAGCATGATGCTGAATAAGGCCCAAAACTTAAATTTTGGTCTCACCTTACCAGATCACCTTCTTCCACATGTTTGCTGTTTCCCCTACATGGCTTTTGGTCAACCTATTAGGACTTCCCAGGACTTTCTTTCAACAGTGGCATTCTTCTAGTCTCAGCGATAGACTAAACGTTGTCGACATTCTCCCACCTGAGCTGCAAATCTCTGCTGCTCCTCCAGAGTCATCATGAGCCTCCTGTCTGCTTTTTATGATGTTGTTTGTTCCCTAATGTTCTCTAATAAACCTTTGAGGCCTTCACAAAACAGTTGGATCTAAACTCTTAGATTATACTATACTAAGGTAGACTCCTTGTGAAGACAACGGGTTGCACTGGATTTTATTTAGGGGTGTCAGAGTAAGGGGAGCTGAATACAAATGCTCTGTGCACTTTGTAGATTACCTATTTGTGAAAAACATTTGAAAGCGTGTATCATTTTTGCTTCCATTTTACAATTATGTGCTACTTTGTGTTGGTCTTTTAAATAAAATTCAAGTTGTGGTTTGCGACATGACTAAATGGGAAATGATTGAAGACGTTTGAATACTTTTAGAAGGCAATGTAAGTTTTAGCTCAAACAGGTAAAATGAATCATGTTTCTAAATGTAGAGACTATTGCGCAGTGTAATAACGCCCTCACATTGTGGTGTGTGGTGTGCAAACAGTAATAAATACAATGTCGCCACCTTGTTGGATTATTGGAAATGAAACATCATATTTTGTTTCTGAGGAAAGCTGTCATCACTCTCCCAAATATCTGAGCAATGGATACGGTGGTGGCTTCTACTGATGCGTAGCCAACTGTCTTCCAGTTGAATCACAAACACAAAATGCTCATGTATTCCTTTCAGTAAGAGCAAACAGGCATTCTGTGGTGATTGCCTTTTTCATTATTGCAGACTGCTGCATATCAGTGGGTTTGACTGAATGGTGCCAAGCCACCATAATTGTATACCTATAGGTTCATCAAAAGTCATGGTAAAAGGATAACTGCATACACCAGTATGTTTTTGCAGCAATAAACATGACAGGTTTATGCAGGTATTAAATAAAGAAAAAAAAACAACAATAAAAAAATCGGTTGCTGAACTCCAGCCAAACTTAACATCACCTGCACCTTGTTAGACAGAACAAACCTAAAGGTCGATTGTTTTCCAGCATGTACAGACAAGTGCTCCAACTCTCCACCCAGTTTAAGAAATAGTGGGACATGTGACAGCGTAGGTTTTATTTAAAGAAAATAGCAGTTTCAGACCTCAAAGAAGTTTAATGCAGAATAAAGACGTGTGTTTTGCAAAGAATTTGAAAAACAAAGTTTTTAAATGCATGCAATACGTGAAGGATCTTCAAGAAAACAGTACATTAAAATCTGTGATTACACAAACGTTGAAGAAACAGCAAACACGAAATGACATCTGGCCTGTTATTGTCAATCAGTGTCTTAGGCCTTTGACTCAGAGATTCCTGAGGCATCCTTATGTTGCTGGAGGTTTGAACGTGTTGATACACACTAGAAAAATTAAGTCTGCATTAAAGAAAGGTGGAAATCACAAAATATGACAAATTATTGAAGTCCGAATTTTATAACTCGATCACATTATAAAATGTTAATGCAACTTGTATCACATCACTGCATATTTTCTTCAGTTCTACAGATTCAGCTAGACGTTTGTACTGGAAGCAGTTGTATAGACTTATGTATAGGTTTAGAGTTTTTATTAATAAACTTCCTTTTTAGCAACTAAAAGAACAGGCTGCAATCTCAGCAACATAAGGAAGGGAAAACAGCAAATTATTTTAGCGCTGATCTATGATTTCTTGTCTATGCTTTTGACTTTATGCATGAACTTCATCTTTGTCAAGTATTTAGCTTAATTTGTTATTCCATTTGATGATTTAACACCTCATCTTTTCATGTAGATCCAAAGGTGAGTGACGTCTGAATACTACACTGCCAAGACAGGTCAAGTTCATGTACAAAAGCTTTTTTTCCTCTACTTAAAAACTAGTCTAAAGCATGCAAGTCTACTGAATGACTGACAATGAACTTTTGTACATATAATCTGTAATAAATTCCAAGGCTTTCTTAAAATAATTAATGCTGATGTACAAATAAATCAAACTCTTTATAGCTCAGGTTGAGGGTGTCTTCATTGCTTGCTTTGCTGTTTCTGAGTTGTAAAACAACAGCTTAAAAAAATACCATGAAAACCTGCTAGTAGTGATTTATGATAGGGGTACAGCAGCCTTTGAAATGAACTGTAGGTGTTGTTAAACATTTTACCTGAAATCCATTGGGTAAATGTGATAATAAATGATGAAAAGGTTTAGGAATTATGGACTATTCATGCACCCCTCCTTTGTGTCTGTTCATTAAATAGAAGTGACAAAAGATCTCTGTCAAACCATTCATTTTCTAACCGCCACACCCTGCTGCTAAGCCCTCAAGAGTTGGAGTTTAGGTTTGCTATACTTTTTTTTCTCTCTGCATGTTTCTTTGCCTGAACAGAAAAGGGTTGTCCGTTTCTGTAATTGAGCATGTTCTATCCATCCGTTTTGTCTGAGTTTGATTCCAACTTACTTGTTTCAATAGCTTTTCTTGGGAATGTGTCAATATATTTCCAGAGGGTAAAGATGGATGTCCCACAAACACGTAACTGGAGCTAGTTACGTGTTTGTGGCTTGTCTTTGCTCCACAAACTGATACTGCTGACAATGGTTGTTGCAGTTTAGTGGAAAAGATTTACATGGAATTTACACTTACTAGTTTGAAACTTGATTTGGTACTGATTTATTTGCTGTTTGCAAACCATTAAGAGCCCCTCTGAGCTCATATGTACATCTTAAAGATACAATTTGTGGTATTCAGCAAGGTAATGAAGTATGAACTTTCACTGCAGAATATTAGAAACCACAGTATAATGTTTCTTCTTTAATGTTTCCTGGTGAAGAAGCAAAGTGCTAATTTTGCTTTGTGTGTAGTTGGTTTAATGACATCAAAGGTGATCAAGAAGGTTGAGATCAGGACTGTGCAGGGCTGTCAAGTTTCTCCACACCAAACTTTATATACCTGCAGCCATGAAAGAGATTGGAACACCAGAATTCATTGATTTGATGGTGTGACACAATACTATTGGCCATATAGTATATGCTAAATTTATATTCCTGTTTAAATTTTTTTATCTAATCATGTACATTCATCTCTCATACGACTAAATCCCATATTCTGCTTGTTTCACTTTAATTAGTTGAGTGATTTGCCCTTACAGTGAAATGTTTGACAGTGGGACTGAGGTTATCCAGAAAACATTCTCATGTTCTTGACCTTTAACCTGGATATTGGTAGAGCAGGACCACCTGTTTTCGCAGCTGTACTGGTTTTCATTCCCAGCCCCTGGCCATTTATTGCAAGCGCACACCCATACCTGAAGGCAATTTAGAGAGACGAATTAAACTAACAGTGACGTTTTTGGATTGTGGAAGAAAGCTTGAGTACCCAGAAAGAAGCTATGCATGGATGGGAAGAACATGCAGACTCCATGCAGAAAGACCAGCAACTGGGATCTTAACCCAGGGCCATCTTGCTGCAAGGCAGCTGTGCTAACCACGACGCCACCATGCAGTCCTGTTTTAAAACTTAATAAGTTAAAAACTGACACCCTTATCTGCACCCCACTCATACCCCTTTGTGTGAGACTTATTTTTAAACACCTTACTTTGCTGCATCTTTAGTTAAACTGGCTCCACATCAGTTTCTAAGTTGACTTCAGGTTTCTTCTTTTGACTTTTGGAGCATTACATGGACAAGCACCAGCTTACCTTCAAGAACTTTTACATCTTTATGTCCCTAGCTGTCCAACGTACTAATATACGGCTATATGAGACACAGGTTCTTTGTTCTCTTTTGCCCCTAGACCCTTAACCCATACGCTTAAGAAATTTGGACTTGGTAATCTCAAAACAAATCTTTTCAAACTTTCTTGCATGTTATTTCTTGATATATTGTAAAGCACTTTAGGATTCTTACTTTGAACAGTGCTATAAAAAGACACTGTACTTAAACCTAGCATATCACTGCAGGTGTTTTCATGGAGCTAACTAGGCTCCCTATAGCTCTGTCTGCCTGATTATCATTTCTGATGGAAGACGCAGCAGTTCTGCAAAAAAACATAATGGGGAATGAATGGAGCGCATTAACCAGACCATGTGGTTTTTATAATATTTTTGCCTAAATTGATCACAAAAGAGCTTATAGGCCTATAATGAAATCTGACCATATCAGTCTGTCCTGGCCACAAACTGCTTCCTTGTGTCTTTATTGTTGCCACATTTTCCTGGGATTATTGCAGTATTGTCACATACAGTGTTTTCACAGCTCAATGCTTTTGCTGCCACTGTACGCAATGCAAATAAACACCTTGAATGGAGAAAATTGATTAAAACCACATGAATAAAGAACAAAATTAAAAAAATACCGATGAATTTATTCAAAAGAACTGTTGCCCATTACCTCGTGTGATGTCACTGTGTGCATGTGTGCATGGATGCTTCATTTTAGAAGTGTTGATTTTCTCCTGATAAAATGATTTACAGTGTGGTTCAATAGATGACAAAATATTTCTGCTTAAGTTTGATTTGTTGTACAGAAAAGTGGAGCCACAGTTCTGTCTTTAGGATCCCATTCATTTTTTCACTAAGCTAGCAGCTTTCACTCTGTCATGGTGGTGCATCAAGCTGACATTTTAGGATCATGATGACTGAAAGATATTACTGAAGCAGAATAGTTGATCCAAATTATCGTAAAAAGCACTCATTGCTTGGACAGTGTAATTAAATGCAACATTAAGGCAGGGTATAATTTAACATGTCTGACATGTTTTTAGAATTTTAGGTTGATGTATTTTTTTAAGCAGCCTTTGTAAAACAGTTCATATATTTGTGCAATTCTATGGCTTTCTTTGAGCATGTAGCAACAGTGGACACTCGCTTGGATTGACTTTGCAGCAATCCCTCATACTGAACATATATGTAGCGACAGTGGAGAGAAAAAACTCCCTTTTAACAGGAAGAAACCTCCAGCAGAACCAGGCTCAGTGTCATCAGCCATCTGCTACGCAGAGTCGGCCATAGCCATTTGGGAACCCTAGGCAAGATTTTGTGTGTTGCCCCCCTACCGACCCCTGCACCCCTAACTAAGTATATTAGAGAAACCTCAGTATATTTTATATCATGTAGCATTGTTCTACTGGATACATGGGTATATACAGCTCCATGTTAGATGCAATGAAATACCAAAAAGTTTTTTGATACAAAAATTAAAACACGGTTTTAATAAAGTGGCACAATTCAATATCAATCCAACTGCACTTTATTTCACACTTAGATAGCAAACAAAGAAAAGGCAATAACAATAACAAAAAAAATACTACAAAATACAACACAAATAAAGCACATGCAAAATGTCCACAAAATGAACTCCAATATAAATAATATATTATTGCACAAAATTGAATATAACAGAACCTAGTGCAGACATAACAAAATACAGGGGTTGGACAATGAAACTGAAACACCTGTCATTTTAGTGTGGGAGGTTTCATGGACCAGCCTGGTAGCCAGTCTTCATTGATTGCACATTGCACCAGTAAGAGTAGAGTGTGAAAGTTCAATTAGCAGGGTAACAGCACAGTTTTGCTCAAAATATTGAAATGCATACAACATTTTGGGTGACATACCAGAATTCAACAGAGGACAAATTGTTGGTGCATGTCTTGCTGGCGCATCTGTGACCAAGACAGCAAGTCTTTGTGATGTATCAAGAGCCACGGTATCCAGGGTATGTCAGCAACCANCCCATGTTGTTGAATGATGATGGACTTCTGCTAAAGAAGACTGAATGCTGTAAATGACTCAAAAGCTACTAAAACTAAGTTTCACATGCAATCTGTGCACACTTATCCAACCAGAAGACTGCAGTTTTGGATTTTTCTTTTTACCGCTTACAGATTTATTTGCGTTTCAGTAAAATTTTCCATGTTACATTAATGGTTAAAAATAATTAAGCCACTGCTGTGTTCTTAAACACCTGGAATTTCAACAGAGGAATGTGCACTTTTGAGAACATCTTTATATCAGTTCTTTATCAAGTAAGACTTGCTGTTTTATCTTTTTCTGTTATAAACCCAGAAAATATTACAAATTATACAGAGAAAGATGCCACTAGTGCTCAGTTTGACTAAATAATTTATAAACAACTGTCAACACTACCAGATTATGTGAACTGAAATGATTAATACACAAATATCACAATCCACAATCAATCCTTTTTTTTCCAATTTGCAGCAGAGCCCCCTTGAATAATGACTTGTCTAGTTTATCAACAAGACAACAAAACTTGATATTATAAAAAATTACTTTATTTGTAATTTAGTTTAAAAAAAATTTTTAAAGTTAATGAAATTAAATTACATGTGGGGGGGGGGGGTGGGGGGTGGGGGTGGGGGGTGGGGGGGGGGTATTAAATAGAATGAATGCACACTTACCTACACAGGAAATAGACACAAACCCTGAATTGCACTTTCCTCTCACTCTTTTACACTGACCAATGAGGTAGTTGTGCTCATCACAGTCGACATGGTAGGAATCCGTAGATGAAGGGCTGCTTTGCCAATAATGAATGGCGTTGCTACAATTCAGTTGTTGGCAAACTCTGTGTGAATAATCAGTTTTCCACTGACTGCTGCACACAGGACTGCCATTTATTGTCAGCTTTCCAGTACACTTTTCAGAGAGGGCAATTTTAGGTTCATCTAGAAAAAAAACGGTAAAAGACAGGTCAGTCTGCTTGTGATATTGACTGAATAGCAGGTAGGAAAGCCGAATTATTTGTTTTCATTAATAGAAATTGTGACCAATAATTACCCAGCTTTAGAATTTTTGGCAACCAGATTTAGTTGCTATACACACACTGAGCCAGGCTTCCTGATCTAGTCTACCTATTATTTTTTTGTTATTATGTTAAGCCAATCACAAAACATCACAAGTTCTCATTGTGCTTACAGCTTTGAATGTCTGGTGTAGTAGCTGCATCAGTGTAAATCAAATGACGTTTGAGACATGATGTACTGCACCTAAAATAATCCCCACTCTTAATAAAGTCAGTAACGCTGCATTCACTTTCTTTCTTATTTTGCAGTGCATGTTGACGTATCTCAAAAAAACATCTTTTAATATGAAGATATGAAGTTCATTTCATGACCCATCAAGTCCTGTTTCTTATGATGTGCCCTCTTTTTTTATAGATTTATTTTTTTCTTATACATGAGTTAATAATCTGCTATGAAAGTTGAAAAGATGAAAGTTCAATACTCCATATAAAGTCATAAAAAGGTGTCCAGTTGGCAGAATTATTCAGAAAGTCAGTCAGACCTCCATCAGTCAGAGTGGCTCCAAGCATTTGGCAGGCCGAAAGAGGGGCATTTTCATCAGTGCAGACAGATTATGTTTGGGTTTATGCTGCTATGTTTAGGTAGCTATTCAGTTCCGTAGCAATGGTTTATCTGCATATACTGTATGGTGTAAGCTGTGGCGTTTATGAAATAAAGTTTCTTGACATATCTAAAATCCTGTTGCAGCCCATCTTAGTTGGCAGTCAAATGTATCAGATACATATGAAGATGATTTACCTAATTTGTGTAATTCTACACAATAGTGTGACGGGGTAGAAGATAATTAATTTCCAAAGTACATAATTCAGCAACATATAAGAATACTCTAAGTAACAGGAGCCATACTATTGAAGTCCCCATTAAACTGATTAGAATTTGTAGTTGAACCATAACCTACATGGTAAAAAATATAGCCATAGTCTCATTTCCCCTTTTTTTAATTATGCTAGCAGTGAAGTTCCTAGATTCATTAAGTTTCCCTCCCTGTTAGGAAGGTTGTGATTATTAAGGAACAATCTCCACAAAAGGAATCTTACCTTCACATTCAAGGAAGATTTTATTTCCCTGTGAAATTGCTGTTTGCTTTTTCTCACACTGCCAAATGCTTTCAGGTTTAGAAGAACAATCAAAGCTTTGGCTCCATAAAGAATTAGCCTCAGCTGAAATAATCCTGTTTTCAATCAGTTTGTATTTGCCGCACTTCAGATCCATACAAAGCCTCTCCCCCTCAGCTGCTGCCCAGCCTTGACTGGAGACGAAACTTCGTTTTGTCTCTTGGTTGTTTACTCCTTTAGAGTAAACAACCACTTCTCCTTTACAGGAGTGTTCCACTTCTAGCGCCATGGTACTCCATTCTAACAAAAGGAACGGGGAAAGAATGAAAACATTAGTTCAATATTTTGTCAGAGGAAAAACATAACTGTTAGGTTTATAGGTCTCCCTGAACTATCCTCAGGAGTTATTCCATGGTTGTTTGTCCTGACGATTAATGGATGTAAAATGCTATTAGGTAATAATGCAGGAAACTTATTAAATATCCTTCCCCTTTAAGTTTTTACTAATAGAATAAAGGTTTCTAATTTCTGTTAAGTTTAAAATTATCTAGTTCAAAGTGATTTTGTACCACAGAGGATCAAATGCTGTCCAATCTTAAACTATAAAACAGGCCTTTCATGTAGTGCTGATATAAAGCTTCTTCCGACGCCGATCCCAGTCTTAGCAGACTGCCTTGTTTGTCTTGTTCGTTGCCCCAATTTCTGAGTCATTTTATTTATTGAGTAGTCAAATTGCTGCCACACAAACTATTTATAACTGGTGGGGGTTCCTTAAATGATTTTGTAATGAGTGTTGTCGACCAGCCTGACAAGAAGTGTGAGGAGACTGTAGACAAACTGGGGCAAAGCAGAAAGTTCTTCAATTCTAACTTTGAAACAAGACTCTTAAAATTGATTTGAAACAGAATCAGTCCCCTTAATTTCCAAGGCTGATAATAATCCCTTAAACCTACTTTACCAGACAGCCAGCAGTTTCCATAACTAATTACACTATGACTAGAAATAATGTGACATTTATGTATCGCAGGATTTTGAGATGTAGTTACAAACACTATCAATTACTTAAGGACCAGAGGTCAAACCAAGGCCTGCAAACTAGGTTCTTTCTGCTTAAAACTCAGACTTTAAATATGTTAGCATACAAGTTTTAGATTTAAAAACCAGTGAAGTATCTGTCCTCACATTTACCAGCCAATAAGAATTCCAATAAGCTATTGCTGTTAAGGAGGCTTTTTTAAATATTTATAATATATATATAATAATATTATACAAATTTATATATTATATATATATATAATATATATATCATAAAATATATAATATATATATTTTTTTTTTTTTTTTTTTTTTTTTTTTTGTAAGTACCATGCACAACTACTGAGTAAGGATGATACAGAATTCCTTTAATCATTTCAAATTTTAATTTTGAGACAAAAAAAAATAGTCCCACTAACCAGAGCACTTGAGGCCTGTGAGGTCAGAGGTTTGTAGGGTCCTCTCAATCTTTTCAACAACGACATCTTGACAAGTTGCTAACGAATTTGTATTTTTCTGACACTGTAATCTTTTGATGAAATGATTAACCTCTAGAGGCCCTGAGTACTCAATCCTTGTGACAGCTTTTCCACAGTTTAGCTCCTCGCAGATTGTGTTTTGATTATCAATGTTCTCAAGAGCATCCTTGTGCACTGGGATCCAACTGCCCTCATAAAACACCTCCACATTTCCAGAACATTTGTCACGAGAAGGCTTAAATCTTGGCTTGACGCTCCCTGCAACAAAGAAAACAGGTGTCCTGAAAATAGGACTTCCAAAAGCTAAATTGCAAAGGTAGGTCTGACTGTAATAAAACGTATTTTCTGTGGAAAAACAAAAAAAATCTAGAAAATATATTATATAACCAAAGAAGCTTTTAACTGTAGGTTTTAGTGTAATTTCTTTAAAAACCAACATAATAAAATCAGATAAGCAGAAAGTTCTTTGGTCATCCTTTGTGGAAGATGAATATTCTACTTGGAATTGTGTCCTATTTTCATATCTAAATGATGATTCTGCTCAATTGGCAATCTATTAAATAAACTCTAACACAAGTGGAACATAATCATATAAAAAAGTAGAATCTTACAAAAGAACAATTCCTTACCTTTGCAAACAACATAGGCTGGCTTTTGTCGAAGCTTGGTGTCAACATCAACTAAAGTGTGCTGGCTCAGTTTGCTGGCTGTCCGTAAGGCATGCAAACTCTTAAAGGTAAGAATAGTTTCTTCTAACCATTTGTGGGTGGGTAAGGTCTTATCCTGACACGCCAATTCTTTACACAGTTGTACAGACATTGCTTCTGTCCAGGCGTCTTTACTCACATAGCCCTGCTTGCTTACTGTAGAAATGTTGACTTTTCCCCAACAGCCGTGGGTCAAAGTTACTGTGATACTTCCTGCCATGGCAAAAAAATAGACAAGAGAAAAGTATGCCAACATAGATTAGAGAATTTCTGTTAAAGTTTACATGATCAAAGTACTTTTAGCGAAATATCTTTGATAATAAATGTAATAAGAAGATGAAAGGCGTGCACTGATTCCCAAATATTGGATGGCAGGATTCATTCCTAAATGTCATTACTGTCATAAAGTTTCACATTACCTTCACAATCCACATAAGCTAGAGTCTGATTGTTGTCAGGTTCTTGATGTTCTGTGTCACATTGAAGCAAATATTTGTTGCTAGACGAGCAGTTACGAGACTCAACCAAAAATGATGTTTGCTTTTTGAAAGGTTTAGATGAGAAGTTGGAAGCATTCCCACAGTGTAACTCCTGGCATATCATGTTTGCTACATTTTGGTTCCACGTCTGGTTGGACCCAGAAAGCCAGTGGGTTTTGTCCCTGTACTCGATCCCCACGGTGCCAGAGCATGGTTTACTCTCCTCCAGAAAAATCACCTTGTGATCTGTAAGGAAAAAAGGGGGAGGGTGGTCAGTAATTATCAGTGTTTGGATTCAACTGAAACATCTATGAAATCAAGTCTTCCAAACATTTAATTCAATCTCAGATATTCGAAGACTTGTTCAGTGGGGTGTGTTAATCTCGCCTTTATGGTACCAGAAAGTCTTCCTGAATCTTTTCAAAGACAAAGACTCTCAAGACATTTGGTTTCTCTAAGTGAAATTTTCAGATGCAAGAATAACACAAGTTAAGGTTGAACTTTAATAAAATAAAAGTCTAAGAATTACAGAAAAAACCAAGATGCATATTATGTTTCTAAAAAAATGACTCCCTTACTGAGCGCTTTTTATTTTCCATGGGTATTGAAATTTCAAAATATTGATCGATGAGATGTAGAATTTGCTTTTATGATGAATTCAAAATTATAGAAATCACTCCACTGATTAGTTGGTGTTAGCTGTTTTTTGTTCTTTATATTCACTACTATAAATCACCTAACCACCACTAAAACAGAAATACAGATTAGGCATAATAAGGTTAGCATGTGTCTACTGCAAATAAAAGTTAAAGACAAATATAAACAGTTAAAGAGCACATAAAGTTTTTAAGGAAAAAAAGAGCAAAACTCACTTTCACAGGTTATTTCAACTTGATCGTTGACCTGAGTGCCTTTGTCGTCTGTTATGCACTCAGATATGTCGGATATTTGAGTGCCATTGTTACAGCTCAAGGTTAGGAAATTACCAGTTCTTTTGTCAAATGTTTTAGAGCTTTTGTTTCCGCTGGCCCCGCATTCTAGTTGTTTGCATACAACTGCTGAAAATGTCTCATCCCATTTGTCACTGATGGCTGTTTTCCACTGGTCCTCATGCTGAACCTCCAATTTTCCAGCACAACGTCCAGGACCATCCACCAGTTTCACATTCACGCTCCCTGTATCAAGGTGAAAATATATTTATGAAAGAGTGGGAACCAGTCTTTCTGGACTAGCAAAATTACAATGTTTTGCATCATAGTTGACGTGGCACCTGGAAAGTTCATAATATTACGAATTTCATATTTAAGATTACCGGTAAATCTTACCAGAACAGACAACATAAGGAACAGATGAGCATCTTATGTTATTGTGATGCTTAGCTCTACAGTGCCACAGTGAAGACTCACTCCCTGTGCATTCCACATGGTCCAATATCCCACTTGTGTCTTGGCTTAATGATTTATAACTAATGGCCTAAAAGAAGCATATTACAGGCTGAATTTGTTATTTACAAACAGGAAGAAATCTGATCTAAACTGCAATTCAATCCAGACCCACTTCACACATTTAAGAAACACTGATCTGGGGTTCTAGAAGGAGCAGTGTGGGAAAGACCTGAGCACAGCTCGTCACGCTGTTGTAACAGAAGGCATTAAATCCAAGCACTTAGTGAATGAAGCAAAGAAACAACTCATTCTGCAAAGAAAACGAATAATCAGCTGAATTATCAACAGCACTTTTTTAAACAGAGAGGAAGCAAGTTACCATCACACTTGGAGTTAGAAAACATTGCACATACACTGAACATATCCTCAGCAGAGCAAGATGGTTGAGAAACGCCCAGCGTGCCCTTCATCCCTCATCGACCATTTGCTGAAGTCTTTTTGTAGCTGTAAAGACCGAGTCAAAGAGTCCTTTAGAAATCTTTGATCTTCTCTCATTTAGACTACTGTAAAGGTAATGTAACTCTCTCTCCAGCCAGTTCAGAATACTGCTGCTTAGCTTTTAACTTTTAACAAGAGGGAGTTACTGTTAGTGAGAGCTTTCTTTGGTCATGCGTTTCCATCTGTGTTGTACTTTTATACATTTTATTTTGTCATTCCTTTTTACTATACATTTTATTCATGATTCTGTATCTGTGAAACATGCTATATAAATAAATTCTGCTCATTTTCTTTACAAATTTAAGAAAATAAGCAGAATTTTGCAATTTTAAATAATATTATGGTTAGATTGTTTATTTTGAAGAATATGTTCACTTTACAGAACATAGAAGCTTGAGTCGACTTTTATGGCTAGGCTTAAAACTTTCCTTTTTGATAAAGCTTATGGTTAGAGTGGTTTAGGTTATCTTGAGCTCTGTAGTTATGCTGCCATAGGCTTAGGCTGAAGGAGGACATAATGGCCGTATTTCAACGTTTGCATTTTATATTTATGTTTTTTCTCTTCCTAGGAGCTACATCTGGCGTGGCTCTGTGATCAGCTGTGATATCATCCCTGCTGCTGCCAACAACGTCATGTTCTCCTTCTACAGATGATACACCTCGCCCAGTCTTTGTGTTTAACCCTGCCTCTCTTCTAGACATAGCTACTGACTGAGCTTTTACTGTGACTAACTGTATGGACTCTTTCATACTCTAGACTTGAAAACTGGCTCTGTCCTTAATAAAGACACTAAAGGAGCTACTACTGCCATTTACTTTTTACTTTTCTGTAACATAGAAAGTACTCCTAGGCCAGTTGGTCATGGCAGATGGCCGCTCACACTGAGCCTGGTTCTGCTGGAGGTTTCTTCGTGTTAAAAGGGAGTTTTCCTTTCCACTGTTGCTACATGCATGCTCAGTATGAGGGATTGCTGCAAAGTCAGCGACGCAATACCAGCAACTGTCCACCTGCGCTACATGCCCATCCAGGAGGATTGAATGCTGCAAGTCATTGACTCGATGCAATCTGCTGGATTTCCTTAGACAGAAAACTTTTAAAGAAATTTGAATAAAAATCTGACAGTACTGTTTGATAACTAGGATCAGTTAGAATGTGTGTACCTGACTTGGGATCTGTATGATTTGATTGACTTTTTTCAAATGTTTTTTTGCAAAGTGCCATGAATTGATATTTGTTGTGAACTGGATTGAATTCATTAAAAGAAAAGTGCTCATCAATAGTTGTGTAAGACCTTTGACCATTTCTAGAAAAGAATTGTGGACATTTTAACATGAGGTCTGAGAACCTCTGGTCTAAAAACACTGAAAAGTGACATAGAGAAAAGAATAATTTTCTGCCTTAGAAACACAAATTTTCTTTCCATTGAATTAATAATAATTTAATTTAACAATGTTTTGTTATTTGATAAGTTACAAGGTAAAGATTATCAGCTGAGGTTCAAGTTGTTATTTATCCTCTTTTCAAAGTTCCAAAATTATTTTCCCACAACAGAGAGTGAACCCTGGGGACTCACCTTCCCACAGTTCAGTTCTTTGCAGACCATTTCAGCATTTTTTGAAGTCCAACCCGTCCCACAAGCAGTTTTAATACTATTATTCACTTTTATTCTGACCCTACCATAGCACTTGGTTTCGCTGTTTCTGTCATTCGTCAGAACCACACTGACGCGGTCTGTTGTGAAAGAAAAAGAAAGATGAACATGCAGTTCATCTCATGATTTATATTTCAAATATTAAAAAAGATTGTAACAATAATGTAACTGATCTGGAAAACAAAACTAACAGTGGTTATGTTAAAGATTAACCTGATTACCTGAGCAGGTCAGATGGTGGCCTTTGTCATCCTGTGTGAGGTTACCAGAGGCACCACAGTGCATTTGCTGACACAACTTATCAGAACTAGTTCTGTTCTGTCCAGTAGATTTCCACTTATCTTTTTCCTTTTCCAGTAGTCCAGAACAAACATTTGACCCCTCTCCTTTCAGCTGCACTCTATCATGGCCTGTTTTAATGAAACCGGTTTGATTATTTACTGTTGTTTTCACCGTGCATCAGCTGGATCTGTGCAACATGCTATTTGTTACCTTTACACATGATCAATACAGGCAATGCACATGATGGGGATGCTGATTGTACACACTGCCATGGATGAGTCACATCAGCAATGCCTGAACAGTTCATTTCCATCCTTTCCACATTTTGGAAGTCTTCCAAATGCATCCATTCAGATCTTAAAATCTCTGTGACCCCCCCACACCCAAGGTTTTTACACAACATATTTGCCTCTTCGTTTCCTTTGAAATGACAATATATTACAAGGGATTCATTAATTGTTTCAATAAACACTGGGTCATACAAAACATTTTTGTGGGTTATTAGATCAAGATTGCCAAAGGATTAATTTTGCCTTTACATTTAAAATAATTAGATAGGATTGTAATTCATATAGACAATATGTTGACTTTTCCTTAAAGCTCAGGACATGATTAATGAATTATATTGAGTTTTACTGTTAGTTTACAGTTTACAGATGAGTTCTTACCAAACCCGTTGCTGCAGATGTAACCATTTCTATTTGGCTGTCCAGTCGACTGAACAGTGTACTGGACCGCTCCCTCACATTTATGTGGTTTCAGGTTGATCTTGATCTTATCTAAAAAGGTCAAAAACAGTTTTATGTCATTTTCAGCATGTCAAATGGACTTTGTTTTGTTGTGTTGTATATTAATGCATACAATAGGAAATATTAAAGACTCACTTGAACATGTGACCATTTTCACTGTGGGCTTTTTGTAAAAACTGACTTCTGGACCGGGCCAACCTTCGCAATCCCACAGACTTCTCTCATTCCCCTGACACTGCAGTTCATTGAGCCAGACTTTGCTGTTGAGGGGCCTGTACACATCTTTTATGCCATTCTCAGGTTTCCCACAGTGTGTGCTCCTGCACACCACTTCTTCAGTTGCCTTGTTCCAGTATTTATCTCCAACATAGCCCTTTTCATTTCCATAATAAGCTTCCACATGTCCTTTACAGGGGCTGTCTTTGTCCTGTAGGTTCCGTAGGATAATCTTTCCTGGTTTTGGATCTGGTTACAGAGTATAGGATTTATAAAGCAGCACAGCATTTTTCTGAGAGAGATAGCATCACACATGAGCATCATGTTTAAAACCAATCTTCATACTGTACCAAGCAAAGGCTTTAATCCATCTGCAATTCTCCAATTCATCTCCAATTTAAATAAGTAGACATTTTTAAACACGTATCACTATTTGGGCTCCTCCTGCATGGAGTTTACACTTTCTCCAATGTTCACCCCAGTTGTCTCCGGGTACTCCCGCTTTTTCCAACATACCAGAAATTTACGTTAGGTTAATTAGTTTCTCTAAGTTGCCCTTTGCAGTGAGTGTGTGTGTGTGTGCATGGCTGTCTGTCCAGTGTGTTTCTGTGTTATCTATAATGGACTGGTGGCCTGCCCAGGGTGTACCTGGTCTCTCATACAATGACCACTAGAGACAGACAACAGTTACTCCGGTACCCTGAGTGGATAAGCTGGTACAGATGATGCGTGTCTGTATGGGGGTGTGGGTTATGTCAGACTCCATACTTTTGTACCACATATATCTTCTTCAGGTTTCTTGTTAGTAGCTTTGTTGTTTTTATAACCAAGTATACAATGTATTTTCTCAGTAAAACATAATTTGCATTTTGTTTTTCCCACAAAAATTCCACCCCATCAAACTGCAATTTTTAATGTCTTTAATTGATTCTACATCTCTCCTGAAATATTTTTTTTTATATTAATTAATTAATTTGTGCGATCATGTTAGCTTTAGAACCTGATTGATGTGACTGATAGTGGCAAAAAAAAGTAAATAAAACTCAAGTGTGACTGCAATAAGCTTCAGGTTTCATAACTAAATATCTTATAATGATAATCTGAATTTAGAAGCAACACACTGTCACTTTGTAAGTATAACATCACACAGGGCCAATCAAAAGTACCTTAATCATGGGGATGAAGTTTGGTCCATTAATGCTTAATGCGAACCGTTCCTTTTTTGGCATGAAATGATTTTACAACAATTTCAATACATTTTTAAAGTAAAGATTCTGTGCACAAGTTTCAATTTAGTTGTAATAACACAGACATGTTCCATTATATACATACATTTCAACTAAGATTCTGTTAAATATCCCTGTAGGAGCTGTGCCTTGAACATACGCTTTTTGTTGCCATTAACAATCCTCTGGTGTCATCTTGGCTGGATATATGACCTCTCTTCTTAACAGAACTGGTAGAGCTCATTTAAATAGTTGATTTCTTCCATTGGAGCTGTTTTATGAGGGGATGAGTGGTCAGCAATCCAGCCAGAGTTATAAGAGAACCCCATTAATGTCAACAAAGTGCATGTTGTCAATGTGCACATTGCCACAGAAATGTAACCAATTATTAGTCTTGGCGTATGTCTATATTTGAGTACTGAATGGTTCAAATGCATCATTAAAAGTCCCAAATTAATAGGACATTCCTACCAATTAGGACTGGATGTAAACATCTGACTAGAAGTGAATGTGTTATAATATCAAAATAAGGACTGAAATACAACAAATTTTATAAATAAAAAACAAAAATATTTTGGTTATATTAATAAATATTTAAAATGTATTAAAATATTATTTGGCAGGGCTAGTTAAAGCATGTCTGATGCAGAAAAGCTGTTCTCTCTTGTCAAGATTATAATAAAGCTGATTTGAGTGGTAAATACAAATCTTTCCATAGCATTTACACATAATGTTAAAAACTATAAAATAAATATAACCCACCTCTGCATGATTTTCTTTTACAAAAGAGAAAATTACTCTATTTGAAAATTATAGTATTATAGTATTTCAGTTGTTTAAAATTATTTAATACATTTGTTTAGAAAAATGTTCATAAAACATTCCTCAAATTTATACAACATATGATATATGGCTAAATCCAGGATGAAGAAATCTGATATTTTTCAAGGTTTCCTTTGGCTAACAATAACTCAGAAATGAAGGATGGCTATTTTCTAAGACAGGAGCAGCAGAAATGTCGATTTTATAACATTAAAATAAATATTTCTTCTTTTTCAAATTCAGGATTAAATTTAATATCCCACAGATCTATTTTGCATCAAGACTTAAGAATAAAGATGAAACTGTAACTTGCCTGATGAGCTTGCCGGCCCAAAGTGAGCTAAGCTGTGGAGGAGCAGAAGGAACCACATCATCGCCACAGCTCATGACTAGCGACTAAGGGGCACAGATGATCTGTGCGACTTTATATTGACAAGGAAGTGCCCGCCAAAAATGGATGTGAGCAGCAGACGGCCCATCTTGTGACACTTAAATACTGTTTCAAAATGGATTAAATGGTAAAAAAAAAAAAAACAGAAAATGTAAATGTGAATTTCCTATACTTTATGAACCTTAAATATCAGCAACTAAGCTCCACTGTGATGATAAATGATTCTAGACATGTAAGAATGTGAAATATTTTCAGCCTTACAAACCCTATAAAGAATTGACAAAGGCTTTAAAATCGGTATATTCATTATGTTGTAAACACTTTATTAATTTGTTAATTATTATTATTTAAGAACCTTTATAAACTGATGAATAAAATATTTTTATTGTTTTCTCCTAGCTTTAACTCCATTTATTGAGCTTATTTATGTAGAAAATGTAGTCGACTAAGTGTAGGACTAAGTAGTACAGAAACTTTTTTATTTATTGCTTGGCAGCTTGTATTCAGATTATTTATTATTCCAACATTGTAAATCAAAAGGAACCCTTATCTTTAAAACACCTAAAATGTCACATCTTTCTTTCAAGTGAAGATTGCACATGTGATTAGTTTTAGGTATTAACATGGTAATTCTGATGTAGAATAATATTCGCCTATAAAATAAAAAGTTTATTTTTGTCAGGTATCTGTCTCAGCAGTAGAACAGGACTTTCTGTTCTTTCCTGAACAACATGTATAAGACGACTCGTAACAGACAAACTTTGAGTCCAAAAGGAGGAATATCTGTTTATTCTCGTTTTATTGTTTGATTGTTTCACCACATTCAAACGGCAATGTTACAAATGTGAAACACTACGTGTAACAAAATTTTTTTTATCAGTAATAATTAAAATATTGTTCTAAATTTATTAACAATAAAAAATATAGTAACTTACCAACTTAATAATTATATATATAATTATTGTAATTATAATAAAAATTCATTCATTCATTCATCTTCTATACCGTTCCTTCCATAGTGGGTCACGGGGGAGCTGGTGCCTATCTCCAGCAGTCTATGGGCAGGGTAGACCCTGGACAGGTCACCAGTCTATCACAAATAAACCTGTAATCTTGTGATGAGCTTTTACCAATGTAAATAATAGGTGATTTTTTTTTTTATTTAAAAATGCTGTTTAACAATGACAATAATAAAATTAGTTATTATTATTATTATTAGATAATCTTTAATCAGTAATATGGGGGGGGGGGGTTATCTCAGCTTTTTGTGGTATTCGTGACACCTAACAGAAGTTCTGTCACAAAATGTAAAGACTTTTCAACAGAGCAGTGACAACGGTGGCTGTCAACGGAGGCAAATGTCAGATTACATCAGAGAAATGTCAAACTATTAATATTCTTAGAGGGGATAGAATATTTGTGAGGGGTTAAAAAATGATTAACATCCTGCTTCATGTTATCAGAACGCATCAGGAAACTAGAAAAAAAGCTGCAATAGAAATTTTAAAGCACGCAAACTTGTCGAGATAAAGTTGTTTATATTAGGTCATGATTAACCCGAGCAAACATCTAAAATGCTTAATGTTTCCATTTTGTTTGTTTCAGTGCATTTATTGCATTTATTGAGCCTTGACATGGAAGGATGATGAATGACTGAACTTATCTTCAACATGAAGGTTGAAAACTCGCAGAAACAACGATGGATTCTTTGTGCCTATCAAGATACCACATCTGGTTATTTTTACGCCCATCTAGAAACGTCCCATTCAGCATCGCACTACTAAGTTTAAGTTATAAAATGTCAGTGGTACTGTATGTTTCTACAAAGTAATTTAATCAAAACGGACCTCAGCATCCTAACAGCTTGGAGGTCTGCTGACCAGAGCTGGCAAATGATGCTATTTAACCTGATGAAGATTTTAAGGACTTAAAATAAAAGAGACTCTATTATTATTCGCACACCTTTTAAAATATGTGTAAAAAGCTTTAAAAAATAAATGCATGGTTATTGCTGCTGGATTATCTTACTTTAAAGTTTAGAAAAGTCCTACCTTTATGCAAGTATATTTATTTATGTAGTGAAAACCATCCCGTTAGGTTTTCTTTCCAAGCACCTCGAAAGTGTTTATTCCTGTAATACTTTTTCACCTTTTGTCACATTACAGCCGCACATTTCCATGTATCCATTTGGTTTTTATGTGATTAACCGAAACAAAGTGGGGCATAATTGTGAAGGAGTAGGAAAAGCAAACATGGTTTCTCTACAGTTTTACAAATAAAATCTGAAGAGCTGAATGCATATTTATTCAGCTCCTTTGGATCTGAATAAATAAATTAAATCCAGTGCAAGTCTCCCGATTAAGTTGAGCCTGCTTTTGTGTAATTTTATCTCAGCATCATAAAGACAACATGGTACAGGTCAGGGAGAAAGTTGGGGACAGCAAGGTTAGGTTCTAAAACAATACCCTAAGCTTAGAATATCTCAGTGAGCATTATTCAATCCTTCATTTGACAGGTCACAACTGCAAACCTACCTGGCTGACAGCCCAGGGAACATGACTCAGAGAGACAGGCAAGAGGCCGATGGTAACTCTGGAGGAGCTGCAGAGATCCACAGTTCAACTAGGGGCAACAGGGCAACCATGAGCAGTGTACTCCATAAATGTGGATTCTATGAAGGTGGCAAGTTTGTTGGAAGAAACCCATAAGAAGTCACGTTTACAGTTTGCCACAAGCCATGTAAAGGTGCTCAAGACCAAAATCTAACTTTGTTGCTTTCATGCAAAGGACAAGTTTCTGCAGAAAACAAACATTGCACATCACCCTCAAAACATCATCCCCACCAACAAAGATTCAATGGTGGCAACATAACGCTGTACGGATGCTTTCCTTCAGCAGGGAATTGGAAGCTGGTCGGAGTTGATGAGAAGATGAGGCCAGTCCTGGAAAAAGAAACCAGTTAGAGGCTGCCAAAGACTTTAGACTGGAGTTAGTTTTGATTCACCAGCTCACCTGACACTCTTCATCCAAACTGTGTAATGCTGAGCTATACTGCAAAGAAGAATGAGCTAAAATGGTGGTCTCTTGATGTTCAGAGCTGGTCGAAACATACACCAACAGACTTGGAGCTCTAATTGGTGGTTCTACAAAGTATTGGCTCAATTGGGTCAATTACAGAATGCCAATTGTTTCACGTTTTTATTTGTAAATAAATGTTAAAACAATTTTTCATGCACATCACAATTATGCATTACTTTGTGATGATCACATAAAATCTCAACGAAATACATTAAAGTTTGTGGTTGAACATTAAAATGTAACAAACATTAAGGCTCATGATGCTTTGACACAAAGACACAAAATAATATTTAACAGGTGCTGCTAAAAATGTGTGTCATCTCCAAATCAGGAGTACAGTGTTATTACACTTTTTGGTCAGTACGACAGCACTCAGCGCATCTTCAACCATTACTCCCATCTCTGGAGTCCTGGGTTCTCTTTAATGCTCTCTTCTCTTCAGATCGTCCCCCAGGCTTTCTTCAGTGTTTCTAGTGTTTCTACAGTGTTTATATCTGTGGACTGAGATAACCATGGAAGAAGGTTCATTTGATAGGCAGATTTTTATTTAAAATCTCCTTGTATTTCAATGTTTTCACGATTCCATGCACTCTAACAAGGTTCCCAGGACCTTTTGAGGAGAAGCGTGCCCACAGCATCACAGATTCTTCACTGTACTTAACCATGACCAGAAGTTGCTTTCCCGCAAATTCATCCATTGATTTGAAACAAAAAAAGCTGTTTATTTAGAATATCTTCAAATCTTTGGTTCAGATTTTTAAAATAGGGGTTCTGTTATGAGGCCAATAAATGAGTTTTCACTTAGCCTAAAAGCTAGTGGCTTTTCAAAGTGGGATAACACATAAACTGCGTCTGCCATGTTAAAACTGTTGTCTCTAAGTTTATCGGGGTTCTTGAGAACCCTTATTCTCCATATATAACCCGTTTGAACTTTAAACTTTTTTATTTTTGCATTTCATGCAAATACATTGAGGCCCATGGTTATTTACTTAGAAGAGCATGTTGGGAGAATCTGATCCCAGTACCTTTCTGAAGTGTAGGCACTGAAATAATCAGAAAAAGAAATATATTAAAAAGAAACATTAAAAAATTAATTTAAAAAAGCTGCCACAGCAGACAGTTACTTGGACTGTACACTTCAGACACATTCTGTTTTGCTTTACATATTGTAGGCTGTGACCTTCCACTGTTCTTAGTTGAAATAACTAATTACGTCCGTGTAAATAAGAATCTAATATAAATGTGAAGGACGATTGAAGAATCAATTTGAAATATTTAAGGAAGACGTTATTTTAACATGACAGGAAATGACTTTCCTCAGAGCCGCAAAGTTGAACTAACTACAGTATTAAAGATGAGATTAAAGATGCAAGGTTACTGATACAGTGAGAATATAGACCATTACAAACCTCTTACAAGAAACCCTTATTCAGAAAATCTGAAACATCTCTGATCCAGAGATCAGCTAGTACAAGCTCTGTACGTTACAGCATGGGTGAATTTGTCATGTTTTTGAGTTGTTTGTTGAGTTGATGCTGTCAGAAGTACAAACTAAATACCTATTTTGCAGTTAACACACCACACACAGCAGGATTATCTCATAAGATTATCTTAAAAGCCATCACGATAATCGGGGCATTACGTATTATGTTGTGAAGCCAAACCTTAATCTGACATAGAAGTTTTACATTTTTCAAAATTGAGTTGCTTTAATTATTATGTGTTCTCTCCTAACAACTAGGGTTAAATAGACTTCTTACACTCAAGACAAAAGGTTTCAGCAAAGTCAAGAAATGCGTTGAAAATAACTCTAACCCCCAAGGTCATATCAAGTTTAAAAATAGAAATATTATCGAAAAGTTCATTTATTTTAGTAACTCAAGTGCAAGTCAATAAATAAATTAATTTCACACGCATTTTATTTCTGCATATTACTCCACTGCCAGCTAATGAAAACGTGACATTTAATATTGGAATATGACATCAGGCCCAAATACAAACAGATATTTTCAACCTAAAAGTGGCTTTATTGAAAAGTATGTTTACACACTTGCTAAAGGTTACTCCGAACGGGACGTGTATGTCGAAAAACACCACATTAGAAAACCCACTTCAATTAATTGAATCGACTGTATAAATACAATAAAACCTCCTTTAAACTCTTTGGAACACGTCTTTGAGTGAGTGAGGAAAAGCAACTTAATATAAAGCATATTAAACTGTTCACACGTGTTGACTGGAAATTATGTGAATAAATAAGTAGCTGAAACAACATCTACGCTCGAACTCGAGGCCGTATCACAGACTGGTCGTTATCAGGCATATTTCCTTCTTATCAAATGCAAAGAAAAATATGAATGGGTAGTATTTAAACTTGCATCCATTTTAAACTTAAAGCGTTACACGTTACACGATTTTCTCTAAATCAGATTACTTGTCTTTATTTTTTTTCTCCTTTGTAATTTTCTAATTATCAATTTCTTGTAAGTCCCCACTATAACACTAGAATGTTAAAACAAAACATAAACCATTAGGCATTTTGAAACTTTCTTCCGAACAACTTGAAAAAATTTTTAGACTTACAAGTAGTAGTTAAATACAAACCCTGGCTTAAGAACTATTCATTTAAATTTTAGCACATGCTTAAATATATCATGTTATTTCCTTTCTGTAGTTTTTCTGATTGTGATTTTTTGATAGCGCAGACAGGTAGCAGCGCTGCATTTTTGTGATTTTTTTTTATTAAACTAAATATAGAATGAACACATAATCCAATCTAACTCTGAAGTCATGTAACAAGGTCTTCTATTCTATAAAAACAGATTTCTGTTGTAGCATGAAATACTCCAGAGTTAGTAGTGCGGATTGATGCAAACGGGTTAAAACCATTGAATGTAAATATCATTGGAATATAATTGTAATTGTGTAATCAGTAAAAACGCACCCTCCCCACCCAACCTACAAAGACCGGTGTTCATTTGATAGTCGGGTGGGTTAAAATTCGTAATTTCCGCGCGAATATTAACAGCAAATTGCATGTCGCGGCTGCTGCTCTCTCAGAGCCGTTTGACCAAGTTATCCATTTATCAGCGCAGCGATCAGAGTTGATGCATAACTGACTCAACCACCAGCTTGTGACAGGAGCCAGTTTAGCAGAAACCAAGCCACAAACCTTCTGGCTCATGTGTTTGAAACCAGATCTTCTATCTTGGCAGGAAACACAGATCTTACACTTGCTTCTTCCTCACAAGCATTCTCAGGAAACATGAAAGTACTAACTCTCGACTGTGTTCATTAGACTCTATTTCAATTATAAAATAGATACATATGAGCCTTTCATATATTTACCTTCATGTTAATTTCCATCCTTTTTTAAATCCAACTTAAAATGGCGTTAAAGGGCACTCTAATCAGCAGGGAATCACTCCATTTGATAAAATCTTATATCAAAAAACAGAAATAGCGTGACATTTACCCGTCATGTATACTACAAAATACCGTTACTGGAAAATTTATTTCAGCAGTGATCAAACCTACAAAACAAAGAAAAAAATTCAAAATGTTTTATTTATTCCCTATAAAAAAACAAGCTAATAGTGGCTGATGCTTGTTTTTAATGGTAAAATACAGCATCTGCTTGTATGATTTATGACCTCATCTAACAAAGGCACAAGAGAACAGATACAATTAGTGTTCAACGAGTGAACAAAAACGGTCACATACTGAAAATTTTATAAAATTAATTTATAGAAATTTTTCTGATCATCAAGAAATCCAGTTAAAATACCTGTTAAATACACCTTTATCATATGTAAGACACAATTGCTCTATGAATTTAGTTTGACTAACGTGTATAACTCATCTAGAAAAAAAATAACTGCATATGACAACATCTCTCAAAGATTTTAAGACAAAACGTTTTGAAGGTTTTGAAGAGGAAGAAAGAAAAATAATTGAGAATAGTTGAGATTTACTTTTTTAGATGTGATATTTCTATTTTTATCAAAATAGCAAAAAAAAAAACTTTTATAGTGCTTGTTTTGTTTATTAGAGGTAGACTGATGGGATATTGTTTGTTTTTTTAAATAAAATGGAACATGTGAAAAAATAGGCTAGGATAACAGTACTGGAGCCTGGATACTTTCTACAGGAGTGAATATCTAATGCCAAACAATATCTGCATTGTTAATTAAATTTTTTGTGCTCATGCTCTCACGTTTTGCAGTACACATGAAGCATATCAACATTCTGCCCATTTATTTTTAGTAATTCTATTTCAGGTATAATATGACATTTTAGACACAATTACGTTGCACATTTAAATATGTTTTTACCTCTACACACAACCATCTGAAACAGCGTAACCCCACCCAGTTAAGCCAAAGGAAGATCATACCATGTGTAATGTGTAATACCATGTGCTTGAAATGTTGCTGTTGCAGTAAAGGTTGCTCAGACAGTGACTGCTTTCAAAACTAGATTGCTTCTGCAAATAGCATGCAAATACTAAAGGTTTGTTACCTTTTAAAAATAATCACATTTGTTATAATTGACATATTCTGCTGGGGTTTGTGCCACAGTGATAATAATAAGTGTAATAAAGCATAAAGTTTATTGTGGTGTAGAACCACAGCTACCTTGTCTGTGATGCAAAAAAAAAGACTTTTTTGTAGTAAAGGATTGCTGTATTTTTTGTAGTTGTTGAGGGAAAATCTTCACTAACATTTTAAATAAAGTAGCAAATACCATAGATGGTTAATTGTGACGTAAATAAACAAATGTAAATTGAACAATAAAATAGCAAATAAAGACAAAAAATGTTTTCATGTTGTTGGATTTTACTTCTCTATTCTTTTGAAATTGCTTTTATAAATATTTATTTTTCTTTTTTTTTTTTTTTTAAATAAATATTTATTTTTCGACTTTTTAAAGGTGCATGTGCAGGTTTTGTGGTGGTGTGTGAACCATGTCTGCAGATTCTTAATGCAGTGAGCTTTAAATCTTAATGTGTTGGATCTGCCTGGTTCTCTAACTGGGTTTGTCATTTAAAATGTATTGAGAAACAATATTCATTCCATCGCGTTTTAATATTTGGTTCAGTCTTGGTAATGTTTTTATTTATTTATTTTCATGAGGTAGCACTGTTGCCTTGCAGCAAGAAGGTCCTGGGTTCAATTCCCGGCCGGGGGTCTTTCTGCATGGAGTTTGCATGTTCTCCCCGTGCATGCGTGGGTTCTCACCGGGTACTCCGGCTTCCTCCCACAGTCCAAAGACATGCCTGTTAGTTAACTGGTCACTCTAAATTGCCCTTAGGTGTATGAATGAGTGTGTGCATGGTTGTTTTGTGTGTTGCCCTGCGATGGACTGGCGACCTGTCCAGGGTGTACCCGCCTCTCGCCCATAGACTGCTGGAGATGGGCACCAGCTCCCCCGCGACCCACTATGGAATAAGCGGTAGAAAATGACTGACTGACTGACTGATTTTCATGAGGTTTTTAGATTAAGGTCTTCCTTTGATCAAAGCTGGAACTATTTCCTCCATCGATTTTCTTTATTAAGTCAAAATGTTTCTGTGCACTACTGCTGTGATTGCAGACAGCAGAGGCTAAATGCATGAGATGTTCCAGGGTGTAGCAGGTCCGTGACGCCGACAGATTGTGGTTCATATTGACTGTGAAAGTTCTTAAGAAAATTGTCGACACCCACCACCAGCACTTCCCCCATTGATAGCTAATTTACTTCTGATAACAGCTTCCGTGCGTGCCTGTGTTTATGAGTGGGGGGATGGGGATGTTGTTCGCTTTAAAATATACATCTGGATCTTTAAACTGGCCAAAAATGAGGAGAATTCGAGCTCTGTTGAAAATGTCTCTGAGTAAGAGATTCTTACTCTTAAGCCCACAAAAATCTTTCTCTTACCAACACTCTTCTTCGGACGAAATGTAATGTTTTAGAGCAGTCCAGCCAAAATACAGACTTGATTCTGGTAAAAAAAAATAGGGCATTGCAAAAGATGAAAAGTCAAAAATATCAGTAAATATTTTGATACTGTATTGCAATATTAGCTCAAATGTAAATAACGATAGAGAAGCTTTTTTTTTTAAACGATGCCCCTTGGACATTATCTTCTCTCCTCAGAGATGCCTGGTCTGGGCCTTAGTTACATGGCCATCGCTATCATGGCTGTGTGCTTTGGGTCTGATTGGTCTCTGTAAACTGTTAGCAAGGTGATGAGCAGTGCCTATTTTTCTCCAGAAATTACGTTTTGAGCTTAGGCAAAAAAATCTCAAAAAGTCTTGGCACTCCATCTTAAGGCCTGATTGGTGGAGTGCATCAGCGATGATTGATCTTCGGAAAGGTTCTCTTGTTTCCACATTGGTATGTTGAAACTGCTTTATGCCTGGTTCACAGGATTTTTATGCTGATTTTTGCCTTGATCTTCCCCATCCGATATGCACTGATTATTATAATGGCTCTTAAGATAATCTTATGAGATAATTCTGCCGTGTGTTAAGAGTGATCTAGTCTGCTCGGAAGCACGTCGGTACTGTTCCGATCTCAATGTGGGGATATTCAACATGTTAGATTTTTTGCCCCGATTTCCTACCATCTGGGGAAAAACATACGAGCCTCTTGAATGTAACGTATAGCCAATCAGAAACAGAAGGGAATTACTCTGAACTCACGTTTGATCTGAGAGGGTTTGCCAGATTTCCCATCTAAAATCTGGATGTTTGTGAGTGAAATCTGTTCATGTGTTGTGTGTTGTGCTTGCCGTGTGGCTGGACACCACGCAGTGTAAGACTGAATCTGTTACACCTACGATTTTTTATCGTCATTTGTGGGGTCTCTCAAGTTTTGAACTTCAGGCGACAATTTGACAATCCTGCCGTGTGAACCAGGCATTAGTGACCTTTAGGTTCCCAGTTTGTTCAGTTTGGTCTGTTGGACGGACCTAGGGAGTGTCATGGCAGTTCACATTTTTTTTTTCCATTTCTAAATAATCAAGAATCACAGAGCTTTTGAGACCTTCATCCCCACTAAAATTTTTTGAATCCTCCCTCAGATTTCTGCTTTGATTGAATTCAGTCTCTGAGCTCAAACATAGACAAACACTGAATCCTAATAGCCCAACCACATTCCTGTGTATTTGCCACTTTATAGATTTTGTCTGTTTTGGCTTATCTGTCACATTGAAAAGTTTTGGATAATCAAACAATTTCAATTTCAAACAATAACCTGAGAAACACAAATTGCTCTTTCCAAATAATGATTTTATTTATTAAGGGAAAGCTATCCACCCCAACCTGACCATATGTGATAAACGTAATTTCCTCTAAACAAGATAACTATTTGTGTCACTCCTGATGTGAACAACTGCCATCAAACAAACAATGAGTCTTTACCATTGTTGTGGAGAAATAGTAAACAGCTTTCTTAGCTGAATTGTTTTAAAGCGGACACATCATGCTTTTAAATTCTTTCTTTCACACTTAAATCGCTCAGTTGTGGTCTCTATAAAGTGAAACTGCAATGCTTTGGTATGAATTCCTTGTTATTGTAGCCTCAAAGGTCCCTCTTTTACCTCTGTTCTGAGGTGTGTCTACAACTCGTTTTGGTGCGGTCTCTTTAAATGCTGTTGAGGCACCTCACACCCCGCCCCCCTCCAGGTCAAGGTGTGCTCCACTTTAACTTGTTTGGCCATTTTTGTAGTTGGATAACAATTATCTAGCGCAGCAGAAACAAGACATCATGATGCTACAGCTATCAAAACAATGGCCGCAACGTCAACATACAATAAATTCATGTCTAAAATAAAGTTTGTTGTCGTTTACGCGTTATTTTCAGCTTACTGCTTTGCTGCGTCCATTGTTTCTACAGACAGAAGGAACTGACCTCTAAATCAGATGAAGTCTTTCAGCAAATCCTTCTTGATACTGGCAAATGTTGCTGAAGAACTTGTATCTTGAATTGGGGGAAATAGGAATTTCCCCACTGATGTTGGAACATTTACATGGAAAACAAAATTTAACCAGGTATAAACCAGGTTTAATTTAAAGAGGTTTTGATGCTGGGGAAAAGTATAATGAATTGTGTGGGTTAATACACACAATAACCTAACCAAACTTATCCTCTTTCAGCATAGGCGCACTTGAGCTTGGACTACAAAATCGCAGCGAGAAATAAATATGGCGGATACGCGAAACTGATCAGTCGGTAGTCCATGACCTTGTTTAGCTGTTCTGCAGCAAATACTGTGACGTAACAGTTGAAAAAACACATAGAGAAAATTGAAGTGACTGAAAAATATTGCCTAAACAAAATATAAAGATATCTCTGCAACACCTTGAGAGACTAAATTCAACTTTTCTGCACTCCTACAGACTCCAAGTACACCAAAATATATTTAAAGGCAAAAAAAGTGGATTTTGCAGGATATGTCCCCTTTAATTCAGCCACATTGGAGGACTTTGAAGCATGAATGTCCTGTTTAAGGTCATGCCAGACAATCTCAGTCGATTTAAGTCCACAATTTTACTAGGCCACTACAACACCTTCAAGGAGTTCTTTTTTTCTTTTCTCAGCCATTCAGAGGTGAATTGCTGATCCTTCTTGCATTATTGTCCTGCTTCATACCCTACTGAGCATTTTCCCTCAGGATTTTCTAGTAGAAAGCAGAATTCATGGCTCCATTAATTACAGCAAGTTTTATTTTTGTCTTGTTAGTCCAAAGAATATTTTCCCAAACGTCTTGGTTGATCATCAAGATGTTTATTGGCAAATGTGAGAATGGCCTGTGTCTTCTCCTGGTCTTGAATGATTTTGGCCTTGAAACTCTGTTGTGGAGAATATTTTTCTCTTTCTAAATGTTCTAAATGTTGAACCGCCACCTAAACGTGGTGGAGGGGTTTGAATGCTCGAATGACCCTGGAGGCTATGTTGTCAGGGGCATAAATGCAACCGGTAGGGTCTCCCATAGCAAACAGGCTCTGGGTGATGGGTCAGACAGAGAGCGGTTCAGACGCCCTCATGAGAACCACTAGAATGAGGCATGTGACGTCGCCCGGTATGGCGGAGCCGGGGTCTCACCTTGGAGCGACGCCTGGTGGCCGGGTTATTCCTCATGGGACCTGGCCATTCCAAGCCCAAACCAGTGACACGAGGCCATCCCTCACCACCTGCAAGGGGATCCATGAGGGACCGGTGCAATGAGGATCAAACAGCGGCTGAAGGTGGAGACCTCGACGACCCGATCGCTGGATGCTTAAACTGACTCTAGGGACGTGGAATGTCACCTTGCTGGCGGGGAGGAGCCTAGGCTTGTGTGGGAGGTCGAGAGATATCATCTAGAAATAGTCAGGCTCACTTCTACGCACAGCGTGGGCTCTGGAACCCAGCTCCTCAAGAGAGGTTGGACTCTCTTTTACTCTGGAGTGGCTCATGGGGAGAGTCGGGAGGCTTGGTTGGGTTTGCTTGTCGCCCCCCAGCTCAGCCGTTTCGTGTTATGGTTTATCACAGCGAATGAGAAGGTGGCATCCCTGCACCTTTGGGTCAGGGACAGGTCTCTGACTGTCGTTTCATTCTCCGGGCCGAGCTGTGGTGCATACATTGTTCATGGACTATGTACCTCTCTCTGTCAGACTGATTATAACCATTGTAAAAGAAAAGGGGTCGCACAGGTAGCAGAATTAAAGGGTGTGTTTGCACCTCAACCATAACTGAGCCGGTTTAGGCTAAACCTGACTCCCCCTTACTCCTTCCAACAGGGAGGGAGGAAGGCAGAGGTAAAAATAATTGGAGAGTGTTGTTTCCTGTTGCATTGTGTGAAAGGTGGGTAACTTTAAAATGGGCTAAATCAATTCAATCGAATCATTTAGATTTCAAGTCAGGCACATGCATTTCAATTAATAACTAACCTTTGAACAGTACAGTCAGATTCAGTTATTTATTCAAATTGGATAAAAAGTTTTTCCATCTAAGGAAACCCAGCAGATTGCATCCAGTCAGTGACTTGCAGCATTCACTCCTCCTGGATGAGCATGTAGCGACTGTGGACAGTCACTGGCGTTGACTTTGCAGCAATCTCTCATACTGAGCATGCATGTAGCGACAGTGGAGAGGAAAAATTCCCTTTTAACAGGAAGAAACCTCCAGCAGAACCAGGCTCAGTGTGAGCGGCCATCTGCCTCAACCGACTGGGGGTTTGAGAGAACAGAGCAGAGAAGGAAAAAGAACACAGAAGCAGAGTGTATCATCAGTAGAAGGTGAGCATTAAGTTGTTGCCAGCAGAAGCTTGGACGATGCCCCCCTCCATGAAGGTGTCACAGGAAGACAAGAGAGAAGAGAGAGAAAACATAAAGTTAAAAGCTGAAATAACAGCAAATAATGCAAATTGGATAATAGTATGAGAATGTAGCGAAGAGAGTGAAAGTGGTCATTATGTCATCCAGCAGCCTAAGCCTATAGCAGCATAACTACAGAGATAGCTCAGGATAACCTAAGCCACTCTAACTATTAGCTTTATCAAAAAGGAAAGTGTTAAGCCTAGCCTTAAAAGTAGACAGGGTGTCTGCCTCACGGACTAAAACTGGGAGCTGGTTCCACAGGAGAGGAGCCTGATAACTAAAGGATCTGCCTCCCATTCTACTTCTATAGACTCTAGGAACCACCAGTAAACCTGCAGTCTGAGAACGAAGTGCTCTGTTAGGAATATATAGACCAATCAGATCTCTGGTGTATGATGGAGCTAGATCATTAAGAGGGCAAGAGGGCAAAGAGAGGGGAAGACATTCGGCAAAAGTCGCCGGGTCTGGGACTCGAACCCGGGACAGCCGCATCAAGGACCACAGCCTCTGCACATGGTCACGCACTTAACCCCAACACTACCAGCACTATGTTCTTCACTTCTATTGTCAATGCTGCCACCCGTAGCTGTGGCCATAAGGTCTGCTGCGCCTGTCCCAAAAGGAATCCCGGAACCTGATGGTGGACACCAGTAGTAAGGGATGCTGTCAAGCTGAAGAAGGAGTGCTATCGGCCGGAGCTGGCTTGCGGAACTCCTGAGGTGACTGAGGAGTGCCGTGAGGCCAAGCGTGCCATGTCCCTGCTTGTGGCAGAGGCAAAAACTCTGGCCTGGGAGGAGTTCGGTGAGGCCATGGAGAAGGACTACCGTTCAGCCTCGAAGCGATTCTGGCAAACCATCCGGCGCCCCAGGAGAGTGAAGGAGTGCTTCGCCAACACTGTTTAAGGTATGGGTGGGGAGCTGCTGACCTTGCCTGAGGACATTATCGGGAAGTGGAAGGAGTACTTCAAGGATCTCCTCAATCCTGCTGTCACGCCTTCCCTGGTGGAAGCAGAGGCTGGGGACTTGGAATTGGACTCTTACATCACCCAGGCTTAAGTCACCGAGGTGGTTAAAAAGCTCCATGGTGGCAAGGCTTAGGCGGTGGAAGAGATTAGCCTTGAGTAACTCAACAAAAAAGCAATAATAGGAGAAATCTGTAAGAGGGAAATACTGTCTGACAGGATAATAAAAAAAAGTTAATTGGTATAGTCAGAGAATACAGTTACAAAAGATTTTATTAAGTTTTCTAAGTAAAAACACACTTTGTAGTGCCAAATGGTGCCAACATGGGATGTGTTCACTAAAAGCTCTGTAACTTTGGTTTATTTCAGCTGCATGAATCTTAGCAATAGTAATATCCACAAGTAGATTTAGGGTTTTCTAACATGTTTAGCCCTGTTCATGATATTTCTAAAAGGTTTATATATTGTATAATTCAGAAAAAACTGGCAAAGGAAGAATTTTCTTTTGCGTTCCATCCTCATTACCTCCAGAACAATAGCAGCTACTGTGACATTAATAATTCTGATGGAAAAGTGCTTTAATTTGATACCAAGATTATTTAAATAGAGTTTGTAATTGCTGAGAAAAACTGGGCATGTTATTTCCAGCGCAAACTTCACAAAAACCCCTTTTAAGTGGTGTAAAGTGCCATGAGAGTTTACTTAATGAGTACAACTGAGAACATACGCTTTACACAACAAGATGAGCGTTTTTTTACATTTTTATCTCTCATTCGAGTTCTTTGCACTCAAATGCAGGTACTATCATTTACCCAGAACCCATATACACACCCACTGACACAAACCACAGACACCTACACAAACAGGAACCATCTAATCAAGACCCTGAGAAATGTTTGTCACTTTAGTCACAGACATAAGTAAGAAAACACGACGACCACAGAACGGACTACTAAACTCATAACGATCATAAGACTGAACCTCAAAGACGCTGTCAGATTAGTTTTAGGGAAAAACATAAACTAGGTGTGTGGTCTTATTGCAGATATGTCAGGAAAATATATCCTCATGTTTTACTTTTGGTTTAACTAGGTAAAAATAGTTTGCAAATTAAAGTGGGGAGAAATGGTCTTCTTAAACAGAGACAGAGAAACGTTTAAAACATTGCAGGACTGTGGGCCCTGAGGACCAGGAGTTAACACTGAATTTTACAAACATTTATATTTTTGGACTATGAGAGGAAGCTGGAAAACCCACGCATGTAGTGGGAGAACTTACAAAGTCCATGCAAAAAGACCCCAGGCAGGTATCCTAAGTAAGGATTTTCTGATAGTCAGCATAATTGGGCATAGTCCCTTTTTCCATCCCAGGAAAAACCTTCGGATTGCAAGACGATTACTCTTCCCACTGAGCCACAGTCAACTCAAAACTCCAAAGGGAGGTTAAAAGACATCTGTATCAGTCTGAGCCACCTGAAATGACTCTTTTTGATGCAGAGGAGCAGAGACTCCTTCTCTGAGCTCCCCCTGTATGAGAGAGCTTCTCAGCCATCCTTCAAGGCTGCCAGAAATTCTTGCATAAAATTAATTAAATAAAAAAAAGACACACACAATGCTTTTACTTATGAGGTACAGTCCTGACTTCTGCTGGTTATGTAAGGTTATGTAAGTTATGTAAGATAATACTAAGGGGAATGTTTGCTATGTATCTGAAACATTATGATACAACCTAAATTAACCTTAACCTGTACCCTTTACATGACCCACAGCCTTCATGCATTTTAATCTTACCTCTGAAATTAAGGTGTTTTTTTTTCCTCCAGCCGCTTTGTGAACTCATACTGTAATACATAATTTCAAAGACAGGAAGACTAATTTATGTATTTACATATATCGACCACTAGATGGCAAAAGAGGATAGCTGATTGAGATTGAACAAGCCTTACTATAATTTCTGTAGATTTCATTGTTATAAAGACGCTAAAGGTGCAAAAAAGAGGAATTCAGAAAAAGCATAAATATATTCAATGCAAGTATTTGAAACATGTTTCTTCTAGTGTTAAAACCTTTTTGTTTCTGTTTTAGCAGTGGTACCATTGCCACATTGCTGAATATATTTATTTTCAACATTAAGTCAATATTACACAAGACCACCTTATTTCTTGAACCTCTTGCACCAAAAGCCATTTCCACATTTAATTCCCCAGGCCTGATGTCAGCTCTGTTAAACGCAGAGTGAGAGAATAAATCCCAGACACCAAAACTAATTTGGCTTGATGAATTCAGAGAATCCTCCTGATCAAATGCCATCCTTAACAGGGCGCTGAGCAGGCAGACGAGCAGAGCACAGCCTGTGCTCAACGATTCTATAAATGAACAGCCTTGCTCTGCGGGGCTTCTTTATTAGTCATCTCTGTGCTGCAGAGCAGAGAAAAAGAGCTTCAAACCCACCACACACATCCACACCTCAAAGCGAAACCAAAGTGTGTGTGTGTGTCATGTTCTGTGATGTTTTCACGCAGCATCTGCAGGGTTTTAGATATTATTGCCTGTCCTGTTCAGATATGCTGCTCCAGGTGGAGGAGGTTGGGAGGAACAGCAGAGGACTCTACCTGAGCTTCTCTGATCATTACACCTAAAGATGCTCGCTGTTATCACTTCTCTGCACTTCACAATATGATCAGTCTCAGTGAGCAGAACTGTAAATATATGTGTAAAAGCCCTGGCACAAACTGTCAAACTGCTACTCCTTACGATGTTCACCCACAATTGTGGGTAAATAAAGTGGAATTAAATGCTGCTTTGTAGTAAAGTTGAGCTAAAATGATGACACAACAAACCAAAAACTTCACAGGTATTACTGTTGCATATCTTCTGGATTTTATGATGCCTTAAACACTTTGAAGGCACTACTTACTAACATTATAATTGAACTACACAATTTTCTTCACCATTAGAGGCTTCAGCTTTCTGAGCTGTGGAGAATTAATTTTCTTCAGAAAAAGAATCCAACATAAATGAGACTGACACGCAGATTACTTGTTGTCCAACTTGTTTTTGGAGTTTTTGCTTAACAGATGATGGTGGTCAGAGGGCTCAGTGTATGGCAGCCTCACTTCTGTCAGTCTGCCCCAGGGCAACTGTGGCTACAATGTACTCTACCACTGTCAGTGTGTGAATGAGTGTATGAATGGGTGAATGACTGATTCTGGGGACTTGATAAAGCACTATACAAGTATAGGGCTAATACAAGTTCATTTACCATTTAACAGAAACTTTAGGCTCTGTGCTGTGTTCAGATGTACTTTATTGGCAAACATATTTCTGCAGACTCAATAGCTACAAAGCTCCAAACCTTATGTGCCTTTCAGATTACCCTAAGAACAGAGTCTAGAGAGCTTTATAGAATGTGCCTCGATGGCTGGGCAGCCACACCCAATCCATACATCATCAAGTGTAAAGCAAAGTGTCGGATGCTGTGGTGGAATGCATTTCACAACTAAACTCTAGAGCAGCAGGGATGTTCTCTCTGGGGTGATAAATCAAACCTTTCTGTCTGGCAATCCAGTGGAGTTTGGTAGTTGCCAGGAGAGCAGCAGTTGCCTGACTGCATTGTGTCAAGTGCAGAATTGCAGGATTGTGGCATCAGCTTGTTTTTCAGGGGTTGGGGTCAGCTTCAACATAACACATTTTGGAGAATTGTTCCATTCTGACTCTGTGGAATAAGTTTAGAAGTGGCGAGTTCAGTTCCAAGGGAATGTTCATCAGTTCACAAAGCACGGTCCATAAAGAGATGGATGAAAAACTTGAATAGATAGATAGATAGATAGATAGATAGATAGATAGATAGATAGATAGATAGATAGATAGATAGATAGATGATAGATAGATAGATAGATAGATAGATAGATAGATAGATAGATAGATAGATAGATAGATAGATAGATAGATAGATAGATAGATAGATAGATAGATAGATAGATAGATAGATAGATAGATAGATAGATAGATAGATAGATAGATAGATAGATAATCTATGCTAGTTTCATGTCAACTGAGCAAAACAAAACAGCACTTTATAACAGAGAGATTAAAAATAGCCTGATGATATTGTGGGTTGCAGGAAAAGAATAACTGCATGTTTTGGATCAAAGAATTTCACACTACGCCAACATGTTCATCAGACCAAGAGTCATCATTTCCAATTGCCTTTCCTGCCATTTTCCAGCCTGGGTGAAAATAATAAGGCTGTCGTGGCCTGACAGCAACAGAAGTCAGTGCTCATGTATCCCATGAGAAAGAGCCCTCATTATTCCTGTCCGCAATGCTTAAAAAAAGACAACAGAAATCAGACAAAAGACACTATAGTAATATAATTTTTTTACATGGCATCGTTCACTGCAACTGTAACATCATATCCAGCCTCCTACCCATCCGTCTTTACCTGCATTTTCTTCTGATTCTTCTGATTCCCTGCTGAGATGTTAATAAGCATCTTCAGCAACATGTTTATCATCCCTGGCATAGGACATTAATGGAATAACAGTAATTATAAATCTGTGTTGAAGCAGACACCAGGGACCAGCAGGGTGAGAAGGGTGATAGGATGGGCATAAATCTTTGATCACTAATTAACAGAAGCCATCACTGTACACTTGGAATGCTGCATCTGATTGGAGCAGAACTTCCTCTTAATTGCCATAAATCATAAGAAGTCATGAAAGTATCTGAGAATAGCATTCAGCAGATTCATTTCCTACTCAAGGTGATTTGTCCAAATCATGTCTCAAATTCTTATGCAGGGATGTTTCCTGCTCTTTACTCACTTTAATTCTAACCCGTTTAGCACGTTTTAGTATAATTTACCTTCACCCTTTGTTTTTTCAGCTAAATATTACCCTTTTAATAATACTCCTGTTGGGCAGGAAGACAATTTACCTCCTAGATCAGTTCTGCTAAGACTATGAAGGGGAATTAGAAATAACTTCTCTTTAAAATAGGGGGACCACCACACAGGCCTGGACTGGCAGACTGGGGTGGTGGTCCCCCTTCATAAGAAGGTTGACCGGAGGGTGTGTTACAAATATAGGGGGATCACACTCCTCACCCTCCCTGATAAGGCATATGCCAGGGTATTGAAGAGGAGAGTCCGGCCGATAGTCGGATAGTTGGAAGTTCAGAAGATTCATATACCGATCGGAGACCCCGCCGACACTCCGGCGCAGGTGAAAACCCACAGAGGTTTGTTTCCAACGAGGTGAGGTTTAGTCCTTGTTGATTCAGTCGACTGCAACGGTTCCTCATGTTTTCCCCTTGTTGGACGGATGATAAGTTTACCGTTTTTGAGTCGATCACTCTGGCTCCCCACCCCATTTTTTGTTCAGACCTATGACCCATCCTCAAACCGATGAAGAGAAGAAATCAACGTCAAAGTAATTTCTTTCTTTTTTATATTAAATTGGATAGGTGCATTTAGAGGTCTGGGCAGGGTGAGGCATGGTTAAGGTAATTTAGAATCACCAGTAGTTAATTCAAGGTATCAGCTTATCCACTATTGCATACAATACTGATTGAAGTTCTTATGCTGAGCTGTTTGATTTGCTGTGCAAGTGTGCTGAATCGCAGAGCGTGTATGTGATCAGCAAGGTGCGTGTGTTCTTGTCGGGCTGATCCCAAATCAGCCAGGAGTTAGAAGTTGGACTTTTAAAAATTTTACATTCAAAGCAGCTGCAGTCTGAGCCTCGTGGCCTGAACACTCCTTTGTCCCAGTTTTATTTTTCCACTAAGTTCCCGCCTCAGAGTTTTATGACTCTTTGTTCAAGATTTTGGGCAATCAGCTGCAATCAGCCCCCCCCTTTCCAAGTTAACCCAAATTGCGCATTTTGTCCATAAAACGGCTCATTTGATCTTTATAGACAGTCATTGTGCATATGTCGTCTTTTATTATTATTGTTAGATAGTCATTTTTATGCCCCTTGTGTAGAAGGGGGATAAAAGCGCTTGTTAGTTAGGTGAAGGTTTTTGGGCCAGAGTAGTAATTATTTTAGGGCTATATGGTTTCAATAAATGTTCTCATATATAAAGAGAAGCGTTGTGTTTATTTCGTGCAAGAGGGATTTATTATTTATTATCTGTCAAAATAAGGTCAAAGTTCCCCCACCGATAGGTAAAGTGGCTGATTAAACAGTGACTTTTAACGTGGTTTGATTAATAATTATCAATTATTAATGATAATTAACTAATTGTAATTATGAAGTGCTTTTAGCCCATAATCACAACACCAGAGGACATCTCTGACTCTGACTCGTGAGTAATGATTTTTGGTTAAGAAAAAAAGTTTTCTGAAATTTGATATTTAATAATAATTTTTGATAAATATTCATTGATCAATAATCATTATCCTTACACTGAACAGAAGCAAATACAAACATTGTACATACATTGTCCGTATTACCGGTAGTTCATGGTTGCTCGCAACATTGCGCCCAGCTCGGCAAGATCCGCTATTTCACTACCAAGCTCCCCTCCGCGCTGTGTAATGCCCAATGTTGAGGACTAATGCTTGGTTCCCAAAACTGGTGGAAATGTGTGCTCAACAAAACACCAAAGTTCAAAGGCAACCAAACCGAATCTTTCAAGAACAAGAGTTTTTTTCCGTAGTAAAATGCTGTGTAAAGTTAGAAAGATTCCCTTTTCTGTTGTAAAAGGATGTCATCTCACTTTTAATTTGTAAAAAAGTGAAGAATTTTACAGAAGACTATTTTCAGATGCATGCCTTCTTCAACACTCCTGAGTTAGATAAATGGCTCACTGCCAGGCCTCTGCAGAGCTGAATGGCTTAATGCTGATGAGGGACATCAGCCATTTAATTCATGTATGTTGCCAAAGGGATGCACCTAAAAGTTGCAGGATAGTAGCTCTCGAGGACCGAAACTGGGCACCCCTGATATACACTTTCACAAGACACAGTCGATAAGCTCGTTACTGTTTTGTTAACCAAACAGCATCCTTGTTACCACCCTAAAGTTACACTACTTAAAGCTACTGGCTGTATCAATCTGCCGACTTGCAAGTCCACTCAATAGCCACACCATGAACTCCTGCTGCAGGAATCTTCACTTTGTATCTATTACTACATCACACTTGTTACTTAAAGTTCATGGTGTTTGTGACCACCTCCTGAAGTGGAGCTGGTGTGTAATATTGGTGGAGTGACTTCAGCCCCATATTCCTTGTCAGGACCTTACCGTTGATTGCCAGGTGTGGATCACAGAACAAATGGAAGATCTGAAAGGGGCTTGAGACCCCCTTAAGAAGAAGAAGAAAAACAGTTTTTGACTTTGTGATTAGCTGTCATTTGTGCTTTGGTAAATCCAGGTCTTGTAGTTGTTTGGAAATGATCTCGGACACTATAAGCCAGTTTATCAGTTGAAATACATTTTGGTACATAGCTGAATCAATAAATAGACAAATAAATGAACTTTAACAGTTGGATCAGACTTAGATGTACTTATTCTGGCTATGAACCCCATCATAGATTGCATGTACGAGGATTGTTGTAGCTAACACCAGCTTCAGTGTCTGCACAGCTACATATTTACCATTGAGGTGACAGTGTATGCTTGCTGTGGTGAAAACGCCATTGGGAAGTTTCCTCCCAACAAGCCAAACAATGTGGCCTCATCCTCCATCACTGTAGGATGGAGGAGGCAAACGTTTGTGTGCTCCTGTTGCTCAGTGTCTTCTATACATCTGAGCTGGCAAATGCACTTTAGGTGCATTATCCCCACTTACCAGTATGGAGTTTTAAGTGGAGTTTTGAGTGTTACTATTGTGTACAATAAATTAGGGAACTGAAAAAGGTGTGTTGTAAATGTTACTTTTTACTACATTATTTTTTATGTAATTAATTGATCAAAATTAATACTTAAAGGTCCAGTGTTGATGCCATGCCAAGAAAAAAGGAGGCTTAGTATGGGTAAATCAGACTTGTTTGAATTGTAAATTACTGTTTATGAAGGTAGAGCTCATTAGGCTCAGCAACGTTACTCATTACCCTTAAATATTACCTCCTTTTTCTCTCAATGTAAACATGTTTTGCACAAGCCTTTATCTGCAGCCAAACTTTAGCTATGACAACAAAGTAATGTTCATCCTAATTACTGTGCAGCCAATTAGTTGGTGTTAAGAGACGGAAAAGCTTTCCAATGATGCAGGAAACAGTGCATTATCTCCCTCATAGCACCATAGACTCAGCGGCTGCTTCCCGAGAACTGCAGGTGGTATTTAATATGACACATATTCAGTGTGACAGGTGGTTCCCCTGAGAGTTTAAAGAAGAGAGAAGACTCATTTGGAGAAGCAGCTGACCATGGAGTACCACATCCAGTTCCTCCCACTGTGGGAGAAGAAATACGCTTCAAATTTTTGTCACACACAGGAGTGCTTCATCCATGCGTCATCCATGCAGCGCATTTGAAGCGGGTTTTGACGTCAGCTTCATCTATAATGGATCAGATGGCATTTCTCTGGTGACAGCACCCAACGCTCCTCTTCAGAGACAGGCAAGGAAACGGTCACATGAAACAAAAAAACTCATTTTCGGTGCTCCTTCTCTTTCCTCTTTGTATCATACAGGGTGGGAAAAAAGGTACGTACAACATATGGAATCAGACGACAAGTCAAAACAGTTTATTAGAGAACAGAATTCATGGTCGAGGCACAACCTCACATTTAGTATAGGCACTGAACTACTGCACTGGAGTCACAGCCTCAACTCGGTCTGAAAACCAAAGCCTGCCATACACATCGATACTGGCTACAGCTACATGTACAACATGTCTTCGCCAAATCATCAGAACATAGATCACTGAGTGAATGAGGTCATAACTCAAATCTTGCCAAGTGTCAGTAAAAACCTAATTACATCGTAAATACACTGTATTGCCAAAAGTATTGGGTCACACCAGCAAATCAATGAATTCCGGTGTTCCAGTCATTTCCATGGTTGCAGGTGTATAAAGATTGGTGTGGAGAAACTTGACTGGCCTGCGCAGCCCTTCATCAACACCTTTAATTATAGCAGAGGCTGAAATTCTGGTTTTTACATCTAAAAATAAACAAACTCCTAAACCTTGCGGAAGATGTTTACAGAATAGTTAAAGTTACTATTGTTGGTAATGGTGGCCCCAGCAACAAATTGGAGATTATAGATTAAGAATAGGATGTTTTCAAAGTTCATGTACATGTAAAAGTAGACAGACAAATACTTTTGGCAGTAAAGTGTACGGGGTGTTTCACCTGACTCTATTCAGTAATAAAGAACCATGCTTTAATACAGTAAATCTTGTTTACTAATGGGAAAAGTTTTCCTTTGGTGTTAAATTAAACGTTAATATAAAGATAATTTGCTTGCTAAAATCAAGCTAGATTTAGCCTCATTTCTAAACCCACAGGTGTAAATTATTGTAAAAACTGCACTGTTGCAGTACACCCAATATAATCAAAACACAATAATTCAATTAATTGGGAGAAGTATTGATATCACCTTTCGCTCAAAAAAGCTGTTTTTAAAAGTCTGCTTGTGGAATAAATGAACTTCGGCTAATGTTGTAAGCTAGCAGCTGGTAGCTTAAAATAGGTATGGTTACAACTATATTTCCTTCATAGATGAGAAATATCTTATATTTTAAACATGGCTAGATATAAGTTTGGTTGAAGTACGTCTTAATTTTCAGAACCATGTTTTAGACATTTGTTCTGACACAATTTGTTTTAAAGACCTTTAGTCTATTTAGCTGTTTCAGTTCAGCTTGTTGCTTTGTGATAAAGGACTTAATTTCCTCTAAATGCACTTTTGTGTATATAGAGGAAAAGCAGCCAAAAAGTATTAATCCTATCCACTTATTCAAGGCATGGGCCCGTTACTGGTACCAAGGTATGAAAAGTTAGAGTTTAAAACCTGCTAATATTTTTGCATCATAGCATTCCTTTAATTAATTCCTTATTAATGATTGACCAGAATTTTCTATACAGAGAAAAATGGTGGAATATTTTGAGAAATAATAACCTAAAAATACTATTAATTCAACAGATGTTTATTCTACATATTTGCTTAAGCCTCGCATCAAAATAAAAAAAAAAACTGCATAACAGATAATATTCAAATTGTAAAAATGGAAAAATCATTTTCGAAGCAGTTGCTTAATTGTTGCTCTAATTGTTGCTTCGTTAAAAGCTAGTAGATCTTATGCTTGTTTTCAAATTTAGCTTAAATACACTAATACTGTGAAGATTTTACTCATGGTTATTTTACCATAACAACTGCACAGTGGTTATAGCCTAAAACAAATCATGTGCTCGGACAATACTATTTGTATGCATGTATAAATACACTGTACTGGTGCTGTTGGAATTAGTGTCATAAAGAGTCTTTAATTTATTACCAAGCTTCAATTAAGGCTGGTCACACAACTTTGCTGTTTAGGTAATTAGCTATTAAAAAATGTTTGTTTAGGGCTAGAAAATATACTAATTTCTTAACTTGTCTGCTGCAGACTAAAAGAAGGAAAACTCCGAAAGCATTTGCAAAAGATGCAACATCTGGTGCAGACTTTCAGAAAACTTCACTTTGAAATTCATTCATTTTAAAGTGATACTTTTTCATGAATTGGCTTGAGATAGTCACAGCTGATAAAGTCTCTAAAATGCACATACAATGACGAGCAGCTCCTATCACATTTAATTGCCTCCATGAAACCCTTTTTTTCCAGGGCTGTTTCCAGCATATTTTATCCTGTTTCTTTAGTATTCAATGTTTTTTTTCTTTGCACCTGTTCGGTCAAATTAGTGAAGATTTTTCCTTGATTAGCCTCTGTTTCACCTGTTTCCATGTGTTTGCTCCGAACTGCAGTGTTTAGCTCTCAGTACTGCCAAACAGAGAGAAAATATTCCTTACCTTCCCCATAGGCTGCATTGTTTTCAGGGCAACATGAAAATCCTTAATATTGATTTGTTAATTGTAATCATATATCTGTAGTACGACAGATTAATGCTGCTCCAACACAGTGTTAATCCTTATCACTCTTAAACCTCCCTGATTTTATCAGTTGGTCGGACATTGCGTCTGGCAGACTTTGGTGAGGCGAGGCAACGTTTCCCTCTTTGAATCACACTTCCAACTTTACAACCTATTCTTTTGTATTAATCTCATTTACTTTTAGTTCTTCCACAACAATTCATTTTGTCATTATTTCTGCTATGCTGACCATTCCCTCTTATTTTGTTTTCTATTTATACGATATGGGAATGAACAAAAACACTATTCCTTAAGCTGCTGTTTGTTATTATAGGAATTACAAAGTTGCAACATGCTTCTTTTATTTTACTGTGGTTCGCAATAAGAACCACACATTCACTCAAGTACAATGACACATAGTGTGCCCTTGATGTTGAGAGACTTTTAAATCTTTCATTTCAAAAAGTGACCAGCTGAATTAAATTTTGTAAAGCTGCCATCACATGCAAAATTCTTTCTACTTGGGTCTACATGTAAAACAAGTGAAGCATGAAAAAGTTAGTTTGCTCTGTTGTCTCTGTCTTTTTTATACTAAATGATTGACTGACAATCTAGGGATGAAAGTTCACTGCTCCATTAACTGACTGTGAGTGGCTCCAAGTAGTCGAATAATTATTACCTGAATTAATGAAATAAAAGGTTAGGTCTCCCTTCTGTTGGAGCCACGTTTGGCATGGTAAGGTTAGCATGTCTTCATCAGCACAAAGGGTAAGAACAGTGTAGCATGAGGTTAAGCAATATAATTATCGGGTTATTCTTGTGACAGTTGGTTACAGAGTATTACTTATGTTAATTACGTTGAAGGGGCACCTAAGTGTGGTATATATGGTGTCTCTGTAACGGCCACGCAAAAAAACTTGGCTTAGCTGGAGATCAAATTATATAAGCTACAGTGTAGTAAATACAGGACATCTGCAGCTGTCAGACTCCCTAAAACATATTTACAAATAAAGGAAACCACCCATCACCATCACATCTATATACTAAGGTAATTACTCTGGATTGTAAAGCTTCTTAAGACTGTATAAACCTAACTAAACCAATATGACAGGTTGATCAAAAAGGTCCTTTGAGACCAGAGTTCAGTTTAGTAGTTTAAAGTAAAAAGTGTTTCTTAATGATTTTATTTAACTATGTATTAATAGGTAACCTTCGGAATCTCTAGTAAATAATCTAGTAAATAATAAATATGGCTGAACAGACTCTGGTGCTGCATTTATTGTCATCCAGTAATTAGAATCTGCCTTCTGTGCTTATTACTTTATTTTTGGTAAAAAAAATATATATATATATTGTGTGTTTATAATTTCACAGCCTGTACACTGGAAGTCTTCCAAATTTGCCACAATCCAGCCACTATTTAAAAAGGCATAGTGGTCTTGATCCAGAATGAAAGGGGTGTGAAGAAACATCCAGTGTTGTAAAATCTCAAGACTAAAATTGTTTTACTGTAAACTGAATAGGAAAGTGAAACCAATGACAGAGAGTTGTGAGATTTGTGTACTGCCAGAACTAAAGAGATAAAACTATAAAGACCTTCTTGAGATTTACAGATTTGGTCGAAGGATGAGTACCAGTGTCGTCAAGAATTTAATGTTTCTCCTTTTGTTTCAAAGTCACTGCCTCATTTCATTATTCAGCTCAGGAACACGTTTCCTATTTCATTTCATCACCATATAGAAGAGTTATTGAGCTGCTGTTGAGATATGTTTTGTCTGTGGGTTCAGATTCTCATTGTTCAGGATGGGTCGAGCTAGATCCTACAAATCTTGCCTCAAGCATGCATTGTTCTCATTAAACCCAATGACATTATCAGGCTGTAAAATGCTTTTCTCACACCCACAGGGGAATGTTACACAATCTCTGACATGGATAAAATAAAATCTGATCTTCATGTGGAAAATGACTGAAGTGTACATTTAAAAATATGAATTGGTGTTCTAAAAATATTGCTGAGACTCTTTATTAAAACAGATTGTCTAACTGAAAATTAATTAATAAACATCAGTTTAAGTGATTTCAGGATGAATTTGAGTCATCTTAGCTGGCTTCACATCTGGCTTCAGCTGTTGTTGGGGTTAGCTGTTGTGTTTAAGTTATATAATTTCTGTGTGTGGTTTGTTTCACTGGAAGTTTGGCACACATTATTTTTAAATGTTAATTTAGAGGGGTAAAAATAAAAATGTTAACCTGATTAACATAAACAAGAAAATATAACTGTCTCCACACTATCTGAATTTGTCTTTTTCCTTCACTATAACATTTGCTAATCATTTTAAAGCTTCTCAAGCCTCCCAAAATACATTGTGTACACACAGAGCACATGGCAATACTGATCCACTGAGACCACAAGCAGTTTTCACCATATTTTCTGCCATCACTGCAGGGAAACAGCACAGTACAGTGAGAGATAATAAAAACAAGCATATTCAGTTTTTTTTTTTTTTAGGGGGGTCCCAAAAATGTCTATACAAACCAGGCTATAGTTTGATTTGAAGCAGTGAAATGACACATGACACGTATGGCTCTACAATTGTGCAGGGTTCAGTTTCCATCACGGAAACAAAAGCAATACCCTTTGTTGAAATTCATTTGCTGAAACCCACGGAAAAAAATGGAATTACAAACAAAAGAATTCATTACTGAAATAAACTTTTACAGACTCATCTACTTGGTTCCACACAGTACAGTGCCATGTAAAAGTATTAAAACCTCCTGAAGACGTTTTCACATTATGTCACATTACAAACATAAACTTTAATGTATTTTATGGGGATTTTATGTGAAACACAGAGTATTTCATTGTCAAGTGGAGGCAAGATCATACATGATTTTCAAACTTTTACATAATTGAAAACCTGCAAAATGTAGCAAACATTTGTATAAAGCTCCCTTTATGTTGACACCCTCTTAATAAAATCTAGTGAAATTGCCTTCAGAAGCCACCCAATTGGCAAATACAGTTGTGTCCAATTTAATCTTAGTACATATCAAGATGTTTTGTTAAGGTCTCAGAGGTTTGTTAGGGAATACACAGCATAATAAAGACAAAGGTAAGGTCAGGGAGAATATTGCAGAGAGGTTTAGTAATTTCCCAACTATATTGTTCCAGGAAACTAAAACCCTGAACACACCATTCCCACAGTAAAACATGGCAGTGGCAGTATCATGTTGTGGGGATGTTTATGTTCTGCAGGGACAGGCAAGCTGTCACGGCTGTACTGGAATAAAACCAGTGTCTGCAAAGCACTTCAACCTCAGGATTTGGATTTACCTTCCAACAAAACCCAGAGCTACATCCAACTGAGAATTTGTAGCAAGTCTTGAAAACTGATGTTTACAGATACTAATAGTCCTGACTGAGTTTTTTTTCAAAGAAAAACTAGAAAAAAAAGTTTAGTATCTGGTTGTGGAAAGCTTTGACCTTCAAGTTTCAGCAAAGAGTAGTCCTGCGAAGAATTTATTTATGGTGAATACAAATGCACACTATACTCCTTTCACTTCACAATTATGCACTGCTTTGTGTTAGCCTATCACATAAAATACCAATGAAATACATTGACATTTTTGGCTGTAATGAGACAAAAGGTGGAAAAGTTCAAGGTGTATGTATATTTCTGCAAGCACTGTATCTTTCATTTCATACATTTTACTGTTTAAAGATCTTTCTACTTAGTTCCAAACAGTTTATTCTCTCGAAAAGTTTACAATTAAACATGTTTAGACATGTTTTTATCCATCTTTAAAAAATAGATTCAGCTGTTTGCGCGAAAGCATTTTCAGAAGACACAACCAGTAACAAACACTTTGGGAGGAACCCAGCCCAGATCTGGGAAACACCACGACACATCAGTCACCTCACAGCCTCAATCCACAACACAAACACCTGGAGGGCAACAGAAGGAGCAGGAACATGAACAACTAGGAAGGTGACTTATTCAGATCACATATTCAGTATGTATCACAAAGATTTTTTTTACTTTAAAAACAGACACAAAAAAACAGGAACACGTGGAGACGATATACTAATATAAGAGAAACATATTTATGCTACCACCGGGTTCCCCGTCACCCAGGAAACGAACATAAACTTGCCCACCCTGCAATTATAAAACAAAGAAAATTTAAATCTTCCCCCTTTTGTGAATTGTTATGTCAGAACCTGAGTCTTTGGGCCTTATCGTTGCAAACCAAGGCACAAAACAAGCCCACATCAAAAACAGGGCTGTGAATGCGTCTTGGACAAGATCGGGTGTGATGTATCTGCAGATCTGAGAGGTAATGATACACAAGGCAACTTTTCTGGGAGCAATAAAAATCTCATCATGGCCTAAGATGAGCAATATGAGGTTGTAGTTAGTCAATAGTGCTTTGTTCTGTAGAGTATTAAAAACCTATGCAATAAATGTAGGGCATGTGTTCAGGTTCTGCAGATTTCTCAAACTCCAAATAAAAACATTTCATCATTTTAATTCTCTGGTGGTTGTAAGCTGGTGCACCCATACAAAACTCTGATTTGGCTTTCAAAATTCCCATTAGCTTGTGCGTCATTCGCCCCATGGCCCTCTAAAACAGTGCAGCATGTAATTAGCTGCTACCTGCACTGAAGCATCCTGCTCTTTTGTTCTCCATCTCAGCCTGTCGTCAGAAGAGAGATTTCACCCCGATGAGCAAACAGCCTGACACATGCTTCACATGAGGAGCCATCGAGGCAGACCTGAGAGGCATGTCTTCAACTGGAAACAAATTTTAGATTTATAAGACATCATTTCAGTGCAGCAGGCTCATAGAATAGGTTTTTTTTAAGATGTACGCCAACAACATGAGAGAGCTGGCTCTGGCAAAGGTCCAGAACTTCACCCGGACTGCAGGGTGACGTGTAAAAAAGGATGAGAAAGGTGGAGAGACAGAATCCCTGCAAAGGAGGCTCTGTGCATCAACCAGACAGCTCGTGGTGTGTGTAGATTTGCATTCATACGCCAACGCAGAGGCATAACAACAGTTATACATCTATGAGCTGACACAATGACACAGATGCACATAAATTTTGAATGTAAGTACTCTTAGACACAGTGTGAGTGAGCCAAAGCTGCACAGTTTAATGTTTTCCATTTTAAAGCCTGTGTGCGGTGATGATGCACAGAAAATCAGCTGCTTTTAACTATGTTTGAGCTCGAATACATCCTGGAGGTTCTGTTTTTATTACATCTCCTCAAGGAGAGCAGACACAACATTGGCTGGTTAAACATCTCCCAATCTAATGGAATATTCAGTGCATAAAGAACTTAGTCGTTGCATTTATTATACAGAACGAGTGTCTAAATGCAGCTTTATAAACTCGCACTGCAATTTTTTTTTTATTAAAAACAATCATTAGTCCCATCCTTAACAATTCCTATAAAAAAATTGTAATTTATTAGTGTTTTTATATATACTTTGCTTTTTTAGGTTGATTGGTGTGTCTTTTAACGTTGTAAATGAATTCAGGCATTAAAATTATATAAAAAATAAATAAATAAATGCTGTCAAGCAGCTGCTAAATTGAGTAGTGATTGTTAATTTGAAAATAGCAAATCCAATAGATATAAATCTTCGTATGATACAAATTTGTGACATTAAGAATAATACTAATCAAACAAATGTCTCCAGTGTGTAAATTATTTTGTTGATGCTGCTATTGATAAACAAGGTTGTGAAGTTAGACTACTAAATAATCCATTCTGTTTCACAGTATTTTAAGTACAGCTGTAAAAGCCCAACTGGATGTTCTTCACACACTGATCGCCAGATGGCAGTAAAGTGTTTCTAAGATGATTAATAATTAGCAATTCATAAATTGCAGTTTTACGCCCTCCCTGTTTTAGACATGTCCATACTCCAACACATCTGAACCAAAGAGCTGACTCACCCCTCAGCCTGTAACCAGTTTTTCAGGAGCATAATAATGGCCGGTTTATGTGATCTGGGTGTGTTAAAGCAGGAAAACATCTAAAATGAACAGAACCTCAAGGACCACGTATAATCTAGAAAGGAATAGTGCTGTCCAGTTCGCAAAGGTATTGACAAACTTTAAACAGAATAGGTGCCAATGAATATAGCAAAGGTGATTGTGTAAAAACAAAAGTTTTGTGAGATTTTTTCCCTCTTTGAATAAAGGTACTCTAAATTAAAGCTTGGTTGTTTAAAAAAAATTAGATGTGTTAAGTATATGCTGTAAAAGACACATTTATTTTACACATCTTTACAAGCTGTGCATTATTTATTTCTTCGTTTTAAAATAAGCCCCTTGAATTTACTTTGATCATAATGCATCCATCCCAGGCTGTTACCCCATGCTTTGATGACCAGAGTGCGTGTCCATTCTGAAAATCAAAGCAACAGCTTAAAAATATCCTTTTTACATTTCAAATAAAAGAGAGGCTGCTTAGGTTGACCATTAAACTTAGAAAGTAAATGCTGGTTGTCCTCAAATCTGAAACAGTTGTCCTTAAAAGTTGCATTATAATTTACATAAGCAGAAATTTAAAGACCCAGTCTCCTCTTCTACTTGGATTCCGCTTCAGAATCAGGTTCTCTAGCAGAGGTTCAGGAGCATGGAATACCTTAGCTCTTGCTAGGACTGCACTGCTCTGCACATAGATCTCGGAGGTTATTCCTGATATCAGCACCAAACAACTCATAGGGACAGGCTGCAAAACATTTACTCACCAATGAGTCACAGTTTCTCCAGGACTAGACACAGGTTGCCAGAAACATCACTACAAATGACCTGTAATGTTGCACCTTGTCTGCTGGATGTAGAGGAAGGCAGCTGCCGCCATATACACCCGAGCTTTGCCTGTAACTAGTTCAGGTGCCTCCAAGTAGCTACTTTATTTATTATTTTTCTGTGCTGAGGATTATTTTAACGTAACAAGCTCTTAGAGGAAAAGTGTGGCATTGCAACATTAATTAAATCCCCCACAGCTCGATAAAGTTATGCAAACATAATGAGTCTTTCCATATCATGTTATTTTAATCCCTACCACTTTTGCTATTTGCGACTTAGTTCGTGTAAGTAAATCTAATGTGCAAGGCACAAATATGCACATTTAAAAGATAACATTTCCCTATTTTTGTGTGTCCTCTCTTCAGATCTTAGGCAAATGGTAGGGTGGGTCTGGAAGCCTTGGAGTAGCAATGTCAGATCTGCTCCATAGAAATGGGATAGTGAGACATCCCTCCTGTTTCACAAATGATTTATTAATGTAATGGCACAACAGGGCGAAATTCTACTCAAATTTAATGGACTATTGTGAGAGATGTGCAGGTGTGTGTTTCATCTGATATAGTGAACCTTTTATGTTGTTTTCAACATAGACTTGCTGGTTTTAAATGTAAATACATGTGCTATATTGTGTTTTTATCTTGGGAAAACCTCAGCAAGGAATCAGGAGTTGAGGACGTTCAAGAAAAATAAAAACAGTGCCTGAGTTTCATTAAATCTGTGAAAAAAATAGAAGATAAATTTGAGTATATGACGAAAGAAATCAGAAATGATGCTTTCAGGCTTCCTTTCTGTATGAACAGTAGTGTGAAAAACTTTCTATGGATGCATACGTGATGACTATGTCACTTGTACCTAACATTTCCAATTAGGAGGACAGAGTGCAGCACCAGAAATAACCGACTGTCAGCTGGTATCTCATCTGAGGTCTCCAACAGCAATAGATGTCTGACTCTGTTAGTGAGGTTGACCACCAAACGGGCAAGAAAAACATAAGAGTTGGACGAGACAGTGAACAGGGTGAGCGTATGTTTAATGTGGAGACAAAACTCTTTTAATGACGGCCAGAGGCAGCTCTCTCCTCATGTAATGCTTCTAAATGATCTGTAGTCATTTTAACTAATTTTATTCCTCATATAAAATTATTTCAAACTGTTTGAATGATAAATTTTGTCTCTAAATGGAACACTGTGTTATCAGATAGGCTGGCGTAGCTCAACCTTTGCTCCATGTCAGGTTGAAAAGCCATATCTGTGAATTCACTGATTAAAACTAGAAGCTCAAATCAGCTTTAGTTTTCAGGTCTCTCTGTTCTAACTTACCCCCTAATAAGCTGACTAATTCAATGAAACTTTCTCCAGGCAGCAATAAACTCAAGCAAATTTCACCAAAGGAGCTAAACTGACTCCAGCTGTGATAGAAACAAGAATATTTTTGGTATGTTTCACTTGATATTGGCTCAGCTTTACAATCCGAATTGTAATTTTTTGCTGCACCCCGTACCAGCAGAGACTGACTGTTAATTAATGGCACACTGAATATGAATGGTGATGGAGAATGGCGCTCACTGGCTCTTTGTGTGCTTTCTAGAACAATCCTCCCAGTAAGGAAGGTGCAAGCCCTTCCTAAATAATAATGGTGAACAACATCAGAGGCACTACAGCAACACATGACTTCATTCATTCATTAACCATATTAAACCAAACCATGTGACACATGCCTACTTCATTGCTGTGGCATTTAAAAACCATTCAGCGAACTTTCATCGATACAGTTCAACAGTTATTCTACTTCTGCTGCCACAACAATTACTCCTCCGAAGTAATTGCCGATGCCTTTCCTTCTTAACATTGTGTTACCACACACATGTATGCTCCGCAATGAAAAAAACAAACAAACACTCCCTCTTTTATGGAGCTGAACACATCTGCTGACGTTCGTTTTAACGGCAGCAACTGATTGCTACTTTTATTCTTAAATCCTAAGAAAGCATTAATGGTCTAATTTTTTTTTTGTGATGCTTTTAAAACTGGTATGATGAGACAGGAACATCCATCATCTGGCTAACATCAGGCTGACTTTTGTAATAAAGTGAACTGCTATAATTCAAGAGAAAAGCCCATCATGTGACAGGAAGCTGATTTCCCAGGATGCTTCTGTGCAGCAGGTAATTCTACATTCACTCCACGAGCAATATCATCCCTGCACTGCAGTGTGAGTGGTGGTTAAAGCTCAGATTTTCTGACAAGTTTACCTACAATCTCTGTGTCCTCAGTCAAGGAAACGGTGATTGTGCTCAAGATGGGCTCCTGTTGGAGAAACTGGATGTTTTTTTCTGACAGGCAGGCCTTTGACCTGCTTGTGGTGTGAAAGCATGTAAAGGACCAATGCTGTTGACGCACTTGTAGTTGCTAGCAGGTTCTTCACACACTTACAACAGAACAAAGAATCACAACCAGACATTCAGGTTCTCTGAATGCCACCATTTATAACTCACCTAAGTGCTGCTTCTAAGGTTATAGAAAAGAGTCAGAGTGAGCTGTTGCTGCAGAAGCAGAGCACAGCGCTGCTGTTAAGAAGAGTTTTAGATATGGCCCTATGTTCCTTTAATATCCAGAAAAGTACCCTGCTTTTATTCTGAAAAATGCTCAACAGTTCAAAGCCGTGTTGTTTCTTCAGAAACCAGGTCTGTGTCAGTTTGTTGTTTGGCTCATATGTTTCTCTCTTTGATTTCCCCAGAATATAAAAGCTGTCAGTTCTCAGTCTTTACCAGTCACAGCAATCTCCTCCAGTGTCCAGCTCCGAAACCCTCATCTCATAAAACTTGTTAAATGCCGAAAGAAGTCTTTGACATCCCAGTGTAAAAGTGGAATAGATTGTTGGGCATCAAAGAGAGAACATATCTGAATGCAATCCAACTCGTGTGTGTTTTAGAGTCTCTTCTTAGACATGAAGAAAATATAGATGCCAATTTGCATTAATGCCAGTGCTTGGGTTTTTGTGCCTGTGTCACACTGTTTCCTGTAAGCAGAGGGCTTCCACAGCATTACTGGGTCCCTGGGAAACTCCTCCAATCACAAAGAGGATGCTGGCCGTCTGCAGCAGAGCAGAAGAGCATCGCGCAGTGGGCATGGGAGCCACGTATTCCCAGCGCCGCTTCACTGGGTTGTAGCTCTCCACTGAGCCCAGCGGTGATGGCTCATTACCTGCAAAACAAAGAACAAAATGCCAGGATGATGCCTGTTATGTTGCAAAGTCAGAAATGAGTATCATTCCAGTGAGTGAGTGAAAAAACTGTGATTATTAAATTCCCAGCTAAAAAACCTTTTTTGGAAGAGCTGCTAGAAGAACTATGTTCAAACAAAGTCATAAGAAGTCCTGTTTGTAATTTCTCTGAACATGCAGCCAGAGCTACAATTTAATGGTTTAGATCTATGGCTCTCAAACTGTGGTGCTGGTGGTACTTGGAGTGACTTTGATGGTACTTAAAGGAAATGTTGGCATCAACTGTTTACGAGGTCAGTATAAAATAAAATGGCTTGGGCCTGAACAGCGCTAAAGAGGAGCAGTTTAGGCAGAACGATCTTTGCTTCAAGAAGATTCTATTTGAGAGGTGATGTGGCAGAAGTTAACAGTTATATCTAGCCAAAAAATCAACCCCAGCTTAACAGTTTTCTAGCTGGCCCTTCTCAGTGAGCAGGGACGCATGATCAGCATTACAAGCAAATATTTTGCTGGTTGTAGTACTCTGCATTTTAGCAAACAAACTGACAGAGGTTTAAACACAACCTTTTGTTATCGCAGCTATCAGCGTATTTTAATTACACAGCAACGATATAGGATTTTGAGATTATTTTGATGAGAAAACTCCACTCTTTCTTAAAATTCTGACCTTAGGGTGCCTTCGTATTTATTGTTCCAACTTGAAACTTGACATTTTTACTTCAAGCATGTAGTGCGAATTGATAAGAATGTTGTTTTTCTTCCATTCTTCTCTTTGCAAATTGTGGTGTTTTACAATGTCTTGGCAGCATAGTGGTATTTTAGAGACTTAGCAGTGAGTGACGTGGTGATTGTTCTAAAAGAACGAGGATCACTGGTGTAGATCAAAGCAAATGGACTGGTTAGAATGGCCCAGTCAAAGCCCAGACCTAAATCCTAATGTAAATTGATGTTGCTAGGCTCTCTCCATCCAATATGACTGAGCCTTAATTTTTTTTTGCAAAGACAAACGGTGAAAAATGTCAGTGTCTAGATGCACAAAGCTAGAGACATACCACAGCTGTAGACTTGCAGCTGTAGCTGCAGAACAATTTATTGATTAGTACACAAATAAAGATACATGCCACACTTTCCACATTTGTAGTTGTGAGAGATTGTAAGAGCCATGTATTATTTTTCTTCTACTAAATTATTCGTACTTTGTGTTGGTCTATCAAATTAATACATTTTAGTTTCTGGTCATAACTTGACAAGAGATTTGAATATTGTATGTTTGCAAATGGTACTTGAACCTGTACTAGATCACATCATTAGGAACTGAACATTTCTGAGACTTTAAAACCAAACTTCATGAATTTACGGGAACATAGCTACAAACAAGGTAGCTGTTCTGACGTGTTAAAAGCCAAATACGCTTTTAATGGCGGACGCAGTGAGACAGAGGGCACATTTTCAATGACAGCACTAAACTGGGTTATTATTTAAAACATTTCTCACAACACAGTGAAGTATTTAAAGCTTGCAGTAATGTTGGACTGTTTTTTTTACTCAGGAATTTTGAAGTGGAGCTTATCAGGTGATGAGAGCCGGGGGTTCTCTAGTTATCATTCAGTTAGGCAAATCCTCATTATCCATGCAGCTAGCAAGGCTTTAAAGATCCCACAACATAATGATTTGTATTCATCAACCGTCTCATCAGCAGCTTCTAAAAACTGAACTGACACACTTTTCCTGAGGGGCAAGAGTGACACGCTCAGCAATGCACCTAACTCAGTCACAGGAGCCCTGAAAGCTGATAAGGATACAATGTCCTGGCACTGAATCCCACATAGTCATCTTCTGTTGTAGCACAGACACCTATCCACCCACACAATATATAATATATATATATGTATAATATATAATATATATATTATATATATATATATATATATATATATATATATATAAAATATAGTATATATATATATATATATATATATATATATATATATATATATATATATGCCACTGCAGATCTGTTACTGAATTTGGGAAATATTTCACACCAGAGAGTCTTAACTAAGTATAAAGATGGTAAAGCCTCACATTTAGACAAATCAAGAAGCCCAGATTTCCACCTTTTATGTATTTTTGAGCAGCTAAACAAAATCCTGTCATTTTTTCGTTTGAAGTGAGGCAAATTTGAATTCACATTTTAGTTACCTGCCGTTGTGTGTCGTGTTTTTTTCCCTCTTTGGCATCAGTTTTAAACACAGATAAATTAAAAGAGCAAAAGCTCTGGTAGAAGCTGGGCAGCCAGCTCTCAGGATGCACTACTGGCAGGAAAACATCTTCAATCCTCACTTTGCCCTCACAAACAACAATCATGAGGATTTCAGGCTTGTTGTTTTCATTACAAAAACAACAAAAAGAACCAACCAAATTTGTTGGTTCTTTTTGTCTTGTTTTATGCATTTTTTTTATGCATTTGGAAAACATAACCTGGCAGAATAACGTTGCCAGTATTCTAGCAAAATACTTATCCCGTAAAGTTGCGCACTGTGTGGGCAGGCCGAACGTATGTCACTTATTTCCTGCCTGACCTCACCTAAGGATGTTTCAGTTTGTTGATGTTGGAGGTGAGGCTTGTCTGACTTTCTTTATATGTCTTTTTGTTCTCAAGTTATTTTCGTTTTGACTATTTGACTCTGTTTTAGTTTGACAGCTATATTTTCAATTCTGTAACAGCCTAACTACTCCCACTGTCCAGCATGAATCACAACCAGCAGGGCAATCATGACTTTGTTTTTTGCCTACAACAATATGCAAAACATATGATAATGACCCAAACGCGCAAATTCATGGGAGGAGGATATGCAAATGTCATCCCTTACAACCGGCAATGCGATTTTCAAAGCCTGAAACAGTTTGCGGGCGTAATTTTTGCGTGTGAATTTCGCACGTTTGAAATGCAGGTGCTAACTGGGACACAAAACTGTCTGCTGTCACCTGCGCCAGAAGGAGGCATAGATAGAATGACAGATGACAGGGAGAGAGAATCTTCTGTACATGTTGCCAACAGATTTGGGTTGTCAAAAATAAAAATATTAAAAATAGATAAGAATAGAGGATTCTATATAGGATTATCTAAGCTCTGATTTGGAGCCAATCACAAACAGAAGCCATGATATTTCTCCTATGGTAAAACCCCTTACAACACTTCATTCAACATCATTCCAGCGTAACATCGCTGTCAGTGATCATTTGTTGAACGCGCACAAACCTGATCATGGCAAAATGCGCACATCACTGATCAGGCGCGCACAGCCTGTAATTGCACATCATGCAAAGATACACTGTGCTTTTATGTTGATAATATAATTAATAGGAAAGAACTAAATACATTATAAGGCAGATTAAATCCTTCATTTGCAAACCAGATGAAAAATCACCATTTTAAGGCAGCTTTTCTGTGTGGTGACATTGTATGCTTTAACCTTGTCACTAAGCCAAACACATTGCTTTATTAACAGTAACGTTATGTCGTTTAACGTTTAAATGTGAACATATGCCAGGGGAGGGTTTTGTTTATGCAGTAAAAATGTATTTTGTGTCACCAAAAAACTATTTTAACAATCAAACACATTGTATATCATTAAAATATTCACAAGACAAACAAAACAAATTTATCAAAATCATTGGAAAATATTTTTTTAGAATTTTAATAATTTTTACGTACATAAATGTTTGATTTAACTTTTTTGCACGATAGTTATGTGACGCTATGTTTTAAAATTAGCAAAGCTATAACATACAGATTGCCAACTCCTGCAACAATCTATTTTTATGTTGCTAATATTACGTTCAGGCTTAAATATTGTGGCTGTTTATGATAAACTCGAAACTCTTCAAACATATACTCTGGGTTAGGAGTAACAACAGATCCCGGTGAGTCTCCGAAAAGAATTAAAAGATCAAGGGAGACAAATCAATTAACAGACATATTTGTCTTTTATATTGTTAAAATTGGTTGGCCAATTTGTTGCAGATGACAGACCTGCTTTAAGTAGCACAACAAAAGTTAACTAACTGTAACAGTCTAGAAAAGCAAGGGCCGAACGGAACAGAAGGAAAGTCTGGATCAACTGCAGCTGTCTGCTCTCACAAAGAAAATTGTAGTTTGGAGGTGTCGACTCTATCAGAATGGGAGCTTCATTAAATTCATGTAACCATGTTTCTGTTAAAAACATATCAAGATCGTGGTCAGTAATGAAGTCACTGATTAAAAATGATTTTCCTGACAGAGATCTAATGTTCAATAAAGGCAGTTTATATGACTTAGTTGATGCTATTAACTCTGTGTCTGGTTGTACCTGACGGTTTATGGCTTTTTTTGATTGTTTATTACTGTCTCTTATCCTTTTGGCTTTGTTCTTTCTGTCACGTATAAGCACAGAGATTTTACAACTATCTCCTAATAGGGGGCCCAAGTTTTTCCTGGACATGCTCATTTCTGATAGAGTTACTACTGGGGCCCAGACTGTATTTTGTGTAATAAACACAAAAGATGGTTGATATATAATCAATATGAACTCACTGCAAATCTTCCATTCGTTAAAACTGTCAGTGTAACCTCTGCAGGTAGAATGCATCTAATATACTGTATTTCAGAGTACAATTTTTCGTAGTATGTCAATTGTAATATTCTCATAAATAAGGCATTTTATTTAAAATGTATTCACAGAATAAGGTGATCAAAGGCACTATGATTTAATCTAACTTTTTTTTACTTTTTATGTTTTTGTTTTTTTTTTAAGTAAGAAGAATTTTTCAGCCAAAGTCAGATAACTACACAGACCTTTCAGAAATTAAAGGCAGTTTACAGTTTATAAGCACTGAGGTGACCTGCATGGCTGCAGTGAAAAAAAAATCTTCCCATGCAAATCTGTTGGAGGTGTTGACATTCCAAAAGGCTGAAAAAGAACACACAAGGCTTTGCATGTTTCTGTCTAAGAAGCTTTGTAGCTTCTGTCTGTTTAGAGTGCCAGTTAATTAAACTGCATTTTCTTTTAGGTCAACAGCTGGTTGGGTTATAAAGCATTGCCTGCTGGGGATGAACTGTAGATAGAGGAAAGAAGACAACCTTTAGATGGATGCGTGACACTTGGGGATGCATTGTCCACAGAAATCTTGAGTTTTTCTAAAACTTTGAGAGAATACTCTAACTTACCTGCCTAAATATTTCCGTCATGATGCAACCCTTCACATAAACTGATGAATACAGTGTACACTTTGTCAGGAGAATAATGCACCCTGTTCACTGCAAACAATTATCAAAGAAGTCTTTGAGGAACTCAAAAACCAACTGAGGTGCTGATCTGGCATTTGAATCTCCATCTTTAGACCAAATCTGCATCCTTGTAAGATGCTAAACAAACAACTCTGATCTGTGGACACCTAAGGTTTTTCAGCAGAGAGCTTGGGTCCAGATACTGCAGCAGACCTTCAAGGATCTGTCAGGGACCATTGGGTCAAAGGAGCACTTTTTGAGTGTCAAAAGGAGGAGGATCTACTCAGCACCAGCATGTTGGTCATAATAATACTGCAACTTTTTTGAGATACAAGTCGATTTCCTTAGAATGGGCTGGATTTAAGATCCCCAGAAAATGCAGAAATCCTCAGTATTAAATGTGTTACCTACTTTATTGTAACTAATATTCATTGTCTTTAAAATGCCTGTTCTGATCTCTCCTTCTTTTCTCCTCTCCTTTCTCTCTTCCTCTCTCATATTAGCAGCAATGCGCACTGTTATTATACATCAGACAGACCTAATTTGTTGCTGTTTCCATGGAGACCCACATCGCACTGAGTCCCCAAATTATGTGGCCTGGTTAGTGTGTGTGCATGTGTCTGTCAAAGAAAGGCTAAGATAATCATGTTGTTGGAAGAACAAAGTGCCGATGCCGACGTGACCATTTCAAAGTAATCCCGGCTTGCTCAGCCATCATCTCCTTTAGCGTTTTTTATGAAGACAATTTCTCTTGAGGACACACACACAAAGAAACACCTTGCCACAGGTTGCTCAAAGGCTTTCGTCATCGCTTTGATTCTCGACCCACAGGTGTCATGCTAATTCACGCATCGTTTCTCGTTCATTTGACCCTAGTTCTTTGTCTTCTTCACTGCTGTTTACATTACCATTTTATTTTTACTTGTTGTTTTTACCTGTATTGTATTTCTCTCCTGTATCACTCTTGTTTTCTACTTAGCAATTCTTAGCCCATTTCTCCAGTTGGTTGCATCCTACTTGATTTCCTGCACTTATTCTTGTTTCTATCTTAGCCCTGTTCAGTTCTCCGTTTTCCTGTTCTGTATTTTTGTCTTTAGTTTTGTACCTCTCATACAATTTTTTTTTGTATGTCACCTCACCAACATTCAGCCACTGTTGCATTGTTCTCTCTCCTTTCATTATGCTCGCTGCCTTTTTTATGCACCCCAACAAAATAAACAAGCTCCTTGTAAACGCTGTTAAGTTAGGACACAGGAACAGCAAAACTGGCTTTTAAAATACTTTAAAGAAACTTTGACTCAGTTTCTTGAGGAAATCTTTTGCTTTCTTTGAGGATTCTTGCCATGTGCCTCTGATGATTGTTTACCTTATTTTATCACTTTTTTTACTGCTCCCACTATCTTTTACACTGGATTAACAAAGCAGATTGCACTAAATATATGCAGGAACAAATCTGCCCATCAGGTCAAGCAGATGGAAGCAATTCACACCTGTTTTTGTATCAGGTTGTAGATGTTTTCTCTTTCGCCACAAATACAATAGATGCCAAAGTGATTTTTTCTTTGTTGTTATTTTAATTAATTGGATCCCTTGACATTTTTTGGTGTTTCTGAAACGTATTTGCTTTTTAAACCTAGGTGAGCCTGTCTGTCTCTCCTGCATTTTTTGTGATATTGATTCCTATTCAAAAAGTATTATTTGAACATACTATTATTTCAGTTTGATTTGTACTTTCAATACCTATTGTGACAACACTGTTGTGCAACATTAGGTTAGGTTTGGGTATGAATTATAAATGAACTTTTAATAAGTATCAAGGCCAATTATTAATAAGTTTGTAATTGTAAACAAAATGACAAAAAGTCGGGGCACCACCTGAATATCAGGAATTAATAGCCAAATAGCTGTTAGTTTGAATACCTGCCTAGTGAGGTGTGGTATTAAGAATAGACGAAGGTGTGAATTTTTGCCCTGGTGTTCTCAAGAAGCAAGCCCTGCACACATATACAGAATAAACAAACAACTTCTCTCCAAATACAAGCATATATTAGCAAAATTCTTCAACTTTCAGTTAAAATACTTCAGTCAAGAAACTCTTAAACTAGGTTAGTAACTTTAACTACTAAGTAAGATGAAAAGAATAAGGAAAACGTACATAAAATGATGCCATGATATTACAGTTCAGTGTGAATAGGTTTCTTTTGAGGAATTTGGAATGAGGTCAAATCAGTTCTGAGGACAACAATCGGTCTGTGTTCAAACAACAAGCTCACAATGCAAAGCAGTTAGGGAAAGAAAACACAATTTTAAAAAAACAATGTTTTAAAAAAAAAATTCTGAATTAGAAATTAATAATATTCTGGACAATTGATTATCAATGTTGTGTTAACTAGTCATCACAGTGACTGATTATATGGAGTTATGGACTAACAAGATACCGGAGTGCAAAGGCCAACTGCAGTGTGAACAAAGCGAGCTCTGTATTAAACACAGGATAACAAAAAGTGACTATGATCTTAGCATTAGCAGAGCTTTAGCATTAGCAGCTAGGATAACAGAGACACAATTTAGCGCATTTAGGACTACATGGACATATTTTATACAGGTTAGTGAGATGGGAGGGAAGGGAATCACCAATAGCCTCAGCTCTAGCTTGCTCCAGCCCAGTGCAGTTTAATCATTAAAACAAAGCAAAACACAATGAAATAAAAATATTTAAATAGTTTTATCCTAAACTAACTTACAATGCCCAGACACAACCTCTTACTTTGACCTGTTCTAATGAACAGAGAAGACATGGCGACTGATCTCAGTCTAGCGGCTGGGGTGACCATCTGCTTGGACTGGATGTCAGGTGTGCCGAGCTGTGGTTTCAAATGCCATCTTTTTCAGGGCAGTAGAAGGAAAACTGCTTCGTCAACATAATTAGAGACTCAGTCTCTTGTTGGGGTATCTGTCATTCTTTCAGATCTTATTTGCAGGAGGTTACTTTCAGATGGCTAGTCTTATTTTTGCTCAGGTTCCGATCACTGGACACACAGACAAGCACAGTGTACTTTACTTAGGATTCAAGGTTTCTTTGAAGATGCAGTTTTTTACTCAGAGAGCCCAATCAATACGTTCATGCATGTGTTCTACAAAACAGAGCCGGTTGAGAGCCATGGGCAGAGAGAAAGAAATGCTGCTGCATACAGAGTTTTGTAGCTTTATGACATCACAGGGATTCCAGCTGTGACTCCTCCTTTCTGGAAGGTGTCATGAAAATGGGTTAATACCATGCATTCTGGGATTCAGAGTTTTCATCAATCTTTTTTGTTCTCTGTGTGCAGTTCAGTTCTTGTTCTCTATCCATGGCTGGGCCGAACAACACCATAGTCAGTGTCCTCAGTGGCCTCAGAGGCCTATGCAAGTAAAAATATACCAAGATAATACACTAAGGGCTTGATCTTCAGCGCTAATTTGTGTATACTATAAATAAACTGCACGTGCAATAGGTGAGCGTGTTGCGTGCAATTTTCAAAGATATCCATAGCACGCGCTAACAGGTTCAAAACAGGTGCAGACTGCCCTATTTAAATGAGGAAATTGCATGTGCTAGTGGCTGGAACAAGAGGAAAAGCAAACAGATCCTCTGCTGTGTTACTAGAAATATGCAGGGATTGTTACGCTGCATCATTATAAATGATCCAGTTGCAAATTTTTTCCTTCTGTTCCATTCTTTTCTTTTCCTTGCTTTTCTAGACTGTTACAGTTAGTTAACTTTTGTTGTGCTACTTAAAGCAGGTCTGTCATCTGCCCTGACGAGATTATTTCACTCTCGACGTATCTCGCCAATCAATATTAACAATATAAAAGACAAATATGTCTGTTAATTGATTTGTCTCCCTTGAACTTTTAATTATTTTCGGAGACTCAGCGGGTTCTATTGTTTTTTTCAGAGTACATGTTTGAAAATTTCGAAGTTTATCATAAACAGCCACAATATTTAAGCCTGAATGTAATATTAGCAATATGAAAATATTATAGGAGTTGTCAATCTGTATGTTATAGCTTTGTTAATTTTACAACATAGCGTCACATAACTGTCCTGCAAAAAAGTTAAAACAATTATATACGTAAAAATAAATTATTTTCTAAATGATTTTACTAAATTTGTTTTGTTTGTCTTGTGAATATTTTAACGATATACAACAACATGTTTGATTGTTTAAATAGTTTTTTGGTGACACAAAATCATTTTTTGCTGCATAAACAAAACCCTCCCCTGGCATATATTCACATTTAAAGAACGTATTCAAACTGATTTTGTGATTTTACATGATTTTTCCTATTAATTATATTATCAACATAAAAGCACAGTGTATCTTTTGTATGATGTGAGATTACAGGCTGTGCACGCTTGCTCAGTGATGTGCGCATTTTGCCATGATTAGGTTTGTGCCCGTTCAGCAGATGATCACTGACAGCAATGTTACGTTGGAATGATCTTATATGAAGTGTTGTAAGGGGTTTTACCATAGGAGAAATATCATGGCTTCTGTTTGTGATTGCCGCCAAATCAGAGCTTAGATAATCCCACATAAAATCCTCTATTATTATATTTTTAATATTTTTATTTTTGACAACCCAAATCTGTTGGCAACATGTACAGAAGATTCTCTCTCCCTGTCATCTGTCATTCTATTTATGACTCCTTCTGGCCAAAGTGACAGCAGACATTTTTGCATCCCAGTTAGCACCTGCATTTCAAACGTGCGAAATTCACACGCAAAAATTGCGCCCGCAAACCATTTCAGGCTTTGAAAATTGCATTGCGGGTGGTAAGGGATGACATTTGCATATCCTCCTCCCGTGAATTTGCACGTTTGGGTCATTGTCTGATATTTTGCATATTAATGAAGGCAGACATGCTAAAAAGTTTGCGCCCGGTGTTCCGCTCATTTTATACACGCAATCCGATTATCACCTCGTTTGTAGATCAGCTTTGCTGACGCAAACAGGTTTGCGTGTGGTTTTCTACACGCAAATCTTTTGAAGATCAGGCCCAAAGTTTTTGCTGATCCCCCAAAATCATTTAATTCAGTGATTCGAGTCACTTCCATGGCCAAATCCTGCACCTGGACATGCAGACTGCTTCTATAAACATTTGTAAAAGAATTGGTCACTCTCATTGACTTTTAGCATGATAGTGTATTAGGATGACACCTGTGCAATAAGTTCAGTTGTGAAATTTTCTTACCACTAATTATTCCACAGTCAATCGTTAGTAATATTAAAACAAAGTGGAAGTATTTGGGAATTATACAATTCCCAGGTAAAATCAAGAGTCGGGCCAGGGATCTTGAGACACCTAATTGTCAGAGGTCGCCAACTCTGCCATATCACAAGTTTCATACATCCAAATTCCATGTGGCCTTCTGATTTGTTCAAAACAGAATGTGGAGAACTTCATTAAATGAGTTTTCATGGCTAAGTAGCTGCTTCCATGCCTTACATTACCAGCGCAGTGTAAAGTTTCAGATGGGTTGGTGTGAAGCCCGGCATCACTGGGCTCCACGAAGGAGTGACGAACCATGCTTCACTGTCTGGTATTCCAATACAGTCTGGGTTTGGTAGTTTGCAGGAGAACAGTACTTGCCGGACTGCATTATGTCAAGTTTAATATTTAGTGAAGACGGGACAATGGAGTAAGGCTGTTTTTCAGGAGTTAGGCTCGACCCCTCAGTTCCAGTTAAAGGCAGCCCTAATGTTTTGGTGCACCAAGAAATTTTGGACAATTTCATACACTTAACTTTGTGGAAACAGTTTGAGAATGACCCTTTCTGGGCCAAAATGACTCCATTGGATAAAGCAAGGTCAATAAAGACATGGATGGTCTGGAAGATCTTCACTGGCTTGCACAGTCCTGACCTTAACCTGACACAACACCTCTGTGTATAAATTAGAGCAAAACTGTAAGCCAGGCCTTCTCCGCAACACCAGTAGAAATCTCGCTAATGCTCTCCTGAAAGAATGATCAAAAACTTCTATAAGTGGACTCGTACAGTTTGCGGACAGCCCTTCCCAGAAGAGTTAAAGCTGTGCAAGCTGCAAAGGGTGTGTTGACATCATAATAAACCCAATTGATTATGAATGGAAAGTCCCTAAGATCCATCTGTGTGTGAAGGCAAACAGGCATGCTTGCAGGCTTTTGGTAATACAGTGTCTGTCTGCTTTGATCTCAACACATAGTTTCGAGTATAAAATAGCATAATCTGATTGTGTGTATCAGATTTTACAGCCCTGTCATAATGTGATTCATGGAAAATTTTATCTGTGTCATAAGACTTGACATGGTGAATTTTACAATGTCACTCAGGCATAACACAGAATGACAGAATGACTCTAAAGTTAACCACTGATGCAACATCTTAGAAATGGAGAGATGGACTTGGCTTTCTTGGTTACAAGGAGAAATTAACAAATATTTCTGGCTTTTGTCTTGTCAAGTTGCTCACAGTGCAGGTTTTTCCTAATATTCCAATGTAACAGACTTCAACTGACATAAGAAGGAAATGTCTGGGCTCCAATAATAATGAAAGAAATAAGCCAAAGGATTAGAGAATAGGTCTGAACCATTAAACCTCGGGACACATGTTCCACAATTTGTTCATGTCTGGAAGAACTGTAAGTGTATCAGATAAAAATGGATAAGTCCTGTATGTTGGCTTGCTTTCACAGACAATGCAAATATACTAGTTACATTATTTGGATGAAAACATGATTGCATCTTCAGTACATCCTCTGGAGCAGCTGGCATGCAGTCACAATTTACATGCATCAATGAAACTGTCAGTCACTGAGGCTAACACAATATAAAAATCCAATACCTAACATATTCAGCTGGAACATGTCAATGGCAAAATTAAATTTCACAATTTGAAGAATGACAGGCGGAAAAAAAAAACGTCTTCTGGACGTTGGGTGACTTAATGCCAAAGTTTAGTCATACTTTAATTTGATAGTCATTATGATGAAGGGATAAGAATATCTCCGCCAAAAGTCACTCTGGCACCCTGAAGGGCAGAAGATAGCATAGTGTGTGAAATGATTCAATAATAAACAAACAGCAAGCATACATGAAGAATTCAGGATGAACAGGACATGGAGAATAAGACATGAAGCAGAGACATGGAGCAGTAAACGGAAGCAACCAGCAAATGTAAGAAGAAAACCAGACAGCTTATATACAGGGGGGAGTGAGTAGAAAAGGCATGGAGAGCAGGTGAGAGTAATCAAGTGGAAATGAGCAACAGCTGAGAACAATGAAGACAGCATGAACTGAGGGAGAGAGAGGTACAATTAACAGGGCCAGAGAGGGAGGAACATAGGGAAGAAATCTAACAGAATATAAATGTACATGAACACAAGAATGAGCCAAGACTAAAGTACACAATAAAATGAACTGAAATTGCAGCAATAGGAGAACATAAACAGGAAATAAACTGAGAAATTAAATAAGGATTATGACAGTTTTAGTCATTAAAAGCCAAAAGAAACTCACATAAGAATATATTTGTACTTTTTCTCTTTTTTATATTTGCAGATGCTTTTTAAAAAAGTTACTCTTTTGAGTCAGGAAAACATTAGTACTTTATTTTCTTTAATACCAATATATGCTTGGATCAGGACATAGATAGTTTGAAGGCACTGTCCACACCTGAAGATCATTTTTGTATCAATAAGCCCAGGCTACCATATCCAACCATTCTTATATTTCTAGTTTGGATGCTAGTACACAGCAAAAAAAGCGACAGACTTTTTTGGGTTAAATCCAAAATTAGATTCTGTAGTTTTATCTAGAGTCTTCTAATGAATCATTCAATATAATCCAGTTTTTAATCCTCAGGTGCATTAATAGGACCAGGTCTATCATTAACCTGTTGTCCACACATAAAACAACATTTGTCAAAGGGTTCCAGTCCACAGAAGCAATACATTTATTTTGTAATACATTTTAAATGTCCATTTGTGTAAGAAAGATAGCCAAATACTAGTCGTGAGAGAACACCCCTGATTAACATCCTAAAGTACAGTTGTAGAGAAGGCCGCCTATTAGAATTGGTCTTCTACCCAAACAAGGCAAGGCACGGCAAGTAAAGGCAAGTTTATTTATACAGCACATTTCAGTAGCAAGACAATTCAAAGTGCTGTACATGAAAAAAAAGCAAAAGAGACATAATAGGAAAAGTATATTGCAGTGCCATAAAGGTGATTAAATAATTAAAGAGAATAAAAAATGAATAATTAAAAAGATGTTGATAAAAAATAAATTAAATAAAAAATTAATGATAAAATGATTGATAAGAAAATGAAAGGAAAGTTGGACTGAAAACTTACCTAATAATGCTTAAATAGCACAGTCAAAGGTCGCACTAAGTTTTTAATCTTGATTTAAAGCAATTTAGGGTTTCAGCGCTTTTAAAGTTTTCTGGGAGTTTATTCCAGATTAGTGGAGCATAAGAACTAAAGGCTCCTTCTCCATGTTTGGTTCTGGTTCTGGGTATGCAGAGCAGATTTGAGCCAGAAGACCTGAGAGGTCTGGGTGGTTGATACACTGACAACAAGTCTGTAATGTATTTTGGTGCTAAGCCATTCAGTGATTTATAGACTAACAGAAGTATTTTAAAGTATATTCTTTGAGATATGAGGAGCCAGTGTAAGGACTTTAGAACTGGGTTGATGTGCTCCACTTTCTGAGTTTTATTGAGAACGTGGGCAGCAGTGTTTTGGATCAACTGCAGCTGTCTGATCGACTTTTTAGGCAGACCTGTGAAGACAGCCTTGCAGTAATCAATTCTACCAAAGATGAACGCATGAATTACTTTTTCAAGGTCCTGCTGAGATATTACTCCTTTAATCCCGGAGATGTTCTTTAGGTGATAGAAGGCCGACCTTGTTACTGTCTTTATGTGCCTCTGAAGGTTCAGGTCTGAGTCCATCACTACACCCAGGTTTTGAGCCTGATTGGTGGTTTCTAGCTGTAATAACTGAAGCTGTGTGCTAACTTTTAAACGCTCTTCCTTCGGTCCAAAAATGATTACTTCAGTTTTGTTTTAATTGAGCTGCATGAAATTTTGGCACATCCATCTAAGCATTTACCAAGCATTTGAATGGGTTCATAGTCACCTGGTGACATCGTAACGTATAGCTGTGTGTCGTCTGCATAGTTATAATAACTTATGTTGTTGTTAATTATAATATGAGTTAGGGGGAGCATGTAGATATTGAATAGGAGGGGCCCCATGATGGACCCTTGGGGAACGCCAGATGTGATTTTTGTGGTCTCTGATGTAAAGTTACCCAATGACACAAAAAAGTCCCTGTCCTTCAAGTAGGATTTAAAGCAACCGAGTGCTGTTGCAGAAAGACCGACCCAGTTTTCCAGGCACTCTCATAAAATGGAGTGATCAACTGTGTTGAATGCTGCACTAAGGTCCGATAATACCAGCACTGGGGTTCTTCCACAGTCTGCATTTATACAGATGACATTAAGCACCTTAACAAGGGTAGTCTCTGTACTGTGGTGAGCAGCAACCCACTACTTCCCAAATTCCATCTTTGTGTCCATTTGAAGGAATCTGTCAATCTAGCCTTAATCTTCTAAAAGTTTGTTCAGCCCCAATCAGATCATCCGTTCATTCATGATCTACACACGTTCTTCATGCCTGAAAATAAACTTAAGGTTTCATATCCAAAAGATGAACAACACCAGCCATACTGGAATCAAGACAAGAAATTCCAACTGCTATTGATAAGGTCAAAACTGCAGTATTTGTTGATATTAAAAAGTTTTTGACACAATAAACAGATTTACTGTTAAAAAATCCTGGAAAGCTAAAGGATCAGAGAGCTTGTGTTACAATGGGTTAAAAGTTATTGGCAGACAGCATATGAGATGTGATTAGTGTTTGGACATTGCTTGTGGTGTTCCACAAGGTTTCAGATTTGGGTCCTAAATTGTTTATAGTTGCAAAATATCTGAAGGTTATATTATTTGCTGATGACACACACATGTTCTGTGTTGTAACAGTTGTAAAAAGATATCATTGAAGAAATGAAAAGGCTAACAATATGGTTTCATTAAAATTTGAACAAAAGTTAAATAATATTGTTCTGGAAGTGTAAAGATGGACAAGGAACTGAAAATACAGATAAAGGAAGTAAATGTTTAAATAGCAAACAAAGTAAACTTTCTTGGCATTATTATTGACAGCTTCCCCGCGACCGACTATGGAACAAGCGGTAGAAAATGACTGACTGACTATTTCTATATTGCGAAAAGCCAAACACTTGTTAGATGAAAAACCACTCAGCATTCTGTACTGTTCCTTAGTTTAACCATATTTAGGTTACTGCGCAAAGGGGGAAACAACTACAAAACACTGCTATCACTAAATAACCAAATGCCAGAAAACATTTAAAAATTATTCAAAAGAAAGAAAGTAGTTTATGAGTTAGTAAGTATATGTCAATATGAAACACAGAAGATCAGAACAACAACAAAAAGTTTCTGTATTCCTGTTTGTGGGGGAAAGCTTTGGAACAGTCTGAATGTGGCGCTTAAGCAATGACCAAACATGAAACCGTTTAAAAGATGATTGTAGATGAATATAAGACCAGAATAATCCTAATTATTATTATTATTACTATCATTATTACAACTTATTACCTTTTATTTTACTGTACATTGTATTCTTGTCTTTAAGATGATAGTCACAACGATTGTACTCTATGGAATGCACAATAAATTTCTCAATGAAAAGTTTTTTATTAATTTTAGGCTCCTCCTTTGTCTGCCTGATTTTAAATACATTGATCGGCTGCATCCGACAGAGATATAAAAATGTTGAGGATAAACAACAACTTTTCCTGTATTCTTGTAGCGCCAAATGTGCTTTAAATACAACAGCCTGTATGAGGACCCATGAAAGCTAGTTCAGACTGCTTAAGGACAAAATCTCCAACTCATACTTACATTTTTCTTGGGGGAATGCTGTAAGTTCTTTGTTTTCAGTTAATACCTTGAAAATAGTTAGCAAATTTAAGATCGAAAAATCTTCAAAACTCCATCTTATTGTACAGTCCTTCTGAAATGGGCAGATGATAATTCGCAATATAATATCTGCTGCCAGTGTAAGTGTAGCTGAAGATCTGTAATGACTATACATTAAAATATAACTGACTTATGTAACTGATCTGAACTCATGCCATCATGTATTTTAATCTGAATAGTATTCACACAAATAAACATTATTCGACATGGATGTAACTCTACCTGCAGACGTCATACAAGAATTGCCTATTTATTTATGCCTGAAACAAACTATTCTAACATGCTGAGCACCTGAGAGAAGACCCACCTTGAATCAACCTTGTTTTGAATCATTATGTTGAACAAAAACACGCCTCTGGGATTGAATAAAAGTGTAATAAATTCGTTTTAGCTTTTTGACACTTCTAGGTCCACATAGGGTTTTCTCTAAATACTTCAAAGACTTTGCAACTGAACTCCAACCACTGGCAAGAAGCAGTGTAAAATATGTTGGCTAGCAGCTTACTACAACAATTGTGGGCACCAACAAAGTATGGGATTAGGGTAATTAATTAGCATTATTTTTTCTTGTGAATGTATGAAATCAGTGTAAAGTTTTTTACCATCCTCTACAGTGTTTAAATTACTAATGCTCTTATCATGACATACATACATTAGCGTGGAAGGTTTTGTTGGATGTAGGACTTTGCAACGACTTCCACACATTTCACATTCATTTCTATGGCCAAACCCTGACCCTAACCTTAGACTTAGCCATTACAAGTACATACCTAACCCTTAAACCCTAAACTCAATTCAGACCTTAGTCCTAAACCCAATCACTAACCCAAAAGCAGCATGAAAAATAAGTGAAGACCAGGAAAATGTCCTCACTTTCCAAAAATGACCTCGCTTTGTTGGTTAAAAACATTTTCTGATCCTCTCTCAGCAGCAATTGCAAGTACACACACATGTACATACACACACAGAATAATCCAAATATTCTGACAAATTTACCTGTGGCTTCTCACATTTTCTCTGACTCTTTTTCACACAAGCATTTATTTACGATTCCATTTTCCTCAGTGTCTTGTGCTGAATCTCATGTCTGTCTCGTCAACACAAGGCTGACGTTTTACTCAAATGTTCATGCACACACACACTCTGAACGGCTGTCGGGCCAAATTATTGATCGTCACCCTGAGCTCCAAGAATAGAAGAGACTGCTAGGGTGCATTAGTCCTTCATGTGAATGTGTTAAAATAAAACTGACAGAGGTTTCAATCATTATAAAACACAGCTAAAGCGGTAATATTCTTTAAGGGTTACCAAAAAAGGACCCCGCCAAAAAAAAAAAAGTGGGCTTGGTGGAAGCTTTTAAAAAAATGCCTCAAAACATCATCTCTGCTGTAATTAAATGTACTTCTTCAGTGTAGGTTCAAAACAAGATAATGAAATTGCTCTTTGTCATTGAAAAAGACTAAACTCAACAGACTTTCAGTAAATAAATTATTGGATTTCTGAAACTTTATCATAAAGGCAAATTAACACTGTGTAGCAAAACAGCATGGCTCTGTAAAAGGAGTAGTCATTTGGCAATCTGAAGGTTCTGCATTTGAGCTCAAGTTCAATATCCTGTCTTGTTCTTGGTCAAACAGTCTGAACAGTGGGTCCCTGAACCAGAGATATTGATCCCTCAGTTGCCTACCAATTTTGCACATAAATGAATACATTTCCCAATGTTGTGAGTGCAAATAGATATGTTACTTGCATGAACAAATCTACAGAGTAAACATACTGTTTTGTGGCCTGTACAACTAGAACAGCACTAGATATGTTCGATCCATTCAGTGTTTGAGCAGAAAACAAGAGAATTAACAAATGGCCAAAAACAGAAGCTGATGTTTGGTAGCGAACTGTAAGAAAGGGGCTAAAGAAAATAGGATTTATGCCCAGAAAAGCCAACTTGAACTACCATTAGTGAGTAAACAGATAAAGACAAGGTTCCAATGTGCTAGGTGAAGTAGTCGTAGACTGTGGATGATTGGACGACAATGGGTTTTAGTTATGAAAACCAAATCTGCATCGACTAAGGAGATGATGCTGCAATTTGTTTTTGGTTCCATCACAATGAAACATGCGAATAGAACTGCCTGAAAGAAACAAGCACATTTCCACAATAACTGATGATTTGGGTCTGCATTTCAGGTTAGGAACAGGGCTGATGCCAGTTATTAAATCTACAGAACGTACACAGGTAGACATTCACATTTTAGTGTCAAACTCCTGTACTCGGGGCCGTTTTCAGATGTGTATCTGCTTCAAATCCCCTTAATCAAATAATTAGGTCATTAGCAGGACTCTGATAATGATGGTGTGCTGAGGACGTAATTCAGTTGTTTGATTAAAGTGAGTGGGAGCAGGTGCACATCCAAAAGTTCCAGGACACCGGCCCATGGGGTATGGATTTTTTTTCTCATTTTGCTGTATCATGCTGTATCTTTATGTTAAGGAAATAGCCTTAAAATAGCCTTAAAAAGGCAGATCAGCTAGGTCCTGGATCTCAATCCAACTGAACATTTATGGTGGGTATTGAAAAAGAGGCGTACAACAAAGGTTACAACAAAGGTCTATCCTGCAAATCTTATTTCTCATCAAACAAACAAAGCATATTTGAATCTGATTGATGGTGAAGTTCATTCCTCAAAAAATTCAAGCTTTAAGAAAAGCCAGAGGAAGTTCAACAAAGCAATAATCTGGATTTTTTTTTTGTTATCATTTTATGGGTTTTTTTTTCAACACATAATTTTATTCTCTATGTGGTCAACAAAATATGTGCAATGAATTCCAGAAATGCCATTTTGTTTGAGGTATGTTTTACAAAGCCAGAATGTTCATCTCTACAGTAAATTTGTTTTGGGTCTTTCTCTTTTACTGCAAAGTCAAACAATCTCATTTCATCTAGTACCAGTGTTACAAACAGAATATTGCACCATGTAAAGTGACACTTCAGTTAAGCCCTGCAGCAAGACATGTTTCCTATTAGCTTTAACATCTGTAATTTTTCAAGTCCTGCAGATTTAGGTTTAGCCTAATGCTAATGCTAGCCCAAGACCGACACAATTTGAATGGCAAGTCGATTAAAATTTCTTATATTACATTCATGGGACGGGGTGCACGGTGGCGCAGTTGGTAGTACTGTTGCCTTGCAGCAAGAAGGTCCTGGGTTCGATTCCCGGCCGGGGGTCTTTCTGCATGGAGTTTGCATGTTCTCCCCGTGCATGCGTGGGTTCTCACCGGGTACTCCGGCTTCCTCCCACGGTCCAAAGACATGCCTGTTAGGTTAATTGGTCACTCTAAAATTGCCCTTAGGTGTATGAAAGAGTGTGTGCATGGTTGTTTGTGTGTTGCCCTGCCATGGACTGGCGACCTGTCCAGGGTGTACCCCGCCTCTCGCCCATAGCCTGCTGGAGATAGCCACCAGCTTCCCCGTGACCCACTATGGAATAAGCGGTAGAAAATGGCTGACTGACTGACATTCATGGGACACGCTGGCTTTCACTGAATAGCTATTATGCATTTCCTGTCTTAGTGTCTTTAGTCAAAGGATTGTCCCTCCTTAACAGCAAATAGAAAAATGAGGAGATAAACATAGAGATACTCACCCAGACCACCAGCTACGATGACTCTTCCTCCAAGGCATCCTGCCACAAAATCCGCCCTTTTTTCCCTCATTCTGGATGTTCGGCTGGGCTTGATCCAAACACCTGCCAGAGGAGGGAGAGCAAACATTAATGTTGTTTACCTAAACATGTACTGTTACAACATGTACCATTTACTTTCACGTTTCCTTCTAAATAACAAGTGCTGCCAATCCAAAGTGTTGGGATTGTGGAATTATTTGTTCTTTCCTTCTGTATATTTGCTTCCGTAACTGCATCCCTACTTGACAGTCACCCCCCTCCCATTCCACGAAATAAGAGTATTAGCATGGTCCAACACAGCTGCTTGGCCAGTCAAGTTGCTTTGGATTTGCTTTCCAAGCACATCCACATTCTTACATTGTAACATTCAGTCATAAAAGAAAGTATATCCTCTTTTAAATATAGTGTTTTACACATCAAGACATAATAAAAATTTCCACAGTTTTAGGGTTAGACTAAATCTAACCCTACCCATTTGGTTATGAGGTTCTACACTTTTTTAAAATCTAATATCCACCGTTTATACACACACACAAGAGGTCCCACATTTTCATACATTGACAGTGATATGGCAAAAATATCACATCACCATTTTTTTTAAATCCACTAAAATCAGAGCAAGGATTTTATCATGATACTTACTGTAAAAATCCACTTTTGGCTAAAAGAGATTTCTTAAATTACTAGACATTTGTCTACCGTTGACATAATAATTTTCATGAATGAGTTAAAAGGCTTATAAATGTGGTTTCAAACTACGACCAGCCACAGCCTGTTTACTCTGTGTGAGGATATCAGGGAGGAGGCTTCAGTGCCTGCAGTGTCTGCAGCAGTGAAAGAGCTGCATATGGCTCTAGGGTGTATTACCATCGGTAAACCTGCTGGACCTATCATACAGGGCCTGTCAGGCTGTCTGCTGATCCATTGTTCTTTTATGTGAGCTTTTTACAGTGCTGTGGAAAACTATTTCCTCCTTACAGATTTCTTTAGTTTTTGCTTTTTCTGTTACACTCAAATCTTTCAGATCATCCAACAAATTTAATATCAGACAGAGATTACTAGAGTAAATCTAAAAGGCAGTTTCAGATCAGGATTTATTTTGCAGTAGAAATAAATCTATCTGGCACATTTAAAAATATAACTCTCCTCCTCTTTATGTAAAGAATTAACTGTGGTCAACCACATGGTTTCACAAAACAATTTAGTCGCGATTAGTGTCGGACCTGTAGAATCACAAAATCACTTAAAAGACAACATGAAGCAGGATCAAAATGAGAACAGATGAGAAGCAAAGTTACTGACATCTGTCTTTGGGACTGAAGTGAACCAGAGTGAGAGCCATTGTCCACAAATGAAGAATACGTGGATCAATGATGAACCATCACAGGAGTGGCCAGCCTACCAAATTTACTTCAACAGTTTATCCCCGACCAACCCAGGAGGTCATAAAACAACCCAGACAACATCTAAAGCACTGCCGTCCTCACCTCAGTTAAGGTCAGTGTTCATGATCCAACAAAAGAACAAGTGTCTCTTTACATCAAACATGGTGGTGGTAGAGTCATGGTTGGGGGCTATTACGCTGCTTCGGGACCTGAAACACTTGCTGTAATTAAGGAACCATTCATTTTGCTCTCAACTATAAAATGCTGAAAGGCAATGCTCTGCCTTGACCTGAGCTCACTTGGGATGTGCAGCAGGAGAATGATAAAAAGCACACCCGTCATGGTAGGTGAGGTTGTTGTTGCACCAAAGTGCAGGAAAGAGGGAGGAAGAAGCATGGCGAGCAGATGAATGAGTTTAATAAGAAGTAGACAAGAGTAATATGCCGGGTAGTTTTTTTTTTAGGAGGAGAACCAGTGGAGAACAACGACAAAAAGGGAGTATATTTACTGAGGGAGAGTGGAGAATGGACCAATGGACATGGGATTTAATCAGAGGGGGATCAGGATCAGCTGGTGGGGGAGAAACTGAAGGTAACTGAGGGAGAGTGGCTAATTAACACTAATGAGCTGGGGGTGCAGGAAGGTAACAGAAAACTTCTAAGAAAACTGAAAAAAGTAAACAACGACACTACCAAAATAACATAAAAAGGGGGGAACAAGATCTATAATGAAAAACAAACTAAAACATCTAACCTAGGAATCCAAGGAAGTAACAAAAACCTAAACATCAAAATGAAGCTAATAAACCTGAATGAACTGAAAAAAAGCAAATGAAGAACATGACAGAAGGTAAATAGTACACAAACTCAAATCTAATTGAGATGTTTTGATATCAGATATCAGTTTATGGTTATGGTTGCCCCAGGGGTGCCACTACCTGTTAAAAGGTTTAGGGGACAATTACTCTTACATTGATAACAAATGGCAGTGTCATTCCAGACACATTAACCCAGTTGTGTACATAGTGTAGAGTTAGGTTTGGATTCCTTAAGGATTCAAAAGACCTTTTATATATATTTCAAGTATCAAGTAGGTGGGCGACTAGCTTTTCTTAGCTTGAATTTTTACATTTTCACTGTTATGCAGTCTTTCATGTGTTCCGACAGCACTGCAGTACAATCCAGTTCTTTTTGCAAATCTTGAAACTGCTGCCTCTTTTTCAGAAAGTGCACATCTGCATTTTAAAGGCTATCAAATTGCCCTTTTAACTCATTGGCAAAGAAGGAATATACATGGCATCAGTTTTTATCACCTCTCTCTACCCTACTATCAAGGACATTATAGAGAAAAATATTAACTACAGGAACAATCACTTGACAGAGAGAGAGAGAGAGAGCTGAAGCCAAAAAGAAAGCATACATGGAGGGAAAACTGAATTATGCACAACAAGATCTGCCTCGGGAGCTCCCCAGCACACTGCTCCCTTTCCTTTCTCTGGCTTGAAACCCCTAACAGATTAAATTTCTATATTTGGACCATGATACAAGGTGATGCATTGCTTTTCCCACCACTCCAGGTCTACTATGCTAAAGGACTCAGGGAAGGAGTTAGAGATGGCAGTTTACACAATAACAAAAAAAAAAAACAAAAAAAAAACAAAAAAACACAGCAATGTTATTAAAAAAGTTGTAAGTGGGTTGATTTATGAAACTATCACAATCTGTACACATTCTCTTTGCTTCGGGTGGACCCTTGTTGAGGTCGGCTACATGTAATAAATTCTATTACTCAAATTAAGCAGGAGACACACTACACAACTTTCACAGTCTGCACAACTTTTGAAAAGACACCAACAGACTAGTTTCAGCAGATTTAGTTTCACACTGAAAGACTGAGGTTCATACATTTAACAACTGGATCTGCTGAGGGATCACAGACAACAGGATTCAGCAGACCACCTAAAGCCAACTGAACGCAGCAAACTCTCGAGGTAGTCAGTATGTTGAGTAAACAAACAAACCAGTAGGTGGTGGTAATAGAAGATATTCTCAGAATTCAGACATAATACAATAATGTTCCCCTTCCCCATAAAATGAAAGTTATATAATTTATCCAAACAGGGAATTCCTCTAATTCAAATTAAATTTGGATAGTATACATTTTATTTTTTCATACTCATGTTGAGATTTTGGAACATTTATTTTATGTGAGGTTTAATTAAATTCAGTTCAATTCAATTTTAATTCAGTTTAATGTCTATAGCTCCAATTTACAACACGTCATCTCAAGCCACTAAAAAGTCAATTCAATCGAATCATACAAATTTCAGGTCAGGTACATACATTCCAGTTAATCCTAACTATCAAACAGTGCAGTCGGATTCAGTTTATTATTCAAATTGGTTAAAAGGTTTTCTATTTAAGGAAACCCAGCAGATGCATCGAGTCAGTGAGTCAGGTTGTTGGTGGATTTTGGAATGACTTGGATTTATTGTCAATAAGTTATTATTGTATCCTAACACAACAATATAATGTTTGAACTGGATTGTGTTAAAAAAAAAATATGATAAATACCTTGATTCTAATTGTAAAAGAATTTATTTAGAAATGTAAATTCTTTATATCAAGCCTATACTAAACCACTTTGTTTTAATTATTACTGAGAGTTGTTAATGTAAAGCATATTTACCCTTATGTTTAATATTTGTAATATTTGGTTTGTTTTAAGAAGCCCTTCATATCTTATTCTATTTTAGTCTTAAATATCTGAGTGTCTGAGAGGTTTGTTAGGAAACATTTGTGAACAAACTGCATCATGAAAACCAAGGAACACAACAGACAGGTCAGGGAGAAAGTTGTGGAGAAGTTTAAATCAGGGTTAGGTTCTAAAACAATATCCTAGGCTTTGAACATCTCATAGAGGACAAAAATCTTTGGACAGGTAGGTATTAGTCATGCGCTTCATAAATCTAGCCTTTATGGAAGAGTAGCAAGAATGAAAGACACTGTTGAAAGAAGGCCCCTGAAGGTCCCATTTGTATTCGGCAATAACCCATGGAGGGGACATGAAAAACAAGTGAAAATGTGCTCTGGACAGATGACACAAAAACTCATACGTTCTAACCTATATGCAAAACATTATTTGTGATGGAAAACTGACATTGCACATCACTTTGAATACACCATCCCCGCCATAAAACATGGATTAACGAATTTTCTTCCGATTTACAATAATGTATTACTTGTGCCTGAATAGGGTCACAAGTAACATTTGGTAGGTTTTTATTCCAAATCTGTAAATTTCCATATATATCCAATCAAGTTTCAAATACAATGCTGCAGCTCCACCTTTTTGTCCAAAAATGACCATTTCCACTTCCACAAATAAAGGGCTAGAGACCTATTTAGTTTTTAGCTCTCTTTCTAGCCATTATCCACTCTTCAGATATTGCAGAGTCGTGTGGAAAGGGACTTGTGAATACATTAATTCCTTAGAACGTCTGAGACAATTTCATGCTCTCCAACCAAGAGCCACTCAGGCAGACTTGGATGACCTCCAGTTGAAGTGTTAAAATGCTAAATCCAAAGAGCACTTTAAAGGAGCAGTGAAGGACACTGCAGCTTTGTCTGCTGGGAGGAGAACGGACAAGTCAGGGAAGATATCTTATTTGCCAGCCTGAGAACAGGTATCTCACTGAAGAAAAAAGCTGTTCTTTTTAAGAAAACATAGTTAGTGAAATTCAGTGTTTCACTTCAGTGTTTCAGCTGAAGATTTTCTGCTCATCAGTACCCGGGATTAACAGAAAAATATTATGTTGTTTCAAACTGTATTTTTCCCATTGCTATTAGCTGGCAAATATTCAAAGAGATGGAAAACAACTGACTTTGGCAATGTAACTATTAACTCAATAAGACAACAGAGCACTAAGACTATTTTAGAGAGAAAACAAATTTTGGCAGAACGAGCCGCCCCATCCCACAGCTACGGGGGTTAGCTGCAGTTAACCCTTTGTTCACTGTGGATGCTTTCTTCAACTTCGTCGCCTCGGGCAACTTTTCCTCAGCACAGTTCACGTAAGAGGTTGTGTTTTGGGCAGAGAGTAGTTTAGAATGAAATAATCTAAACATTTCGTTTTATGACGTTTTTTTGTTTGTGTTGAAACTCAGCTATCTTAGTGCTAGCAGATTATCTACTCAGCACATGTGCTCAGTTTATGTGTTCTGTGTTTGTGTTTTTAAAGTTAAGACAAACGTTATTTAAAAGGTGATTTTAAACAGAGAAGATCGGCCATAACGCGCCGTCCACGCTTATGCATTTTAACCCTTTTATTAATGGTATTTTAAAGGTATGTGTTTGATTCGGATGATAAACTATAAGCTTCTTTTATTAGCTTTAACTGCTAACAGCTAAGAACACGTGATTGCCTACTAAAGATCATTTACCCAAAAAGGTTGTTAGTTTTCAAGCTAGTAAAATAACATTTCCCTAAATATTATTTTACTCAACTTGATAACTAAGTAACACAATTAAGCCCATTTCTCAAAGATTTGGTTCTTATTCAACATAATATTTCTTTAAATATTATTTTAATAAATAAAGGCAGCTAATTAAATACCGCTGAGAATTGTTCATCCAGAAAGCTGGTTTTATTCTGCAAATCATTCTTTAAAATATTAATTTATTAAAATAATATTTTATCTGATCCTGCATTGTGAATGGTTGTCTAAAGGTGTACCAATTATTCCTTAAGTTAGTTCCAAGACTAACTTAACTTCACTTCCAGATTCTTCAAGATAATCCTTGGGTCTCAGTAATGTTGCATCACTCTTTTGGTCATGGTTTTCAACCATCTTTGATCAACTTATTTATATTGTACATAGCCCAACAGTCTTCCTTATTCTTTCATTCTGCTTGGTAGTTTAGTTGGATTGTTTTAGCATAGTAAAGAGTTTGTTGATTGAAATCTGTTTGACTTTGAGTTGACTTATTTTGGTTAATAAATTCTTGTATTTTAAGAAATTTTGTGAATTCATTCCATGTGTGTGCAGAGTTTTGCTGTTCAAATAATGCCAGAGCTTGGCTCATCCCTTTCAATTTTGTCCTAATACCACCGCCTTATTGGGCTGGTATTCACAGGACAACCCTTAACAGACCGAAATATTATTTAATAAAATATAAAAGTATTAATATTAAATAATATATCAATATTCATAATTACAACAAGCGGTAAAGCAAAGTTACAGAAGCAGAATTTTGCATTCCAATTGCCTTGCAAGGCAGAATTTAAATCTATTTATTACATCACGCCCATCTTAATTGTGTTGCGAATCTGAAAACCTGTTGGATTAGCTGATTGACCGAAAAAAATATTATTTACCTACATTTTTTACATTGAAAGACAACATGCTCACAAATGGATGTTATCCAGTATGACGTTTGTGACTGGTTTCATTTAAAACAAACCATCAGAAGAACAGAAAAATCCCAAAACATTTTATTATTACAGCTCACATCACTTTTTATACAGGAGGTAGCCTTGTTGAACTTTGAGGTTGAGTATAGTAACACGCCGTTGACTTTCTAAGTCAGAAATCTGAAATGAGACAGCATTCCAGTTAATCAGATTATGAGTATTGAAAGCACTGTATACAAAATATGCAAAATGAAACAGTTTGTGAAATTAATTTCCAAATACATAATTTCTGTATGTTGACAAATGCTAACACAAACAGAACTTAAATTAGTTTTTTTATAAAACCTTTGGCTGTATCATCAGTTTAATGGTTATGTTAATAAAAAATATATACAGTATATATTTTTTTGCTATATGCTATTGCTATTTAGGGGTTGCTTACTGGCTACCTTGAGCACTTTCTTTTGTTTTAGTTAGTTTGTTAAAACGAAGGAGTAGTAAGATGTAATGTCAGCTCATTAAAATTCTGTTTATATGTCTACACTAATGTAAAAACTGTGTAAAATGATTAAAAACAGTTGCATATTTTTTACTGATAGTTAATATAAGTTGAAGGACAATGTTTTTAAGAGAGTGTTTACAAGAATTTTAAAATGTTGCTTAATGGATGAGGTAGAGATGTCACCATCAGACCTGAATCGCATTTTCAGTAGGAGTCAAAGTGTCAGGAAACTGGGGATTTGTGTCTTTGTGGTTGGTTTATCTGCTTCTGGAGTTTTCAGGTTTTTAAGAGGGCGCAGCTGGACTGGAGCTGCTGGACTCCTGGAAGATGGATTAGCAAAGTACTGGGGGGTGAGGTAGCAAGGTGTCGCTTAGAGTGATCCCATGTTGATGATTGGGATTCCACTGTACGTAAAGATATCTCTTCTCGTTTTCCTACATTGTTCCAGCAAACGGTATGTGAACAATGCAACGAAGTGTGTGTGACGTAGCGGACATGCGCCCTTCATTGCTGCCTATCTCTGAAAAGGTTTTTCACTTGTAATTTCTAGTTGGATTTATGTGATGAGGACAAGAGAGATCCAGCAGACAGTGAAAAGTACTGGTCAGAGAATTGCACTTGTCTGGAAAGTCTTTGGTATTCAGTGTACTTTGTTGTTGGTGAGACGGATTATTCCTAAAGTTAGTCCAACTGTTGTGCAGGGAATTTCGTATTGTAATGGTGTTGCAGATACAACATGAAGTTGAGTCCGGACCAGTTGTATAGAAAGGGCGTTAGTGTCGGCGTATCCGTTTGTGAGAACGTACATGTTGGGGGGTTCCTCTTTTTAGTACATTTGTGGTGTGTGAAGTGGAGTTGAGGGAGGATCAGTATAGGGTATGATCGAGTAAGTGTCACTACACATAGATCGACGTCTAATGATAAAGATGAGTGGAAGTACGTAGTGTCGATCTCGTCTTACACATTGTCTTGCTGGCGAAAATGCGTGTGAAGGGATGTTCGGTTCATTTCCATGAAGGGCTGATATCACGGGATTGGTATTCTTCTATGGGGACAAGGGGGTCTAAGGAAGATGTACGGGGATTGTAGCCAGCAGAAAGAAAGATGTACATAGTGAGAAATGTTAATCCCTAGATTGCTCTGCCGTACTGCTGGCAGAAAAATAGGATAAGCGGGTGTACTGATAAGGTACTTGGCGATCGACTGGGTAACGTGAGGTTATGAAGAAGAATTGCCCACAAAACGTGGTGAAATTGACGGATCCTGTGGAGGACGACTGCAAAATTTGCATCCCATTGAGGCCAAGAAAAAGGCAATCCTCAGGGCTCAGCACCGTCCATCTTCGTGAATCAGAGCAGAGTTCCGAGACCCAACTGGTCTCAACTAAGATCACCGGCTCGCAAAGATTGGGGAGATGTCTCGTGCGACTATTGCTTCATCTGATGAGTTAGAGTTCTGGAGAAATTCCCAACGACAAGGGAATGTGGTTTTATTGACGTGATAATTCTTATGTGTGAGACCTGCTTGTGTGCCTGTTCTTATTCGTTCTTCTCTTGTTGTGCAATACGTGGGACTTTTTTCACTAATATAGTAAATCTGGGGAAACTCTGGGAGATGGTTAGTCAAACGTTGTGAAAGCGAGAAGTAGTGCTTGGGTGCATTATAGATAATGGCAATGCAGTAACATCCAAGGGTTTTAGAATAATGTACGTACTTTAAGTGATGTTAGAATTAACGTATATTTCGGCCTCCTAGTTAAGGGCCTACTTTTCACTGTGAATACCGGAAGCCAATTAAGGGTATTAGGGACAAACATTGGTGTAAACGGATGAGCGCTCTAGGGCAATTATTGTGAAGCCGCATAAGGGGAACTCTGCACAATCACACAGAATTATGTTAAGTCTGCAGCTGTTTCTAAACGAATAACAAGAATGTTGATTAACCAAAAAGTAAGGTCAACTTCAAAGTCCAGAAAAAGTTTATTCAGGACTCAACAAGCTGCTATTACATACTGACTAAAGGACACCGCTCCCGCAGGACTAAACGGTAACAGCCAAAAGGCAAAAATGAAAAGAGTAAGGTGAACAAAGGCAGACTAAGTGGCTACGCGGGACAAATATAAGATCAATTGAAATCAAATGACAGGTTGAGAAAACCATGACAACCGAGAAGGAGTGAATGCTATCTAACCAGTTAACAAATAGGCAGATCATTGTTAGGTGTTGAGAACGGGCAAGAGATTGGTCTTGGAAGAATCTTAGGTAAACGAGGTATAAGTGTGATCTTGAAGGAGACCCATTAGGTGAGCAAAATAATAAGTGATGTACGTCCCTTATGGAAAACAACAGTTTCACAATGCGAAAGTGGAGCACGTTCCGAGGTGCAGGAACCTTATTTTTAGGCGGGGTAGCACATATAGCGAACATTTATAAGAGAATGGGCGAGTTGGTCACTAGTACCGGGGTAGCACGAAGGTGTCCAGGGCGCCTCTGGTAGTGAAGCATATATCATTCAACGGAGGCTGTCTTCATTAGATCGCCCTTGTATTTAATGTTACATATATTTTAAGGACAAGTAATATGTAGGAAGTATAACTCGGAGGAGACCATAAACCTGTTTTTTGACTGGAATAACTGATGGGTTTCATGGTTTAATTAACGGGGCGTGACATTACGGTGGTCGATACATATGACAGAGAAATAGAAGTATTGTTAAGGGAAATATTTCAGGAAATGTGTGTTAAAGTAATACGTTAGTGAGAAAATATGATTTTTGTGATGAGGACCAAACAACCTATTCTGGTAACTGATCTTCGTCTGGCTCTCATAAAGTGGGCGAGCACGTGGTTCTTAGGGAGCCGATAGTCTGCGGAATTGGAAGACTAGACAAGGGAAGCTCATGTGTGTTACCCAGAGATCAGAAGCATGTGACCTGTTTAGTAGAAATACCAATAATTAGGGGCGGCATTTGGCCGAACCTGTGTTTAACCCCCCCCCCTTAAGAAATAAAGATTTGTTTTCTGAGACTTTAAAAACACAACCATCATTAGCTTGAAGTTTGGTCTGAGAAGGCCCAGGGAAGCAAAAATCGAACAGATAGATAGCGTTTATCTGGAGAATAGAGGGAGAACTGGACGTGAAAACATATATTTAGTTTTATTAATACACTCTAAGCTGGAAATTTCGTCTGCTGATCATGACTCTGGAAAGTGTTAATCGTCTGGCCATATGTAGAGAAACAACTCCTAGTGCCAATGTCGGGTGGGGTAGCCTGGGAAGGCATCAGGAGCGTGGTGATGTGAGTGGACTAAAAGCACTGGTGAGGTGTGGCGAGGATCGGCGGCACGTGACACTCGTGGCACCGTGTAGAGACATCAATCGCAGTGGCTGTGGTGTTGTGGTCGCTGTTGTCCTTCACTTCACAAGTGCCCTACGAGGAAAAAGCCACTCCAGCCATCTGTGATGGAGGTTTGTAAGTGCAGGGTCCTCTGCTGGTGAATCGAGTGCGCATCCTGGAAACAACAGCTTTTGAGCTCCTGTAAGGGAGCCATCGCATAATAAATGAAAATGTGCAAAGGGCCCGCGCGTGCGTTGGATAACCTTAATATACGGCCGTTGTGTGTGCTGACAGGATGCCGATACTGGATACGGAAACAGCAATTCATTCATACTCAACTTAGTACATATGATCGCGTGATCGTACGACACTCTTGGATCCAGTTTGAAGAGTTATGTCTGTTTGCCAGCAAGGAGACATGCACAAATGTGCCTCTCCTGTTGGTTCCCGTGGGGATTCGCATGGAAAGAGATCTGTTTGTTGGAACGCGGGGTTTTTATTCAAACAGTGACATCACGGGAAGTCCGTTCTCCTTCTGTTCCTGGCTGTGCGATTAATGCGATTTATTTTGAAAGTTCCAGAAAAGTTCTTACTGGCCTTTAATTTTGTAACCCATGGCTGGGGTCCCAGCAGTAGGAAGAAGTGCCTACACCTTTTTTTTTTAATCTGACATTGCATCTATGGTTAAATAGATGTCCCATAACTTGTTAAGTGTCTTGCCATAACTTAAGTGTCTGTTGGGCTCTATGGCATTTGATTTTAGAACTTGTGGGCTGGACACAGGATGTGAGCTCTTAACATTGTCAGTATGGCCTGCTGAATTCAGAGAGCTTGCCAAAAGACAAAACACACAGCTGTCACATCTTTGGCCCAGGTTACCAATTATTTTACTGGCTGTTGGATAATGTTAGTCTTTTTCACTTTATCACTGCTTGTGATTTGGGCTCAGAATTGCTCCACAGCATCTTGATGAAAGTACAACAACCACTTTGTTGCCTGGAAGTAGAACCTTAGCTGCTAGTTTGTATAGCTGAATTCAGAGAGGTTGCTGTGGAGCCAGTCAAAAACAAGAACACAGCAGTCTTGTTTCTGCATGTCTACATGCTATATGTGTGACCTTAATGGCTAGATTAGTGATCTTACTGGCCCAATTTGTGTTACTGTTTGGACTAAAACACAAAAGTATGATACTTCCAACCTATTTTTGGAACTGCAGAAGTCTTTATTGAAGAATAAAATGTCTTCAAGAAACAAGAGTTACCTTGTATTTAAGCAATTGCAATGTCTTAGATGACTGATAATCTATATCAGAGTAAATTAAACAAGAAATATTAAGAAGGGAAACATAGTGTTTTAAAAAAAAATCCTCATTCTATTTTCAAAAGATGTTCATATTTGATTTGAGAAGGTCATCAGAGAATAGGAAAGGTGTACATTTGTTTTCAAGATAAATGTGTTGTGCTTGCTGGAGGAAGTAAAGCAGTTGCAGTGCAGCTAAATGTTAATCTCTCTGTCAAAGGAGAGATGGCAGAGCCACCAGCAGCTCACTAATAGATATGCTGGCTGCAACAGATTAGCTATTCAGCCATGGAAAATGGAAAGACCAGATAGCATGCAAATATGGTCAAGATATACGGGTGGAGAAGGAAGGGAGCTTTCCAACAAGCATGCAGACTTGTACCCCATGTTGTTCTCTTGATACCTGTAGATAAACTGGCTTAAACAACCATATGCAGTCATAGTAGTCCATGTAAAGCTGCTTTTTGATAGCAGAATGCTAAATGAAAGTTCTTCTAAGTAACACCCCCTTGTGGTAGCAGCAATATTACAGTCAGGTGGAAATGAACAAAGTGTGCAAGGATTAAATCATTTCATGAGAATTTGTATAAATTGCACACTGCAATGAAAATTTGATGCTTGAACAACCGAGACCTGTCTCTAATGGCTACATGTTTTTTGTATGAAGGCAACCATTACTATTACAAGAAGAACTTGGTTTCACATACTGCATACAGTAACTAGCATAATGCTAATAACATTTATTGTTCACAGCTTCACTTGTGTTGATTATATGACTATACTGAAATGAACCTAGGGTAACATTTGCCTTTTTATTTGTGAATTTTGATTTATTTAGTACGTTTAGACATTGGAAATCGCAATGTTCTGATTATGTTCATTTTCTTTAAAAATATCCCTGATTTCATCCTTGCTCAGGACTCTGCATCATAAAAATCAATGGCACCAGATACAGAAATCATTCTCGTCCAAACATTTTTTAAATTCCTTATATATATACCTCTATCACTGCACCACCTGAGAGATTTGTTCTGTTTTTACTTTTTTGTGACACTTAACATATTTCAGATCATCAAAAAAAAATTATTCTCAGACATGTCAGACTTACTGAAGGAAGAACAAGGCAGCTTCTGTGGAAGCTTCAATAAACATCATCGATTAAAAATAATCAAATTATTGTGTTATTGTGGTAAAAAATACGTCATAAAAAAGATCTAAATGTTATTGAAAAGGTATTAAAATCAACTTATCAAGGAATGATTTACACATCAAGACTAAACACACTCCGGTTTTTAATTTTTTTTCCAAATAAAAAAATTACATGCATTTGTGTTGAGCCTCTTTTACTCAATATTTTGTAGACACCATATATAATACCATATTTTTAGTTCCACTGTCTTTCTATGGTGGTGCCAAGCTACCCAATCTCTGTTGAAGAAAAGTATCTTCACACGATGATTCTATCAACACCATATTTTGCTGTGTGGAAATCACATGTTTGCTATTTTCCCCTATAAGGTGGCAAACTGCAAACAGTAGGGTAGATTTGTGGAGTGTGCAAGTAATAATTGTCCTGTCAACGGTTTTCCCAAATGCTCTGAGATGTTCAAAGTTTGGGATATTGCTTTAGAACCTAACTCAGCTTAAAACTTCTCCACAACTTCCTCCCTGACCTGTATGCTGTGCCCATTAGTCTTCATGATGGTGTTTGTTCACTAATTTTCATTAACAAAACTTGGAGGCCTTCACAGAACAGCTGGATTTATACTGAGATTAAATTATAAACAGATGGACTCTATTTACTAACCACTGACATTTTTAAGGCAGGTTGTTGCCACTGGATGTTATTTGAGGGTGTCAGAGTAAGAGGGGCTAAATGCAAACTAAATTTTTTAGATTTTTATTTGTAAAAAAAAAAATCGAACGCGTATATTTTTCTTTCCACTTCACAGTTCTGGACTATTTTGTGTCTGTCTGTCACATGAAATCCCTATACAATAAAGTTGATGGTTGTAATGTGACACAATATGAAAATGTTTAAGGATGCAGGATAGTGCATGATACTTTTGCAAGGCACTGTATATTATGTCTAATTCTACGCTAATTAATCTTTTAAATAATAATATTGTCAGTTCAGGTACCCACCGCTTGGCCCTAATAAAATTAAACCGAGTTTCAGAGAGATGCTTTGTGTTTATAGACGAGGAAGGAGGTCTCCCTGTATTTGTGTGCATTCTCACCTCCACTGCTTCTCACAAAGCTCGTCAAGCAGAGAGCAACCAAGAGACAGAGCACACCATTCTCCCATGAAAAACAGGCTGCCGAGCAACATCCTTCTCTGCTGCTTTAATGCTACAAGTAGGAAAGATGAGCCACTTCAAGGAGAAAATGCTGCTGCTTGTCAGCACGAATTATTAATTATATTGCTTGATCCAAATCCGATGTTTGAAGAGAGCAATGAGGCGGTGATTTATGTTGGCTGACATTACTCTGGTGTTTCTTCGGGCTTGGGTGGGCACCGACGCAGGGCTGCCAGGGGCAAGTTCGGTCCTTCACGACAAAGCGTCCTGTGGAGTGGGTGTGACATAGGGTGGAGACTGGGTCAGCTGGACTTTGTATAGAATGTTACCTGAAGGTTACCCAAATTTGGTGGTGGGTAGCAGACTAGCGGATAAGTGATGTCTACGGGGATGGACTCAGCTGGGTGAGGAGAGGAAAGGTGTCTTTTTAAAGCTCAGAATTCAATCTGTGCTTTCCCCTTCCCCATGTGGTTGGTTCGAGCCCCTTCTCGCACCATGACGTATGCTTTGACAATATGGTGTTCCCTCTCACACACGCTTTAGAAACGCGCGTAGTGACCAAGGTATAGCCCTATCTTAAGGGCTGCGTCTCTTCACACAGCACAGTGGACTACAGCATTTGATTTTGTGAAAAAGTCCGTTCTTTGCTGTTAGACTGCGCGTTCCGCTGACTCGGCTTTCTTCTGTTTATGACTTTTTAGTGGATGGTTGATTTACTCATGTGGCATTTAAGTCATACAAGTAGTGTTGTGTGTGTACCGTGTTAAAAAAAAAACACACAAATGCTACTTTCAAATCACAGAAAACACATAAGAGAGTTGTTTTACTCAGAGATTTTAAGATTATGAGGTGCCGTAAAAGCTACCCAAAGACTACGTCCGAATCTCTGTATGGTGTGCCTATGATGAGCGCCAGAGAGTTCCTGTGCCCCTGTATAAAGAACCAGATTAACTGGTTGTTCTGTCCCCCTGGCGCAACATAACCGGCAATTAAGGCTTGTGATGAACGGGGCATTGAGTTTTTACCTTCAATGTGGAGACCAGATTGTTTGCATTATTCTAGGCAGAACTGTTTGTGAATTTTGGGTTTTGAGCAGATGACGATAGCAATCTTAATCAGATTTTTAAGCTCTGAACACGTGACAAATAGATCACTATCAAAGCATCGTGTTCTACTGTGTTTAAGAGCCTAGTTCACAGATGGTTTATTTGCTGGTGTGTTTCCATGGTGCCCAGCTTCTTGCTTCTTATGTTTGTGTGTGGACTGCGCTCCCCTTGGTGGGTCGTTTGTTCTGGGGCTCTTGTTCAAACTTTTGTTTTTTTTACCATATTTCGATCTTCGGTCCAGTTGAATACCCGTCTTCTCTCGTCTTGTTATGACATTATCTGAAACACTGACCCTCTTAATCGCCTGAGTATGAGTTTCCATGTGTTGGCGTAGACGGGCAGTTCGCTATTAAACGTTGTCCAGTGGTTATTTTGGGTTTGTTACATCTCCTAGTGGGACGGTCATTGATTTCTAAATTCTCAGGAGTCATTTTTGTGCGGGTGAGCTGCATTTCACTCACTGGCAAGGTTTACCATGGTTCCATATTTTCTAACTTGAACTGGGGTTGCGAGACTAACGGTCTCCTGAAGTTTCTGCTCTGTGCGCCATTCGTCCTAACAGAACCCTATAGAATGGCTTTGTAACTATTTTCAGCTCTTTCCTGTTAAATTTTCCCTCGCTTTAAACTAGGGGGCATCTAGTTGTGTATAACTGACAGTTGTATTAAGGTCTGGAAGCTCGGCGTTAAAACCTGCATCATGTTGTCAGACAGGTCCAATTTAAGTGATAGTCTTGTTTCTAAGGCGTCATGGCAGATAAAGCTAGCCTGTGGGTGTGGCCTCTCTAGTAAGGTGTTATTGTGATATAACTTCAGGGGTTGGTTCCTGCCACTGCTCTTGTGCGGGACGTACATTCAGATCGCTCGTGTAGGTTTGTGTGTGGTGTTCTCTTTTAATTATAAAGGTTGTAGTTTCTGACACACATATAGCCTTTGGGGCGCCGTTTTGTCCCTGATTAATTATACAAAAAAAAAAACATAAGAGCTGGTGTTTTGGACTTGTTTCTATGGTTCCTATTTCTTTGACTGGGATATTAGAAATTTATGTGCTTGAGTGTAGAACAGTCCTGAATACATGGTAAGAGGCACAAAATGCAAACATTTATGAACAAATCTGCAACAGGGACGGCAAACACTTTTTCCAGCACTGCTATACTATGATAGTGGAAACCTACTTCAGACCTACACACCCGTATAGCAGTTATGAGCGATTCTCACAGAAAGACATCTTGTAATGCGCAGGTAGTTTTCGGTGGTTGGGATTATGCAGTGGAGGTAATCTGCTGCGTCTTCTTTGGATTGGCCATGCTAAACCTATTTTTGCCAAATACCAAGTCAAGGAGAGAAATTGAGGATGAGATGTATCGGATGGTAGGAAAAAAAGCGAAAAATACACCTGACTAAGACGCCCCCTCCAGGCTAAAAGGCCCGTTGATAGATAGATGCCCAGGTACCAAAAACAGGAATTACACTCGTACATTGAATGTAATCACAGCCAACAAACAGACACAGGCCTAGGCCGCCATGATCATACAGCTCCATTTATATATCATACATAAGGCATGTCTGTAGGTGCGTGCCTGGCGCACGTATCGGCGTTATTAGAGTGGGTCGCTCTGCATATTTGTGGCATTAGGGCTATTGGGTGCAAAGACGACGTGTGAAATGTACCACCGCCAGGCCCATCCTCCCCTATTGAGCATGTGCATACTGAATACCCATATTTGTATGTTCCCAAATAGAATGTAGACACCTATAGGAAGCTGTTACAATTTTTGCTTTTAGAAATCTCTACAGAACCCTAGATAGTCTACCACTGCTAACTCTCACTGTGTATGCTCGCTGCTGACCTGCATAACTGGAACTAGGTTGAGTGCCTGATATCTCGTGGGGTTTTGTACGAACTCTGTGTTCGCCAACTCCGTTCGTTTGATTGGTCTAGATCTCTTTGCACTGTTCTCGGTCAGCCTGACCATATCTGAAACTAAGGTAGACAATATCAAGCACCTTAGTTTTTGTTTTGTTTACGTCCAGTTTCCAAATATAGAAATGTTCAAAAGATGACCAGGGGGGTTAACACGATTATTCTGACATTGCTCTCAGGGGTGAAATTTAAACATCAACCAACATTACCAGTCGCCTTGTGCTACACCCCTTCACCTAAAGTGTTGTTTACATATGCAAGTTTTTTCGCAAAGTTACTAAATCTAACTAAAATACAAGTAAAGCAAGGGGGTGGGCAATAGGAGATGACCGGGTCACCGCGCGAGCTATAGGTTTAAGGCTTCATAGCGGCATAGGTGTGTTGACAGCAAAGAGCGGGTACGTCAGAGCGTGCCGTGCGCGCCTATGTCCTGTTTTTTGTGCACTCCTATCTGGCATAAAGTATTTGCTCAAGGCACGGTGCAACGTGCGAGTAGTGTGTGCGATGCGTACACTGTTGTGTGGCTTAGGAGGATCGATCTGAGGTAGGGGTTTGTGACTACATCCACAGTGACTCCGATCCCGGTACAGGTTGGAGGTCATCGAGGTCAAGGTGCTCTCCATCAGGGATTGTCGATGAATCGGATAAAATGGTGGCTCTTGGGGGAAAATGAGATCAGAGCAGGCCTACTTGCTGTACCGACTGAGAAGGATTGGAGGGATCGGCCGCTCGCAAGTGATGAAACGGAAGAGTGACGGGGGATACTGGATGAAGACGAAAACGGAACAGAGAGCATGGTAGAGGGACGGAGGGGTGTAAGTACACGATCAAAGCTATACAGAGAGAGAGTCACCTTCGATTACATTTATGGAGCAGTTTAAAGCAGTATGGTGTATAAAACAATATTCAAAACAGTTCACATAGGTTTGTTCAGGCCACCATTTAAAAATCATATCAGTATTCTCTGCCCAAACCGACAGGCTGGCCAAACAGAGCATTAATTAGAAAAGCAGCCATGAGAGGTCCATGAAAACTCTGGAGGAGCAGCAGAGATATTCACCTCAGGGACACAATCTATTGACGGTTACAGGTATTAGTGAGGAACTCCACATATCAGGATTTTATGGAAGAGCAGCGAGAGGAAAGCCAATCCTGATAAAAAGTCACAAAATAAAAAGTCCCATTTTGCTGTTTTTGCAGCTGTTAACATCCTTTTTTTGTTGCCTATTAGCCTGTTTTTAGGTAGGTGTTTAACAGCATTTACCTGCGACTTTATTTGCGTAATTTTATTGTATTGAGATTACACTCATGTCCTTCAGTCAAGCAGCTGTCTGACTAACCTCTGACCTGCTGTATGAATGCTTGTTTTCTTGCCTATCAGCCTGTTTTAGGTGGATGCAAAAACAGCATTTACCTTTCACTTCTGTTTACTAGATGACTGCTGAGACTTCATAAACAGCCTACGTTTTTTTCACATCACCCTGATGAAGGTGGTTTACCACCTTCCTGTGCATTTCAGAGCAGATTTATCATCCAACATGCCAGCAAGCAGATGCAGATGCCTGGACTGTACAGGGACAACAGCGTACACAGTGTGATGTAGCCCAGTCATGGATGTAGAGGCAGGAAAACCTTTCTGACAGTGATAAACAGCTCCTGTGTGTTGCAAGCACTTCTCTTCAGTCTACAAACATGTTTTCTGTTGATTTATATAGAGTTCAGTGCTCAGCTAGTCTGAATGCTGTACTGACAAAATGTGACTTTAGAGATCAGAAGATAATTTTAAATTGTACTCCATCAAAAATGATGGCACCAACATGGTTTGTCTCTGTGAACCATGGTGGTGACAGTATCATTGTGTGGGCATGCTTTACCTGATCAAGGAAAAAATGGCTGGTCACTGCACATTACCCTGAATATACCATCTTCATGCAAAAACATGCTGGTGGCAGCATTATGCTGTGGTTCCTGTTCTTCAGCAGGGAAAGGTAAGCTGGACAGAGTTGATGGTAAGATGGATGGAGCTAAATACTATCTTCAATCTTAGTCGGGGTCTGGACCGGGGTCATTCAGGTTTGGGCGGTGCCAGCTCTAGTTGGGGCTGGTGCTAGGGCGGCCTGTCTGTCTCCACCCCAGAATGAAGGGGACCACCTCCTGGGTCTGGGGGCTAGTAGGCCCTTTGGCGTATCGGCACCTGGACCTGGGAGTATAGTGTATGTATGGGGAGTGTGAGTGAGTGTACGAAATCCATTGTTGTGTTTCTTTACGTTGGGTGCATGGGTGTAAGTGTTTTTTATGTGTACCCATGAGGGTGGGAATGTGTGATTGTGACTGTTTGCGCAGGTTTTTGTGTCAGGTTGGGTCTTGGGCCACTCCCTCACCTGGATCAGCCCCCATCAAATGTGCAGCCTATTTCCTCCCCACTACACTCCCTGCCGGTGGCTGGTGTGTCTGCCAGCTAGTGTTTTGGTGGTTCTCTGTGTCTGGGGCTGGCTGCTTTGGTATGTGTCGGCTCACTCCCGGTGGCTGTTTGCCGGGGCCCGGCCCCCTGGCTCTGTCGGGCCTCTGTTTGGGGGATGATGTGCCCCAGGATCTCGGGTCTCTGGGTCCATGGCTGGATCTGCTCCGGTGTAGACAGCTGCCGGGGGGGCCTGTGGGCTCCCTGGGGCTTATACGCTGCGGCTGCTGGGTGTTTCCCCTGGTGCTCTCCTATGCTCTTCTCTGGGGGGTTGCGGTAGTCCTAGCGGTGGTCCTCCCAGGGTTCCGTGCTCTGGGGGGCCTTTGGGTGTTTGTGGTTCAGACCTCCTCTGCGTCAGTCTCGGGTCACGGGGGGGCAGGTCTGTGGCTCCTCACACTCACTATTGCATATTTTGATGGAGAAACCTTATATACACAAGCGCGCTCACACTGAAACCAACACGTGTTTGGATTCAGGTGTGAACAGATACACAGATGTTCTATATTGAGCTGCAGTTACCACCAAATACATCTTGCATTCATTAGTACCGTGCACTTTTCGTGAACATTGCTGTTGTTATATATGTTTCTGCAGGTGTAGAAGCAGTCTTCTAGTATCTTGTTTTCTCTCTTTCTTGTTTTCTCTTTCTCTCCTCTATTCTTTTCTCCTTCTCTCCCTGTTACCCTCCCTTGATAGTCAAGATGCATTTCATTACCTCACGTCTGAACCCATGCTGAAGGGTTTCTAGATAACCCAGCATGCATTGCAAACAATAGGCAATGCAACTTTTGACTTACAGATCTGCCTTTATTTATACCTATCCTAATGCAGTTGTGTTTATGTATTCATATAAAAAGCTAAATCCCATCAAAGTCATCCTGAAATATGAGTCACATTATGATAATGCAATTCTGTAGAGGTAATGCAATTCTGTATTATCTCATCTACAAAGTCAAAAGTTCCCATTTCAGCCTCCAGCAGTAAGACTATTACAGCTCTGAACTCCACTTAAAACATCAGGTAACATGTTTGCAGAGTGAAGATAAGTGTTTGGATTAAAGCTGAGGTGTTGCAAACAAGTTTAATCACTGTCAGAAGGGTTTTCCTGCCTCTACATCCATGCCTGGGCTGCATCAGCCTTCACGCTGTGAACGCTGTTGTCCCTGTACAGTCCAGGGGATCTGCATCTGCTTACTGGCATGCTGGATGATATATCTGCTCTAAAATGCACAGGCAGGTGGGGAACCAGCTTCATCAGGGTGATGTGAAAGATGTAGGCTGTTTATGAAGTCTCAGCAGTCATTTGGTCGGCAGCAAACAGAAGTGAAAGGTAAAAGATGTTAAACACCCACCTAAAACAGGCTGATAGGCAAGAAAACAAGCATTCATACAGCAGGTCAAAGGTCAGTCAGACAGCAGCTCAACTAAAGGACATGAGCGTGATCTCAATACAATAGGATGACACTCATAAAGACACAAATGAATTTATGAAAATGACTGAAAGCTAGTGAAGCAACCAGTGTTTCGTTTTGAGTTGGTAGGGTAAAATGACTGGAACATTGTTAGAGGTAAAACACCAAGAAGTCATCTCCAGTATAAGTATGAGGAGGAGGTTACCAGTATAGATCAATAAGCTCTGAGCATGTTTTTTTTTCCCTTTGACCTTTTTTGTTCAGTGGTGATGCATGCAAAATGCAGCAGCTGGAAGCGGCTTCTTTCTGCTGAAATGTACATTCCATTTGAATAACTTCGAGCAGAAGAAGACTGATCAATATTCAAAAGGCTGCACCCAGAGGAATGGTAGGATGGCACATGACTGCTTGCAATATGAGTAGAAAAGACTTAATAAGTAAGTGTGTTCTGCCACATTTCTGTTAAGCACATTATTATTTTCTGCACATTCCCAAACAATCACAATTCTGCCATTCAATGCATGAAAATCATATTAAAACCTAGATCATTAAAATATTTTTTTCACTTAATGTACTACCTTAAAAGCACAAGGAGGGGAGACGTGTGGTATCGCAGTGTGGGAGATCCCATATAGAAAGTTAGTCTCTGATGCAGACCTTTGCTGCATCTCTTCCCTTTTCTCTATCTGCCCATTTTTGGTCTGATTAGTGTCATTAACGGCCACTAGCACTAGAAAATCAGTTTGTGACCAGACCTGTCCAGTTTTACCAGTTCTAATCGGTGATCAGCCAGTTAAACCAGATCTTTTTTTCCAATCAATGAACAAATCAAACCTTAGTACTAAATGGTTGGGCTGCCAACAACATTCCTCGGTGTGGAGGTTATCACTGGAGGAAGAAGTTGGTAACTTTTGGTATCAGTGTCTTAAATGAAGACAGAGGGAGCAATAAGATGTAAGAAGCTTTTAGAAAGGAAAGTGTATTTTCTGCTCAGACTCGCCATTGTTGGGACCCACAGGAATGGATTTCAACATTAAAACTGCAGTACAAACTTTTCTGGAACTTTCAAAATAAATTGCATTTAACCGACTTCCAGCACAACTTCAGAAGGGGAAGGGTAACAGCGGACTTCCCATGTTGCCACTGGCCGTGTAAAACCCCCACCTTACCAATGGTCAGACCTCTTCTACGCAGGTCACACAGGGACCTGGACAGAGAGGCACAGCACGCTAATGTCTCTTTGCTGGCAAACAGACATAACTCTTCGACTGGATCCAAGAGTGTGATACAATCATAGGTCATATGGACTAAGATAAGTACAAATGAATCACTGTCTGTGTATCCGCTAGATTCATTCATGAACGTGAATTAAGGTACAAGCCTGGCTTGACTTTCTCTCTGAGACCTGCAGAAGCAAACTGTGTTCCAGAGAATTCCCTGTAGAGACGCTGTCTCTACATAGCCGAGTGGAGCGGTTTTCCTAGTCTGGAAGGAGGACAACAGAGACTGCATCACCGTGGTTACAGTAACTGTGCAGTTGGTTGGCAGACAGAACGAGCCGTTTTTCACCCACAGCTACGGAGGTTAGCGAAGCTAACCCTTTGTTCACAGAGCTTTCTTCAAACGTCGTCGTCGCCCGGACAACTCCTCCTCAACACGTTTCAAACGAGGTTAGGGTTTGGGCAAAGAGATTTAGGGTGAAATGATCTGAACGTTTCCATTTTATGAAGTTTGGTTTTGTTTGTGTTGAACTCAGCTATCTTAGTGCTAGCAGGCTATCTGCAGCACAAGTGCTCAGTTTTGTGTTCTGTGTTTGTGTGTTTTTAAAGTTAAGACAAACTTTATTTAAAGGGGTGATTTTAACAGAGAAGATTGATCATAACGCGCCGTCCGCGCTAATGCATTTTAACCCTTTTATTGACGGTATTTTTAAAGGTGTGTGTTTGATTCTGGTGCTAAGCTATCAGCTTCTTTTGTTAGCTTTAACTGCTAACAGCCTAGGACACGTGCTTGCTGCTAAAGAATATTTACCCAGAAAGGTTGTTAGTTTTCAATCCAGTAAATAATATTTCCCCAACATTATTTTACTAAATCTGATAACTAAGTAAACACCATTAAGCCCCATTTCTCCAGAAAGATTTGGCTCTTTTCCAAAATATTTCCTTAAATATTTTACCATTTCCTTAATAATATTTCTTTAAATATTATTCTAATAAACAAAGGCAGCTAATTAAACACCGTTGAGAATTAGTCATCCAGAAGGTTGGTTTTATTAAGCAGATCATTCTTTAAAACATTATTTTATTAATATAATCTTTTATCTGATCTTGCATTGTGAAGGGTTGTCTAAAGGTATGCTGATTATTACCCAAGTTAGTTCCAAGACTAACTTTTCTTCACGTCCAGATTCTTCAAGATAATCCTTGGTTCTCAAACATAAACATTGCATGGTAATGTTGCATCACTCTTTTGGTCATGGTTTTCAATCATCTTTAATCAACATGTTTATATTGTACATAGCCCATTAGTCTTCGTTATTCTTCAATTCTGCTTGGTAGTTTAGTTGGATTGTTTTAGCATAGTAAAGAGTTTGTTGAAATATGTTTGACTTTGAGTTGACTTATTTTTGTAAATAAATTCTTGTATTTTAAGAAATTGTGTAAATTCATTCTATGTGTGCGCAGAGTTTTACTGTTCAATAATGTCAGAGCTTGTCTCACCCTTTTCTATTTTGTCCTAATACCTGTTGTGATTATTAAACTGACAATATTATTTAATATTTAATATTAATATTTTATCAAATAATATTTCGGTCTGTTAAGGGTTGTCCTGTGAATACCAACCCAGTAAGGCGATGATAATAGGACAAAGTTGAAAGGTATGAGCCAAGCTCTGACATTATTTAACAGCATAAACTCGGCTTCGGCTAACCTAACGAAGCTGTGGGTGGGCGGCCTGTTCTGTCGGCCGGCCAAAACTGCACGTTACCGGTGATGCAGCTACTCGTCGTCCTTCTCTCAGGCAAGGAAAACCGCTTCACTCAGGTTGTAGAGACCGCGTCTCTGCTGGGGACATTTCTGGGACACCGTTGCTTCAGCAGGCCTCGGAGAGAAAGTCAAACCAGGCGTGTACCTTAATTCCCGTTTTTATGAATGAATACTGGATACATAAACATTTATTCACTCATACTTATCTTTGCATATGATCGGTGATCATATGAGACTCTTGGATCCAGTTTGAAGAGTTTATGTAAAAAAAAGCAAAAAGACTTCAGCACACTGTGTCCCTCCGTCCAGTTCCTCTCGGGAGCTGCTTGGAAGAGATCGGGGCATTGGAAAGGGGGTGTTTTTATACAGCCAGTGGCATAATGGGAAGTCCGCTGATACCCCCCTTTCCTAAGTTGTGCCGGAAGTAGGTTAATGCAATTTATTTTGAAAATTCCAGAAGAGATTGTACCGGAGTTTAATGTTGAAATCCATGGCTTAGGGTTCCAACATACCATCACCTTACTGGGCTGGTATTCACAGGACAACCCTTAACGGACCGAAATATTATTTGATAAAATATTAAAATATTAATATTAAATATTATTTTCAGATTCATAGTTTTCATAGTTTAGCAAAGTTGCTCTATTTTATCCATTTGGAGAGTTCTTTCATTAAACATGCCAAATTAGGAAATGGTTCAAGTGTCTACTGACTCTACAAGAAATATACACAGAGACTGTATAGCTTTTGCTAATCATGCTAATTCTGCTAATCGGGGTAATAATTTTAACAGCTCATACAGAATGGGAACAGTTTTAGAAAACAGCTCTAAAACTACACTGCTCAAAAAAATAAAGGGAACACTTAAACAACATAATATAACTCCAAGTAAATCAAACTTCTGTGAAATCAAAATGTCCACTTAGGAAGCAACACTGATTGACAATCAATTTCACATGCTGTTGTGCAAATGGAATAGACAACAGGGGGAAATCTTTGGCGTTCAGCAAGACACACTCAATAAAGGAGTTCTGCAGGTGGGGACCACAGACCACAGACTATGCTTTCTGGCAGATGTTTTGGTCACTTTTGAATGTTGGTGGTTCTTTCACACTCGTGGTAGCATGAGACGTACTCTTCAACCCACACAAGTGGCTCAGGTAGTGCAGCTAATCCAGGATGGCACATAAATGCGAGCTGTGTCTGCACGAACTGTTAGAAACCGACTCCATGAGGATGGCATGAGGGCCCGACGTCCACAAATGGGGGTTGTGCTCACAGCCCAACACCGTGCAGGATGCTTGGCATTTGCCAGAGAACACCAGGATTGGCAAATTCGCCACTGGAGCCCTGTGCTCTTCACAGATGAAAGCAGGTTCACACTGAGCACATGTGACAGACGTGACAGAGTCTGGAGACAACGTGGAGAGCGATCTGCTGCCTGCAACATCCTTCAGCATGACTGGTGTGGCAGTGGTTCAGTAATGGTGTGAGGTGGCATTTCTTTGGAGGGCCACACGCATGTGCTCGCCAGAGTTAGCCTGACTGCCATTAGGTACCGAGATGAGATCCTCAGACCCCTTGTGAGACCATATGCTGGTGCTGTTGGCCCTGGGTTCCTCCTAATGCAGGACAGTGCTAGACCTCATGTGGCTGGAGTGTGTCAGCAGTTCCTGCAAGATGAAGACACTGAAGCTATGGAATGGCCCGCCTGTTCCCCAGAATGGGAATCCAATTGAGCACATCTGGGACATCATGTCTCGCTCCATCCACCAACGTCACGTTGTACCGCAGACTGTTCAGGAGTTGGCGGATGCTTTAGTCCAGATCTGGCAAGAGATCCCTAAGGATACCATCCGCCATCTCATCAGGAGCATGCCCAGGCGTTGTAGGGAGGTCATACAGGCACGTAGAGGCCACACACAATACTAAGCCTCATTTTGACTTGCTTTAAGGACATTACATCATAGTTGGATTAGCCTGTAGTGTGTTTTTCCATTTTAATTTTGTGTGTGACTCCAAATCCAGGCCTCTATTGGTTAATAAAATTGTTTTTCCATTGATGATTTTTGTGTGATTTTTTTGTCAGCACATTCAACTTTGTACAGAACTGTCGGGGCTAGAGTTTTGTGTGTGTATTGTTTGTGTTTTCATTCCTAGTAGGCGCTACTGTGTTGCGGATGTGGTGAGACAGGTGTTTCCCATTCCCAGTGATTGAGCCTGGAGTACTTAAGCAGGAGGCAGCCAGCATCTCATCGCTCGAGCATTAGCCTCAGTGGTAGCTACTCAGCCAACCTACGTACCAAGCTATGTAAACTTTGTCTTCAACCTTCGTTTAACCACTCTTTGCTCTTTCTAGTGAACTCACCGGCGACTACCTGGACGATACCCAGGCTGGCCCCGGTGGCCTAACCTAAAGCTGCCTTCGTGCCTGAGATCACCTAGGGAGATATTCACCTACGGATCTACAAGTCGCGACCATAACCTGGAACTCATTATGGCTGGCTGCTCCTGTACCTCGAGCTTTGTCGTACTCATTCATCCTCACCTGTCCACCCTCCACCGAACCGCTAACACCCTGCCTACTCGCCAAGCACAAGCGTCTCTGGATCTAAGTGAACTTTGGACTTACCGTCTTCGTTGTCATCATTGTTTTGCTCCAGTCCGTATACCTCTCCTCCTGGCGGATAACCACATCCCACCTAGTAAGAGACATTGCACAATTATTTATCCAGCTTCGTTTTGCCTCATTCACTTACCTGTCATTTCCCCTCCTACAGTTGTTCCTGCACACCGTTCCTGTTTATTTCATTTTAATAAACTTCTTAAAACTGTTTCCTGGTTTTCCCTTGAGCGTCATTCTGCATGTGCGTCACACTATGACAGAACACTCGAGCCAACCCGACCCAGCAGAGGCGCTTAAGGGAATTCTATCCGATCATACTAACCAAGTAAATCACCAACTCGAACAGGTAACCGCCATGTTACAGCTTGCTGTCAACAAGACCCCAACTCCACCGATAAAGGCCACTGTAGCAAATCCTGAGACCCAGCCCCTACCTTTTGCCCGTGACGTCAATTCCCCCTGTCCTGAGAAATATTCAGTCCCACATGATGACTCCAAGATATCTTAAATTTTAGGCCTTTTGTCAGGTAAAGCACTAAGATGGGCTGAATCCCGTTTTCCGAGTTGTGCCCAGTTTGGTTGCACATTTCCCGATTTTGAAAAGGAGTTTAGACGTAATTTTTCTTTTGACCCAGATTATGTGGCTTCAGGTAGGAAGTTATGGACTGTCAAGCAGCGGGGTAGACTGCTTACTGAGTTTGCTGTTGATTTTCATATCCTAGCAACAGCTTCTGGCTGGGACTGCCGGGCACTTAAGTCAGTGTTTTTTCATGCTTTAGATGATGCATTAAAGGATTAACTAGTTTTAATGGATGAACCGGACTCAGTGGAGGAGTTTATTGCTAAGGCCATCAGAATAGATAGTCGGTTAAGGGAGAGGAGGAGGCCCAGGTATGAGCGCAGCCATGTCCGTGCCCCTCCACCGCTTTCCGCTACCCGCAGTTCAAAGTCCCCCTCTCCAGAACCTACTGGTGAGACAGAACCCATGCAGTTGGGTAGGCCGCACCTCTCCAGCGACGAGAGGCAGAAGCATTGGCAGGCCAGGCGACGCTTTTACTGTGGTTCTCCTGAACATTTAATAGCAGATTGCCTTACCTGTCCGCCTTACCCAAAAGCCCAGGTCCGTCGGTAGTTAGGGATGTACCGGCGGACCAGCCTAGTTCACCCCAATCTCTTAGATTTTGTTTAAATGCCACATTACTACTTAGCCAGCAGGTTCCCAATCTTTCTGCACTGGTGGATTCAGGGAGCGAACAGAATCTCATAGATTCACAAAGGTATTGTGAATACCTTCACAAAGGTATTTAGTAATGCCTTTCGGCCTCTGCAATGCCCCCGCTGTGTTCCAGGCACTCATGAATGACGTGCTCAGGGATTTTTTGAACATTTTTGTGTTTGTTTATCTGGATGATATCTTGATTTACTCCAAGGACTTGAAGGATAGCCAGCAACACGTACACCTGGTTCTACAACGATTACTAGAGAACAGACTGCTTGTGAAAGCAGAAAAATGTGAATTTCATCAGACTACCGTAACCTTTTTGGGTTTTATTCTAGAGGGTGAACAGGTCCGTGCTGACCCAGAGAAGGTGAAGGCGGTGCTGGAATGGCCCGTTCCGGACTCAAGAAAGCAGCTTCAGAGGTTCCTCGGCTTTGCAAACTTCTACCGACGCTTCATCCGGAACTACAGCCAGACTGCTGCCCCTCTGACTGCACTGACGTCCACCAAGGTCACTTTCCACTGGAATTCCGCGTGCTCCCGAGGAAGTTCGCCCAGGCACCTATTCTCAAGCATCCATATCCCTCCAGCCAGTTCGTGTTGGAGGTCGACGCCTCGGACTAAGGAGTAGGAGCCGTTCTCTCACAGCGATCATCTGATGATGGCAAGCTGCATCCCTGTGGTTTCTTTTTGCATCGGCTCAGCCCAGCTGAGCGGAATTATGATGTTGGTGACAGAGAACTCCTCGCTATTAAGTTGGCTTTGGAGTGGAGACATTGGATTGAGGAGGGTGCTACTCACCCTATCGTGGTTTGGACTGATCACAAGAACTTGGCTTATTTACAGACAGCTAAGAGGCTTAATCCCAGGCAAGCTCGTTGGTCCCTGTATTTCTCACGTTTCAATTTAACCATCTTTTGTAGACCAGAGAGCAAAAACTCAAAACCTTATGCCCTCTCCTGACAGTTCGCACCAGATGAATCTGAGAAGGAACCAGAACCCATAGTGCCCCCTACTTGGACCATAGGGGCCGTGTCTTGGGAGATAGAGGATCTGGTCTCCCAAGCCTTAGGTATGGAGCCTGATCCCGGGACTGGCCCTCCTAATCATATTTATGTCCCCGCTGCAGTAAGGGCTAAGGTTATACAGTGGTTTCACACAGCTAGGTTCTCCGCGCACCCGGGAGTAAGCCGTACTATTGCGCTGGTTAGTAGACGTTTTTGGTGGCCTTCTTTGCACCAGGACGTCAGGGAATGGGTGCTTAGTTGTACTGTTTGTTCTAGAAAGTATAGTAATCAGCCACCTTCTGGTCTTCTGCAACCATTGAGCATCCCTAAGCGTCCTTGGTCTCACATTGCCCTCGACTTTGTAAGCAGCTTACCCATTTCCAAGGGTATGACGGTCATCATGACCATAATTGACTTTTTCACTAAGGCTCGTCATTTAGTCTCTCTCAAAAAGCTACCCTCAGCTTTGCAGACCACCAAGCTCCTTTTTAAGCATGTTTTCCGTCTCCATGGCATTCCCCAAGACATACTGTCAGATCGTGGACCCCAGTTTATTTCCCAGGTTTGGCGACAGTTTTGTTTAGTTTTGGGAGCTAAGGTCTCACTTACTTCTGGTCACCATCCCCAATCTAACAGACAGGTTGAACGTTTAAATCAGCAGATAGAATCTGCACTTAGGTGTGTTACCTCCTCTACTCTATCGGTCCGAGCATCTCCCATGGGTTGAATAAGCAGTCAACTCACAGGTCTCGTCTGCGATGGGGGTTTCCCCTTTTGAAGCCTCTTTGGGCTACCAGTCGCCCCTTTTCGCTGCTGACGAGGTTAACGTGGCCGTTACCTCCATCCAGCATCACATTCGCCATTGCAATCTGATTTGGAGGCAGACTGTGCAGGCGCTCCATCGCACGGCAGCTCAGAATAAACGTGTCACTGACCGTAAGAGATGGCCAGCTCCAGTTTACCAGCCCGGTCAGAGGGTCTGGTTGTCCTCTCGGGACATCCCGCTCAAACCCATGTCTAAGAAGTTGACCCCTAGGTTTATTGCAAAACTTATGTCATAGAGTCTCTTGTTGGCCCCTCAGCCGTTCGCCTCAAGTTACCTTTCTCTTTACGAGTCCATCCCATGTTTCATGTGTCTCAGGTTAAGCCAGTAGTTGACTGTGGTTCTTGCCCTCCGACCGAACCCCCTCCACCCACCCTGGATCAGTCGGGGCACCCTGTTTGGACTGTTCAGCGGATTATTGACTCCCGTCGGCGTGGGCGGGGCTGGCAGTATCTTGTGGGCTATGGTCCCGAGGACTGCACTTGGGGGGCTTGTCGGGGCTAGAGTTTTGTGTGTGTATTGTTTGTCTTTTCATTCCTAGTAGGCGCTATTGTGTTGCGGCTGTGGTGAGACAGGTGTTTCCCATTCCCGGTGATTGAGCCTGGAGTACTTAAGCAGGAGGCAGCCAGCATCTCATCGCTCGAGCATTAGCCTCAGTGGTAGCTACTCAACCAACCTACGTACCAAGCTATGTACACTTTGTCTTCGACCTACGTTTAACCACTCTTTGCTCTTTCTAGTGAACTCACCGGCGACTACCTGGAGGATACCCAGGCTGGCCCCGGTGGCCTAACCTAAAGCTGCCTTCGTGCCTGAGATCACCTAGGGAGATATTCACCTACGGATCTACAAGTCACGACCATAACCTGGAACACATTATGGCTGGCTGCTCCTGTACCTCGAGCTTTGTCGTACTCATTCATCCTCACCTGGCCACCCTCCACCGAACCGCTAACACCCTGCCTACTCGCCAAGCACAAGCGTCTCTGGATCTAAGTGAGCTTTGGACTTACCGTCTTCGTTGTCATCATTGTTTTGCTCCAGTCCGTATACCTCTCCTCCTGGCGGATAACCACATCCCACCTAGTAAGAGACATTGCACAATTATTTATCCAGCTTCGTTTTGCCTCATTCACTTACCTGTCATTTCCGCTCCTACAGTTGTTCCTGCACACCGTTCCTGTTTATTTCATTTTAATAAACTTCTTAAAACTGTTTCCTGGTTTTCCCTTGAGCGTCATTCTGCATGTGGGTCAGATCCTTGCGTCACACTATGACAAGAACAAATTATTCAATGAGAATATTTCATTCATTCAGATCTAGGATGTGTTATTTAAGTGTTCCCTTTATTTTTTGAGCAGTGTACAGTACCTTGCGAAAGTACTCGGCCCCCTTGAACTTGTCAACCTCTTGCCACATTTCAGGCTTCAAACATAAAGATAAAAACATAAAAATTCTAATTTTTTGTGAAGAATCAACAACAAGTGGGATACAATCGTAAAGTGGAATGAAATTTATTGGATGTGTCAAACTTTTTTAACAAATAAAAAACTGAAAAGTGGGGCGTGCAATATTATTCGGCCCCCTTGCGTTAATACTTTGTAGCGCCACCCTTTGCTGCAATTACAGCTGCAAGTCGCTTGGGGTATGTCTCTATCAGTTTTGCACATCGAGAGACTAAAATTCTTGCCCATTCTTCCTTGCAAAACAGCTCGAGCTCAGTGAGGTTGGATGGACAGCGTTCGTGAACAGCAGTCATCAGCTCTTTCCACAGATTCTCGATTGTATTCACGTCTGGACTTTGACTTGGTCATTCCAACACCTGGATACATTTATTTGTGAACCATTCCATTGTAGATTTGGCTTTATGTTTTGGATCATTGTCTTGTTGGAAAATAAATCTCCGTCCCAGTCTCAGGTCTCTTGCAGACTCCAACAGGTTGTCTTCCAGAATGGTCCTGTATTTGGCCCCATCTTCCCATCAATTTTGACCATCTTCCCTGTCCCTCCTGACGAAAAGCAGGCCCAAACCATGATGCTGCCACCACCATGTTGGACAGTGGGAATGGTGTGTTCAGGGTGATGAGCTGTGTTGCTTTTACGCCAAACATATCGTTTTGCATTGTGGCCAAACAGTTCGATTTTGGTTTCATCTGACCAGAGCACCTTCTTCCACATGCTTGGTGCGTCTCCCAGGTGGCTTGTGGCAAACTTTAAATGAGACTTTTTATGGATATCTTTGAGAAATTGCTTTCTTCTTGCCACTCTTCCATAAAGGTCAGATTTGTGCAGTGTACGACTGATTGTTGTCCTATGGACAGACTCTCCCACCTCAGCTGTAGATCTCTGCAGTTCATCCAGCGTGATCATGGGCCTTTTGGCTGCATCTCTGATCAGTCTGCTCCTTGTTCGAGATGACAGTTTAGAGGGACGGCCGGGTCTTGGTAGATTTGCAGTGGTCTGATACTCCTTCCATTTCAATATGATTGCTTGCACAGTGCTCCTTGGGATGTTTAAAGCTTGAGAAATATTTTTGTATCCAAATCCGGTTTTAAACTTCTCCACAACAGTATCTCGGACCTGCCTTGTGTGTTCCTTGGTCTTCATGATGCTCTCTGTGCTTTAAACAGAACCCTGAGACTATCACAGAGCAGGTGCATTTATACGGAGACTTGATTACACACAAGTGGATTCTATTTATCATCATCAGTCATTTGGGACAACATTGGATCATTCAGAGATCCTCACTGAACTTCTGGAGTGAGTTTGCTGCACTGAAAGTAAAGGGGCCGAATAATATTGCATGCCCCACTTTTCAGTTTTTTATTTGTTAAAAAAGTTTGACACATCCAAAAAATTTCATTCCACTTCACGATTGTGTCCCACTTGTTGTTGATTCTTCACAAAAAATTAGAATTTTATATCTTTATGTTTGAAGCCTTTTCAACCAGTTCAAGGGGGGCGAGTACTTTCGCAAGGCACTGTACATTAAACTACTGTCTCCTACTTGTGTGACACTGTAGTTTCATATATCGTTACAATAAATAAATAAATAATTTAACAATCTTTACCATAACAGTAAATCAAAGCTTTCTCAATCACTCATTGAAGCTGGACTCCAATGTTATTTATTCTAAATGGATCATGTAAAAAATTACCATCTTGAACATTTCAAGTGACTTTTGTCTGTTTTTAAAGAATGTTTTTTTTTTTTGGTCAATTGAGTGATTTTTACTGTAAAAAATGTTAGGACAGTTAAACTTTCAGTTCATGCAGAATATTATTTATAGGTCTTTAAGAAAAATCGGAATCTGTAAAAATCGGAATGGACAGGTTAGAGTTAAATAAAACCTAAAATCTTTGATCGGTGCATGTCTATTACCAGTTTTCATATTGCCTGTGTTGTTTTATTTCTTTATTACCTCCAAAAAGGCCAACTGAATTGCTCTTCACTTGTAAGTTCACCAGAATTCTACTAGTTTTACCACATTTTATATTTCTGTGTGGGTATTTTTAACTCTGCAGTGAATCACAGTTTCCAAGCTGCTACTAAGGCCATGAATCTCTTTTGTCTTTTCCTATCCTTTCTTGGTTAATAGGTTTTCTTTTGGATCTTCTTTGTGCAACACAAAGTCTCAAACAAATCTCCTTGTTGTCACAATGGCTTTATCTGTCATTTGTATATATCCTCTTGTATTCTGCAGCCAAATGTGTAGCACACTGAAAGCATGGATAATCACATTTACTCCAGGGGGCATATGATTTTACAAGATGAGGCCGTTTTTGCAGTGTGGATGTGATGAATAGCACTCTACAATCGATTACGTGGATCGATGGTCTAATCCGCATAAGCTCAAGCATTATGAGGATTGAGAGGATGTCAAAAAAAAGTAGGGGGAAAAGTTTTTGCATGTGCAGTGTTAGGAATCCATGATTATCTGTTTCAATAGGAAGTTTTTACAAGAGAAACGAGAGAACAGCTCACACCTATCACGACCAGAGACAGAGAAACCAAATTCAGCCAAACACAAAGTGATAAGTAAAAAGGTTTATTCAGAAACTCAGGATCAGAGAGCAGAAGAACAGCAGTCAGCTTCCAGGAACCACTGAGAACAGAGAGACTAGTTAGTGGCTGAATAAAACTCAGGATCTGCAAGGAGTTAGATAAAGCCACTAACCTTCTCAGTCTGGTGATGAGGCACAGAATCCAGAGGAGGAAGAGATCCAGACAGTTAATGAGGAAGCGTCCAACAGACTAAAGTCGGATTGCCGACTGATCCAAATCTTCCGGGGAACCAGCTGACGCTGTGACAGGAACACAGAGAGCTGTGATTGTCCTCTTGACAATAAATCCAGGCAGACTAGAGAGCCAGGCGAACTCAGGCTGAATAAACCAGTGGCTAGGTGAGATGTAAATCCAGGGACAGAAACAGGGTCGAATTCCAGGGCTAGAGGCGTCAGACAAGGGGCAGGCAGAGACATAAACCAGAGGCAGAAAACAGAGTCGAGAGTCCCGAGACGGGACACCACATAGGGCTTGATCCGGGACACGTGGAAGGTAGGGTGAACTCTCATGGCACAAGGCAGACGTAAATGAACAGCCACAGGATTGATGATCTTGGATATGGGAAAGGGTCCCACAAAACGAGGTGCCAGCTTATGGGAATCAACCAGAAGCGGGAGGTCCTTGATGGATAGCCAAACCTTCTGTCCCACCTAGTAGCTTGGAGCAGGGATTCTCCGACGATTTGCTGTGCGTGCCTGCACCTCCGACATTCTGATCATAGACCTTCTTGCCTTCCTCCAGATGGGCTGACATCTTAGGGCCGCGGCCTGAGCAGAAGGAACCTCAGCCTCTTTCTCCTGGACTGTGAACAAGGGTGGCTGAAAACCAAACACAACTTGGAAAGGGGATAACCCCGTGGCACTAGCCGGGAGGGTGTTGACAGCATAGTCAACCCAGGGTAAATTTTGAGACCATTTGGTTGCGTCTGACTCACATAGTGCACGAAGTTTGGTCTCCACCTCCTGGTTGGCCCTCTCAGTCTGTCCATCCGACTGTGGGTGAAATCCTGAGGACAAACTAACAGTAATCCCCAGCAAGGAACAAAACTCTTTCCAAAAACGTGACACAAATTGGGGCCCTCTGTCTGAGACAATGTCTGTGGGTATGGCGTGAAGGCAAAAAACCTCACGTGCCAGAATGTCCCCCATTTCCTTGGCTGAGGGCAACTTCTTGAGAGGGACTAGGTGAACCATCTTAGAAAATCTGTCGATGATAGTTAACAGAACTGTGAAGCCATTTGAAACTGGCAAACCTGTGACGAAGTCCATGGCTATGTGTGACCAGGGATGAGGAGGAATGGGTAGGGGATGTAAGAGTCCAGCAGGAGGGCGATGAGAAGACTTGGCTTGGGAACATTGAGTACAGGCCGTGACGTAATCTGTGACATCTTTGACAAGATATGGCCACCAAAACTGAGTTCGGACCATCTGCAATGTCCTGCTGATACCAGCATGACAGAACAGACGTGAATTATGGCATGAATTCAGTACCTTGGGTACGAGGCGCTCCGGAACAAAACACCGGTCAGGTGGGCATGAAGTTGGAATAGGGAGGTCTTTGGTGGCATCTCTAACCTCTCCCTCCAACTCCAACATGGTGACAGAGAATCTCACTGATTCCGGAAGAATAAACACATCCTCCCCAGAGGTCTGTGACTCGGAGGGTTCCTGTATTCTGGACAGGGCGTCCGGTTTGCCATTTTTGACTCCAGGTCTGAAAGACAAAGAGAAGTTGAATCTTCCAAAAAATAAAGCCCGCCTTGCCTGCCTGGGATTAAGGCGCTTCGCTGATCTCAGGTACTCCAGGTTCTTATGATCTGTCCATACAAGAAACGGTCCCTTAGCCCCCTCTAGCCAATGCCTCCACTCTTCGAGGGTCAACTTCACTGCCAATAGTTCTCGGTCCCCCACATCATAATTGCGCTCTGCTTGGGACAAAGTCCTAGAAAAAAAGGCACATGGGTGAATACAGTCATTAGAATTTCTTTGGCTTAGGACAGCTCCAACCCCTGTGTTTGAGGCATCAAACTCCACAATGAACTGTTTATCGGGGTTAGGGGACCGTAGAACAGGAGCAGACGTAAATAATCCTTTGAGCTTGACAAAAGCTCTTTCTGCCGTCTCATTCCAAACAAACCTCGTTTTAGATGATGTGAGAGCATTAAGAGGGGCTGCTACGAGGCTATAATTCCTGATGAACCGTCTGTAAAAATTAGCAAACCCCAGAAACCTTTGAAGCTGTTTGCGGTCGGTAGGAGAAGGCCATTCCAAGACCGCCTTGACTTTGGAGGGGTCCACTAAGACTTGGTCTGGAGAAATGATGAATCCAAGGAATGAGGTGGTAGTGGTATGAAACTCACACTTTTCAGCTTTGACAAACAGATGATTTTGAAGAAGACGGAGGAGGACAGCCCGGACATGATTTCTGTGGGTTTCCAGATCCTGGGAATAAATCAGAATGTCATCAAGGTATACAAAAACAAACTGTCCCACCATGTCTCTCAGGACATCATTCACCAATGCCTGAAAAACTGCAGGGGCATTGGTTAAACCAAAAGGCATTACACAGTACTCGTAGTGACCAGTGGGAGTGTTAAATGCCGTCTTCCATTCATCCCCCTCCTTGATACGAACAAGGTGGTAAGCATTTCTCAAATCCAACTTAGAGAAGATCTTGGCGCCCTGAATATGGTCGAAAGCAGTGTTCATAAGTGGTAGAGGGTATCGGTTCTTGACGGGGATGTCGGTTAAACCCCTGTAGTCGATACATGGTCTCAAGGAACCATCCTTCTTTCCCACAAAGAAGAAGCCTGCCCCTGCTGGAGAAGAAGAAGGTCTGATAACACCAGCTTTTAGTGACTCATCAACATACTTCCTCATGGCTTGGTTCTCTGGTCCTGACAATGAATACAATCGACCCCTAGGGGGAGAAGTGCCTGGTAGGAGCTCAATGGCACAGTCATAGGGTCTATGAGGTGGAAGTGCCGTAGCCCTGGACTTGTTGAAAACCTCTTTAAGTGCATGATATCCGGGAAGGAACGCTGGATAACCACTCACAAATGTTTTCGAAAATCTGGCACCATCTGCCTGTCAGAGGGCTGTATATAACTGCGGCTCCACAGGTGTGTGGCATGACGGTGATTGCGCAGCAGCAGACAGGTGAAGCAGATGAGTTGATTGCATGAGTGAGAGCAGAGCAGGCAGACGGGTCAGAATCATAACAACACCTGAATGTTTACCTGCTAATTGAGGGAGGATATTACCTAGCTCATTTTGGACAAAGCGATTATTATGGCTCAAACTTATCCAGTAGGGATTTAGGCGGTGCCTCTGGACCAGAACAGCAAAGAAAGGCCGGCGCAGGCTGCAGGATCCTATAGGGTCTGCTAATGAGAATCTTTAGCATCTGAATGATCCTATAAATATTCATGCTCTGTGTGGCAATACAACAAAATGTGGGCACATAAGAAATATTCATGTCAAACCGTGGCGCCAGTGAGATTTTGTTTTCTTTTATTCCTGAGTCCAATTCATCTGGTGTTATTGTAACAAGCAACAAAACAATGTAATGTAAAAATATAAAATATATAAAATATAATGTAATGTAAAAATATCAAAGTTTAACTGTTACTGCAGTGCCATAAAAAACAGAAAATTTCCATGGAAACTGTTCAAGGCAATACTTTTACTTTTTAAAGGTTCTGGTGTTTTTATGTTATTTAAAAAACTACACGGTGGCGCAGTTGGTAGCACTGTTGTGTTATGGAAATTTTATTGCCTTGCTTGATTTGCTCTTTGATACTCTACAAGAACTGACAAAAGTATTAGAACCCCTTAGTGTTGTTCCACTCTTCTTTTATATAGTCTTAGAGTAATGGTTTCTCAGCCTTCTCCTTGCACCTGTGTGAGATAATATGTATGCCACACTGTTAAGATTATGTCTGGGACCTCGTCTCTCTGGGTCTCATGAGAGTTACCTTGAAAACTGTTGTAGCTTATAAGGAGAACCTTTTCTTTGTCTAGTCAGAATGATTTGGCGGCACTAATGAGCGCATCGCCAATGCTGTAAAAAATCCTTCTCTCTTGCAAGATTCTAATAAAACTGATTCTGAGTGACAATCATCGGTCTCTGTCTTGGTAAAAACTGATTTTTCTACAACAAATAGCGACGAGGATGGAATTCCTTGACTGGGTTCGTCCGAGGACATCGGCAGGAGTGTCTGATCAACCTGGGAAGAGCTTCCCTGCCTAAAACCCTTTTAGTGTTAAGGGATGGAGGACTGCTGACTCGGTTTTCTTGGAGACTTAGCACTGGAATCCAAAAGAACTAATTTTTTTTTCTTCCAGAGACGGTGAGAAACAATGAATCAGCATAATTTAATTAATTATCATCAGTAATAATTTGCTTAATAGTTTGATAATTATAACCAAAGGCCTATAGATTAAATTGCAAAATACTTTTTAAAAAACCAGTAGAGACCCCTCCCTGTACGGTTGAGTGAGGCTCCCCTAACCAGTAAGTTAGGGGGAAGGCGATTAGGGTGCCATAAAGCTCTAAACTCTTGTGGAGACGTCTGCAGGTTTAAAGGAATATTCCCCATTTACCAGTAAGTAAAGGGTGTGGGCAAGGCTGTCAAGTATGAGACAGCAGTTCAGTTCTAAGGGATTACCTCTCCTCCCCAGGGAGAAACGTGTGAGAAAATATGGGACCACAACGCACCAAGTGCATCAATATATGGGTTAAAACTTTTGCAGCTCTACAATTTAAAAAGGAATGAGGAAGCGACAAAAGAGAAAATAGGAAAAAGAAAAAATACAATGGATGACAGGTATGTGGGGGGGGGAAAAACTAACTGACCGACTGACAATACTTCTGTTTGTGCAAAAACCTGAACCATGTACTAAACCTTTTTCTCTGCCTCTTACCACATACACACAAACATACACGTGGGGATTTTGAGCGCTCCTGGAACGTTAGACCACCTGCCCCCCCCCACGGCTTCACTCCACCAGAGACGCTTCTTCAGCATGACCTGAAAAGGGAGAGGTCCTGCCTACCTGCTGCAGAAGAAGTCTGGTAAAAAGAAGCCCAAAACCACTGAGATGGGCAACAATCCATGCTTTGCCAGAGCCAGAAGAGCGTTACACTGGTCTCTCATCTTGAGAGCACATCTTATGCAGACAGAGGAGAAACAGGCTGGAGCAAAGTTTTCCCTCCTTCCTTAAGAAGTTAAAGTGGACAAGGAAAGAGCAAATGTCCACCAACAGGCCAGGGGAGGGCCTGGGTTTTTGGACTGATTGGGGACTGTATGCAACAATAGTCGACTCTGGAGCGGTCCAAAGAAACTGAGGGTGGTAACGTACAAACACACACATTTGCAAATATTTTTCTTTTTTTTTTTTGTTTTTTTCCCCCTTGGGGGGCAATGAAGAAGTTTATTAACCGCTGCTGATGTGGGTTTTGACGTTGACAGACGTAACAGGAGGTTAAATGTTTTCCCCTGTGGTTAAAGAGATTCTTTTTCCAAAAGTTTCATGAAATAATTGTTTTAGAGAAACAAGTTCTCTCTATTCTGGTTAGATTCAGGTCAAATATTGCTACTTAAAGTCCTTAAAAGGCAGAGAATTTTTAAACAACTCCAAAACTCAGCGGTAACCATGTGTGTTTTCTATGTCAGCCTCAGGACAGATCCCATGGAGGAGCATTTTTAAAGTCCATTGCATGAGTAAAACCTGTTGGGCTTCTCTTCAGGTATTGTTTCCTGTTGTCAGTGTGTACCCCGATCTAACGAGTAGAGACCTCTGAGAATAGGGTTAGTTTTTTCGGCAGAAGGGTCTCCTACAGTCTGACACAGTACTTCCAGTGGGGTACAGCTTGCCACAAGCGTTAACTAGAGCTTGAATGAAAGGTGCAAATCATTGGTTTTTTCACAGCAGCTGCTGGGAGGAGGTTAAATTGGCTGGTTTTCCCAATCTTCTGATTTTATGAAGCCTGCTGACTTACACTGTACCTCATATCTGGTCCTGGGCAAAACTATGAAAAGCTTTGTTCTGCATTTTTGCTCCTCTGGGAAAAGAAAGAAAATCTAATCACTTCTGTGTTGCATTGGAATGTAAACAACAATTGTTATTTCCTAACCCCCCCACCCCAAAATGTTTCAGAGTAAGGGTTCACTTAAACACATCTTCCCTGGCAAAACCTGTAAAATGAGAATGGAAAGATGTATTTTTTGGTTCTGAAGGTAAGAAAAGAATCTAATTGGACAAGTGGTACCACAAAAACTCTAATATCATGTTCTCTAAAGACTCTGCTTAGAAAGGCCTTCTTACAGAAAACTGTGGAACTATTTCCACCACAGAACCAGATTTGAAAGCATGATTTTCCCTTTAATCCAAAACAGATCTGTGATGTTTTTATTATAATGTATAATAAGCTCCTTGTGAACTCTGGGTTAAAATAAAATATGACGTGGGGCTAATTTAGAGCTGTGAACTAGTGATTGAAACTCTTAAATCTGTTATTGTTGATGCCAGAAATAATAAACTCTCTAGTCTGAAAATATTTAAGGTATTTTAATCCATTTCTTTAATCTCTGCAGAAAGCTGGCATCAGTGTTTAAAGCAGTGGTCCTCAACCTGTGGTTCCTGGACACCTGAGGCCCGTGGGCCATAGATTGTGGGTCAGTGGGGGGGGGGGGAAGAAAAAAAATTTAAAATAAATCAATAAAGGTATGCCATTTAAACTGAAACAATACATTCAAATAAAAAAATAAAACAAAATAAATAAAAGTCTAAGCCAATGATGGGTTCTGGCTTTAAATCTATTAATACTCAAATTAGGTTTCTACTCTGGGGACCCAGATTGAGGCTGAAGGTTATTTTGGAGCCAGGGATAAGGAATTCAGGAAATTAAAACTCATAGTGACTAAAGTCCTTTATAACAGAATAAAGGCAGAAGTAATTAGGGTTCAGGAAAAAAAAAAAAATTAAAATCCTAGGAAAGACCTTTATGGGGCATAAAAGGCAGTAAAGTCCTTTAATTTTAGGATAAAAAGGCCCCTCTTTTAACATTAAGAGAGGAAGAGCAGCTCAACTCCGTTTTCCTCCCAGGGAGAAATGTTTGATTTCATGACACTTGGATGAGTTTTGAAATTTTCATATAAAGGTTTCCATTTTGACTTATAGGGTAAAAATGATATTTAAAATCCTCACTACCTAGGAGTAGCAACCAAATTTCAATTAGTACAAAAGATAGTTTTAAATTACCGGGTATTTCAAATAATGAACATTTTTCTAGCATTTGAATTATAACAGAAGGGTCCTGAAAATAATTTTCTTCCCCAACTTTCAAAACTTTAATACCCTGATTTAAAAGAAAAGTATGTCCAGTCTCTTTTGAAGTGCTAATGAAATAAAATCTAGTTGGGGATTATTCTTAATTGTTCATTTTTTCTGTTTAAAAGTTTACACACTGCAGTGTTTGTATTTGTTGTTAGTGTCTGGGTATAACCATAAAATGTCAATGCCGGCCTAAAAATAATTGTCTGCATTTAAACCTGAGCAGAGAATTTCTTAAATACAGCTGTGATCAAATTAACTTAACACAAAGAGAAATTTAAGGGCAACTCTGCTGTCATTACAATGTTTAAAGTATGAAGAATTGGCAAAGAGTTTTCAGCAGCAAATATTTGGATTCATATAAGAGAGACTGCTGCTGTGCTTCTAAATTATTTGAGATCTCTTTGGATTGTGTGCACTCATCTTTAAAAAACAGGATCCTGATGATTATCAATCAAAGCATCTGAAGATATGCTAAGATAAACATTTTTGAAAAAGAGATGGTTGAAAATTTCTCAAATTACTGAAGCTTCATTAAGTCACTGAGTAGATTTGACATCATTAAAACATTTATTCAATTTGATATTTACAATTTGATCAGGAAAAAAACTAAATTTTGGCCAACTCTGTCTGTGATGCTTGTCTTTGTTTCATTAGAATGAATGAGTGTTTGTTCAAATGTTGCTATAATAATTCATGTTTAGAATAATGTTTTCTAACCCCAGACTGATTAAAACCTTCAGTTTTCAGGAAAGCTTCTCAACTCCTAAGAAGCAGCTTGTTTTTGATGTAAGTTGATGTTAACAGTTCTGCAGTCTAAGGTCCGCTAAGATGGGTTGGAAGGACAGAACCGTGGGGACCGCCCACCTACCGACAGCCTATCAGAGGTTGGTTCCCCTTGGCTTCGTCTACCTACCAGGTTTGAACACACCTTAACTTCGATGGAAACGCTCACCCCTCCCTTCCTGAGTTCAACACTGTTTGAAACAAAAGTGAGAATAATAAAGGGGGCTTGTTGTGATAACTGCATTAAAATGCATGTTTATAAAATGATTAAGGATAAAGCATGAAATTTAGATTTATGTGTTTTATAATTAAAATGTCAATGAAATAGTTTGAACTTCTTCAAATAATTAGTTTTGCTTGCAGAATCATTGGGGATTTAATGGAGTGAAAACTTTATCCTGGTGCCAATAAATTAAACTAGCTGAAAGTTCAAGATATGCCACAAATAAGGAATATATTTTGATGACAAACCTGAGTCATGATCCTATACTATAATTAATGATTAGGTACAATTGGTAGGATTTATGCATTAAACCTGCATGATTTAAATTTACTCATCTTAAACCAAGACAAACCAAGATGATGTGACTCATTTATAATTGAAACATTAAAAATGAACTTCATAACATTTAATGTTTTTAATTGCTAAAACTGAGGTGACTGCAAATAGAAACAACCAGGTTTTTTTTTTTTTCCAAATAATTTATTTTAGGTAATTCAAAAGTGGTGAACTCTGAGACCAATTTAATTAATACTAATTCATTTGAAATATACATGATGATAAATTAATTCATTCGTAATGAATAAAATCTAATGATGTAAATGGTTAAAACATAGAGCTAACAAAAGCTATAAATATTTTAAAGACATCAATCCTATGTGGTTCTAACTAGGTTAAAATTATATGCATGACTTCAAATGAAATTCAAAGGAAAATGCCACATTACCTTACACAAACTGAAGCTAACCGCAATTATAAATAAAACAGTCTAATAGGGAAAATAGACTTTATATTAATGTACAAAATGAACCTTTTTGAGGAGCAATCTATTGCAAGAAGGAAATAGATTCTTAATTTCTTTAAATATATTTAATGTGGTCTTGGTTGCTAAAACATTTTTTTAAAATCATTTTGCTAAAATGACTAATGAGTTGAACCATGCGTACAAAGAGGGAATGTCAGCCTTAATAAAATAAAAGGAAACACTGGGTTACAAAAGTTTTAGCACGTATAGGAGCTGTACTGTAACTATGGGGAAGGTTATTCATATCTCCAGTGAGGACTTAGTGACATTGTGAGAGAAGATTACACTTTGTGTTTTGTCTATAAAACTGGTGCCCAGCTCCCCAAGGCCTCATCCTGAGAACCTGTCTGAATGTACGGGGTTAATTCCTCTAAATTAGTCAAAAGATGAATTCTCCTTTGCTGGATATTTTGATAAAGATCCGTGTAATTATTAAAGTAGTTTCTGCTTAATGGAAAAGGTAAAAATACAAACAAAATTATTTTAACCTTCAGTAACTGAACCAACTGTTGGAAATGAAGGAGTTCAGACTGCAGCAGATCTAAAGTTTGACATTGCCAAGTGATACAGTGGATAAAATGCAGACTCAGAATGGGACCAGTCCTTACTTATCAAAGTAAATATCCCTATTTGAAGATTTTTTGAGCTTTAATATGATGCAAACTGAGTTTAAGCACCTGGGGGTAATAATGAACCACTGCATTTGAATTTCATGCAAAATAAGGGTAGACATAAGTTTTGATTTGTTTTGTGCAATGAAAAACACAGAATAGTTTTAGTTATCCTAGAACCATTGAAGGCCAACTGAAAAACAGCTATTACTGTAGAAGTTTTTGTCTGCAACGTATATCGAGCCTTCTCTCCAGGTGGAGCTGTCTGCCATTAGCGGGATGCAGTCAGATTACACCAACTGCAGCAAGGGTTATTGGACCAGACAAGGAGAGAAATCGAAGGTCCAAACGCAAACAGAGTCCATTCCAAGGTGCTGCTGGTGGCTCCAACAGTGGCTGCTTACCGCAGACGGCTTCCTAATCCACCAGATGACTCCACTCCTGAGGGACGTTGGCCCAAGCCAATGGGCTAAGCACTAGGCCTGCTCCAACCATCACAGGATGAAGGACAACGGCCCACCACAAGCCAAAGAACTGTAAGCTAATCACTGGAGAGTGATTGAAGAGGTGAGTGAAGAACACTGTTTTTACAATGGGCATAATAATCCCTTTGGGCAGTGCAACGTTTGCTTTAAATAAGATCTAGGATGAGAAGAAGATGTCTTTTATCTACCTCAAGTCTCCCAAATTGAGGATGTACAGAAGATGGAACTTTTTGCATGTTTGTTCTCTGTCTTCATCATTGTTATGTTATGTTGGTTTATTCTTTCCATGTATTTTTTAATCAAAGCTTATCAGGTCTGACAGAGCTGTCTCCATTTCAGAACAACTGAGACAGGTGACCGTAAAGGTAACCCTAAGAATACCACAGTGGCAGCAAGGATTGACCTCTATGACGTGGTAGCCCGCTGAGGTTATGACAGTTGGTTTCAGAATGCAGATGTGTACATTTGTGTCCGCACACCTGTGCCCGGACTGGACTTATGTGTACTGGAATTCAAATCTAAAAGGTTAATTCAACCCGAACTCTAACTATATTCCACAGGGCCTGCGGCAACACATCAGTTTAGTTAGAGACAAGTCCACCCAACGAGCTGACACCACTAGATATAATCCCCTGGAGCTGATGTCTCTGGAAGTGACCCACTGGGATTGTTTTGATTTCAGTTTGTGGATCAACCTAAACCTCCTGATGAAGTTCTAGATATGACTGGTGCTAGCCCTTCTCCTAGCCCAACCACACCTCCTCAAGCATTGGTCACTTACTTAAATGTCTCATCACCTGAAGTAATATTGCAGCTTGAAACTGGATTTTCTGAAAAAAACACCTGGTTAGAATGGAAAACATTTACGCTAAAAGCAATAACATGACAGAGTGTATTGCCTGTTCATCAGCCAGACCACAACTTTTCACTACTCTTGCTCTCCCATGTGGTGTTCCAGATGAGTATAGTTAGCCAATTCTGTAATCAATGGGTTTGAATCAATATTTATTTCAATTACTCCTAACAAACACGTTGATCAAATTAATTATGTCCACTACAATATGCAGTTGTACTTTTATTCAAAATAACAAGTGCTGATGGTTCAGTAACCAGAGCTCTGGGTGGATTATGCGCCCTGGCTCCCTGGTACCCTGACTCTGTTGCTGATTCTTTGTCTGATTGGTTTACTGCTACCTTTGGTAAATGGAAGGGTTTTATTATTGCAGGTCATATCAGATTCCCCTCCTCACAGGTGAAGGGGAACCCTTGGATTGCTCTGATGAGTCTGAAAGTGACTCTCGTGATGATTTTTTTTATAAGTTTTATCAATGTTCATTTTCCATCTGTTCACATAATCTTCTTGATTCTAATGATGTAGATGTGTGTCGAACACACACACAGTTGATGATTGGTGAATCATTATTTCATTTTATTATTATCTTTTTCTTTTTCTTACTTTGATTGATTTTTGAGTGTTTTAATTCATTATATTCTTTGTGTATTCGGTTTATCTGGTCATTCCTTTAAATGTTGTTAATTATATTAATTTCCCCCTACAGAGTTAGTTGACAGGTGTTTTATACACAACGTTTTCCATCTGACAGATCGTTTTTGCCCACAAAGAGGTTGACAGTTATGGTAGTTTTGGAAGTTTCTTTTTGTGGTTTTTAATAATCAGTTTTTCTAACTCATTTCTTCCTACCAATTCATACATTTCTATTCGTTTTTATATTATTAAAAATCTTTATTCATTTTTTATTACTATTTTATTGTTAATTTTTTTTATTAATCAATTCACTTTTATAATTACATTTTCTATACTTCCTTCATTGTCATTCAGTAAAATTTATTTTATTGTTTTTATTCAGTGTTCGATTACATATGAAACTAGTTTGTCATTATAATCGAAGAGGGTGTGTTATGGAAATTTTAGTGCCTTGCTTGATTTGCTCTTTGATACCCTCAAGGAGACTGACAAAGGTATTAGAACCCTTAGTGTTGTTTCCACTCTTCTTTATATAGTCTTAGAGTAATGGTTTTCTCAGCCTTCTCCTTGCACCTGTGTGAGATAATGTGTATGCCACACTGTTAAGATTATGTCTGGGACCTCGTCTCTCTGGGTCTCATGAGAGTTTACCATGAAAACTGTTGTAGCTTATAAGGAGAACTTTGCTTTGTCTAGTCAGAATTATTTGGCAGCACTACTGAGGCGCACTTCCATGCTGTAAAAAAATCCTTCTCTCTTGCAAGATTTCTAATAAAGCTGATTCTGACTGACAATCATCGGTCTCTGTCTTGGTAAAACTAATTTTTCTACAACAGTTGCCTTGCAGCAAGAAGGTCCTGGGTTCGATTCCCGGCCGGGGGTCTTTCTGCATGGAGTTTGCATGTTCTCCCCGTGCATGCGTGGGTTCTCACCGGGTACTCCGGCTTCCTCCCACCAAAGACATGCCTGTTAGGTTAATAGGTCACTCTAAATTGCCCTTAGGTGTATGAATGAGTGTGTGCATGGTTGTTTGTGTGTTGCCCTGCGATTGACTGGCGACCTGTCCAGGGTGTACCCCGCCTCTCGCCCATAGACTGCTGGAGATAGGCACCAGCTCCCGTGCGACCCACTATGGAATAAGCGGTAGAAAATGACTGACTGACTAAAAAAATACATTAAAGATGACTGACCTGAAAAGGGATGTAAGCTCACTCACTTAAGATTCTACGATTATAGTTCTTAGTGATTTCCAAGCAGGTTTGTTATGAAGCGTCTGTTATATCTAGAACCCAGTGTTCCTTTCAACATGTCGCATAGTAAACAGCTTCAGTCAAACAGGCTTTTGATGCTTATTGTTGGAACCCCAGCCATGGGTTACAACATTAAAGACCAGTAAGAACTTTTCTGGAGCTTTCGAAATAAATCGCATTAACCTACTTCCAGCTCAGCCAGGAACCGGTGGAATAACAGCGGACTTCCCGTGATGTCACTGTTTGAATAAAAACCCCGTGTTCCAACAAACAGACCTTTTTCCATGCGGATTCCAGACGGAAACCGGATAGCAGAGGCACCACACGCACGTATGATTCCTTGCTGGCAAGTAGACATGACTCTTCACCACGGCCTGGAAAAGAAGGCCGGAACCGCATTCCATGCCTTCCTGCGTGCACGTCCAGGTAGCGAACATGCCTTTGTCGTACGGTTCGGCTGGGCCAACAAAAAGCCCTTTACCACAGCTACGGATGTTAGCTGCAAGCTAACCCTTTGTTTGCCCACACGTGCCAGGACAACTTATCTTCAGCACAGTTCACGTAAGAGGTAGTGTTTGGGCAGAGAAGATTAGTTTAGAACGAAATAATCTAAACAATGTTCGTTTCATGACGTTTGGTTTTTGTTTGTGTTGTGTTTTTAAAGTTAAGACAAACTTTATTTAAAGGGTGGTTTTAAACACAGAAGATCGTCCATAACACACCGTCCACGCTTATGCATTTCAACCCTTTTATTAGTGGGAATCTGAAAGGTATGTGTTCTGGTAACAGGCCATAAGCTCCTTTTGTTAGCTCCAACCACTAAGGGCTAAGAACACGTGCTCGCCCACTTTATAAGTCAGCTGAAGATCATTTAACCAGAAAGATTGTTTCCTTAATAATATTTCCTTAAATATTATTGTACTAGACAAAGCCAGCTAACTAAACACCATTGAGAGTTAGTCATCCAGATCATTCTTAAAAATATTATTTTTAATATTAAAAGTGTGATTGATCACTTGAAGGTACCAATTATTACCTCAGTTAGTTCCAAGACTAACTTAACCTCATTTCCGAACTCCTCAAGATAATCCTTGGTTCTCAAACATTTAACATTGCATGATAATGTCACATCACACTTTCAGTCATGGTTTTCAACCATTTTTGATCAACTTGTTTATATTGTACATAGCCCATTAGTCTTCCTTGTTCTTTCATTCTGCTTGGTAGTTTAGTTGGATTGTTTTTAGCATAGTAAAGAGTTTGTTGCTTGAAAAATATTTGACTTTGAGTTGACTTATTTTTGTTAATAAATTCTTGTATTTTAAGAAATTGTGTAAATTCATTCTGTGTGTGTAGAGTTTTGCTGTTCAATAATGTCAGAGCTTGGCTCATCCCTTTCAATTTTTCCCTAATACCACCGCCTTATTGGGCTGGTATTCACAGGACAACCCTTAACAGACCGAAATATTATTTAATAAAATATTAAAGTATTAATATTAAATAATATATTCATATTCATAGTCACAACATTATAAAGAAAGATCTGATAATCATCTGAAAATGGAGAAGCAATTGAAGATGACATTGTCTTCTGAGTGCTTTGACTAATTTCATAGATTTAAAGAAAATATTCTAACCCTGAGGCAATTGTTACTGGGATCTACCTTTTACTACATTGCAAATCATGTCACTGTTTGGAGGCAACTACAATGCCTTGCAAAAGTAATCGTACATTAGAAAATAAAAATCTGAAATATGTGACATTGATTTTTGTGTTCAGCTCTATGAAGAACCGCTGTTACAAGGTATAAACAGCTTTACACATCTAGGGAATGAAAGTTTGCCCATTTTTTGCTGAATACTTTAGACCCAGTCAAATTGGATGGAGACCCTACAGTACATGTACAGCAGTTTTTAAGTCTTGCCAGAGATTCTCAATTGAAATGAAAAAGATGAATATTTTTTTATCTCAACCTGTCCATTTTAGCTCTGTTTAGGTCCATTGTCCTGCTGGAAGGTGAACATTAGCCCCGGTCTCAAGTGCCTTGTAACAGGGTTTTCTTCCAGGATTTCCCATTTATTTTGCTCCATTCATCTCCCAAACCCATTTTTCCAGCTTCCCTACCAGATAAAAGCCTTCCACAGCAGGATGCTCCCATCACCATGTTTCACCATGAGGAGGGTGTGTTTGAGGAATGGGTGGGGGGGATACATTTTTTGATAGATCAAGATGCAGAAATTAAAAATTCTGAATCAAATCAAATGCAGATATCAAAACTCAATTATATTGATGTTAATTATTTACTTCATTTGGATCAGTCCAAAAGGCGGAACTCAAATGCAGCTAAGTTTATGGTCAACACATAACGAGTGTAAAGTGACATGGATATGGTCAGCCCCCTCTGCAAGAAAGGGAACATTAGTTGGACAAGAGCCATTACAAATGCAGGGTGTGTATAACTAGGGTGAAATATTCTGAAACATGACAAATGTGAGGAAACATGTTACACACCTCCACCTACAGGTAGAGGAAGAACAGCTGATCAAATCCTGCCATTGAGAAAGTAATGTCACTACAATGTGAAAACAAAGTCATGGCATGAAAGGTTGCAGGTAGGATAGCTCTAAAATGCAGTGCATGGACAGCCATTCCCAATTAATTTTATCTCACCATAACTGCACATTTGATGCGTTGCAGTTAGCATGCTGTGTGTGCTAAACAAAACGGCGAATGAGTCACATGGTTTATTCGGCTTTGCACATGTAGAGCCTGAAGTTTCTGACCATTTTTCTTTGCAAAACAGCTCAGACTGTAACATTGGATGGAAAGCATCTGTGACGCCACTACATGTTAGCCCTGATAATATGAAAATGTTCTCTTGTGTTTTTATTTGAACAGAAGTAAAAGTTGTATGTTGGTGGTCTAACTGGCTGTTTCTCATAAACTCAACCATTTCTGTGATTTATGGCTCATAGATCACGTATTATAAAACGGCAGAACTGTCTCCAGTTACGATGACTTACCCATTTCGTCCTGGCTCCCACCTTTTCTGCCTTTGACAAACAGCAATTCTCAGCTTTACTTTGTGCGTTATGAAAGGAGCGATAACAGCACACACTGGGAAGACAGACATCTCCAAGAGAGCAAAACCTTCAAAACTGCAGGGGACCAGGAGTAAAGATAATAAAAATCTATCCAATATCTAAACATCAAGATCTCAGAGCACTGACAGAGCCCTTTCAAGTCGGAATGTAAACATGACAGAAACAATTGGTAGAGGGGAAGACAGGTTTGTGGTTCAAAAAGTCTATCAACAGTTGGTGGGTTTTGAGTCATCACTGCAGACCCCTCCGCTCCCCTAGTGTGGAAGAATTTCTCTGATTTCAGCACAATGTAATTTTTCTGCAGGCAACACTTTAATAGAAAGAGATGAAATCAGCAGGCTGCCTGGAACATTTTATTAAAAGTCAGTGCAATCACAACATAATACCAGCATTAGGTCGAGCTGAATAATGGAAGTGGAGCTTTTTGTTTTTTGAAGCCAGGGTGAATTTTAAAATGCTGCCAAGCTTCTGACTGTTTCTGTTTCCAGCCTCTACAATAATCTCACCTATTTTGCTTTTCAAAGTTGGCTCCAAAATGATTAATATCCCTCAAACTTTTTTTTTACATTTTGACATGTTACAACCATGTTACAAACTTCATTGTAGTTCATAGAGATTTTATGTGATGGACTAACACAAACTAGAGCATAGTTAGAAAGTGGAAGGAAAAGAATACATAGTTTTCAAAATTGTTAAAAAAAAAAAACGTAAAAAAGTGGCGTTCAATTATATTCAGTCCCACTGAGTCAATATCTTTTGCTGCAAGGTGTATGATTTTGCCCGCTTTGCACATCTAGAAACTGACATTCTGACCTATTCTTCTTTGTAAAATTCAAGCTCAAATTCAAAGGTCACACGTAGTCAGATTGAAAGGAGGGCATCAGTGAAGAGATGAAATTGGATTTAGATCGAGACTTTGGGTCATTCTATGAGTACCGTTTGATCTAAAGTATTCCATTGTAGCTTTGGCTACATGTTTGGGATCATTGTCCTGTTAGAAAGTAACCCTCTGCATCATTTTAAAATGATGGGAACAGCATCCCCACAGCATGATGCTGAACACTACCAAGTTTCAACACATGATTGGTGGGTTCAGGGTGGAGAACTGAAAGCAGGACATTTTTATTGCTTTCTTTTGAATCCTGCTCCATAACGGCCAGGTTTGTGGAGTGAACAACTAGCAGATGTCCTGTCAGTAGTTTCTCTTCCCTGTACTTTAGATCTCTGCAGCTCCTCTAGAGATACCACGCTTTGAAATCTCTTGGCTGCTTGTATGATCATAGTTCTCCTTGTCTGACGTGTTTATTTAGATGGACGGCCAAGTCTTGGTAGGTTTACAGCTGGGCAATGCTTTTCCCATTTTCAGATGATGGATTGAACCTAACCCTGCTTTAAACCACTCAACAACTTTATCCTGCCTTGTTTGCTGTGTTCCTTGTTCTTCATGTTTGTTTGCTAATGTTCTCTCTCAAACCTTTGAGGCTTTCAAATAACAGGTGCAGGTGGATCTACTAAGTAGGTAACGTTGCTGCAATGCATTGTATTTAGGTGCAAACTAAAGTGGGCTGATCACACGCTACACTTTTTAGATTTTTAATTGTAAATCATTTGAAAGACACAACATAAGTATGAGCTAGATTGAGTTGGTCTATCACATAAAACCCAAATAAAACACACTAAAGTTGGTGGTTGTAACATGAAAAATATGAAAAGTTAAAAGTATTTTGTATGTCAAGCCCTTCTTCACAAAGAGTGTATGGTGCTTGATGTCACTCTGTGAGACACAACCATTATTATGAGACTGCACCCCATCAGCCTGTCAGTGTGCTCACATGTTTGTTGAATGAAAGGGTGGTAGGAAAGAGTCTGAACCCCTATCAGCTCAGTACTTTTGATGTTGGTGTGCTTTCGTCTGCGTCCTGTGTGGGAGTCTTTCTTTCAAATCATCTCCCTTCAGTTTATCTTCTGTAACTTTTACATTTAGCCAGCCTGTTTGGTCTTTCAGCTCATCTTCAAACCAAAACACTCAGATGTGTTTCTAAAAATGTGCCATCCAACTGTGTTTCCAAAGGGCAGAAAATCTACAAAACGTGTTCTGAAATGAATATGAAATAACTGGCTTTGATGAATGTATTCCACAGCTAAGAACACAATGTCTGACACATATAGATGATGAACTCATTCTGTGTGCATGGTAAGTTAAACAGCACAGAGATAATGTTAGAATCCCCCCAGACCTTCTGGCTGTTTAGTTTTCTCATTAAGGGAAATATGATTCTTTATCTCTAAGTTTTATAATCGTTTTGTGTGCTCTGAGCTTTTTGACCTCAAATAAACCAAAGAAAGGTGCATAGTACACCTCAGTTATAGCTGCTGCCCAGAACCTAACTAGTTTGGCACGTTTGGTTTGTTTTGTTTGATGGGAGAAATCCCTCTTTCACAAGTCAGCTCATAAACAGGCACTTAACCCAAGTTGGAATTGAATAATGATTTATTCGGCATTTATGGCCAGTATCAACATAAGGTACATAAGGAAGACGTCCAAATAAGAAGACTTTTACATTGTAAAGCCTAAGAACTTCAAACATTAATTTACTAAAGAGAGAACAGATTGAATTTATGTTAAACGCTGCAGGATGAGTAAAGATGGGTTTTACAGTTTCAAACAAATAAGAACACAAGATAACTTGTGGATGGCTAGCTATGATCACTCAGTTATCCCATTCATTTTTCACACTCTTAGATTATTGCATCTGAAACGTCTCTAAATATAATTAGCAGACTTATTGCTATAAAGGATTGTTAGTAATGATCCTGTCTAAAGAAACCTCTCCATCATTCATTACTCTCACTACTGCATCTTAAGGCCTCAGATGCAGGAGATTCCTGCTAAAAATTGGAAACTTGAATTGAAACTTTAAGAATAGTTTTATAGATCATCCAAAACACAAAGATGAGAGGTTCGCTTGCGATGAAGAAGGCCTCACGACATTCAGAAGTGTTCGGGAAGCTCCACTAACAATTTGGTGCATCTGTGTATTTTTCCAGCATTCCCGTGGCACTTTGTCACAAAGTAAAGGCGAAGTGGCTGATAGATCAAGACATTAACATTTTGGACCTATGGATAAGAATCTACTCGTAGCTGAACCTGTGGCTAGGTCTCAAAAAGTAGGTGGATGAATAGCAATCAACAAACTGTGATTCAACCCTTAAGACAAACACTGTAAATACTTTCTTCTTACTTAAATTTAAAAGGATGCAAATAGAAGCCTTTAATAACCCTGAAAAAGTTTCAAATGGTTCTTAGTATAGCACTGAAATATGTACAAAACAATCAGAAAACTCTTAAAGCCAGAAATTACAATATTTATCTCGCAATTGGTCTAAACTTGAGACCAACTGACTAATTATTAAAAAACAACTTGCTTTCTTTGTGTTCTTTGTGCATGCTGTGGTCTTTCTCACTCTTTGCTTATCTTTAAGGCTGGAGTTTGTTCTTGTCTAGTCAGCCTTCACAGTTGCTTGTAATTATTTTAAGTATTCTGTTTAATTAAAGCATACCAGGGGTTGCACAGTTGCACACTTGTTAGCACTCATTGCCTTGTAGCTAGAAGCTTCTGAGTTCAAAGCCCAGCCTGTGGTCTTTCTGTGTGTTTGCATGTTCTGCTCGTGCATTCATAAGGCCTCTCCAGCTCTTCTTCCACAGTCCAATAATATAACTTTTAAGTTGAGTTAATTGATTTCTCCTAATTGACTTCAGAAGTGCCAGTGTGCGAGCATGGCTGTATGTCCTGTAGGGCTTGGCGACCTGTTCAGTGTGTACCCCACCTCTTACCCAATAACAGCTGGAGGTAAGCAGCAGCCCTCTGTAACCCTGCAAGGATAGGTAGGTATAGATGCTAGATGGATAAAACATACAAATTGCCAAATTTTAGAGAACATTATTAATACAACAACAGTTGAGCAAAGCTACATTGTGATTGAAAAAGGGCAGGACTACACATTTCTGTTCGATATGGGTGATCACTCTTAAAGACAGGTCTGAACCTACTATAGTAGACTGGGTTGACAGTAAAGTAGTCTGATAAATAGTAAGTAAAAAGACTTTTCTGTTCAAATGTGGGTTTTATGTCAAAGAACAGTCAGTCAGAAAGGCTATCTTTTCCTTCCTGACACAGTTAAGTATATCTCTAATCCACAGAGTTTGGGAAGGAGATTTCTACTTGAACAAAAATCCGCCGGCTGGCTATTGAAATGATAAAAGCTATGAGGCACTATGTAAGCAGGGGTTGTAATAATCCAGGGATTCAAATTAGATTTCACAAAGCTCCAAGTTATCCTTAAAATGATGAAAAGATTTCCTTTCAGAAAGATCAAAACTAATGTACATCTACAGAATTATTTTCGTTCACTAAATGGTACTGGTCATTTCACACCATTCCCATTTCATACCTTTGCAGTTTTGGTCATAACTTAGCAGTTATCCAGTTAGAAAATGGTCACAGGGTATTTCATACTGAAATTGCGTCAATTCATCCCCACACGGCGAACATTTCACCACTCTTCCCCCTCTGTTCAGCCGTCTTTACTTGCGCTTACTTTTTAAAACATCATCACACCTGGGGTTATGCTTGGAAAAAAAAAGGCAGCACACATCGGTTGGGAATCATTTACAATAGGAGCATACTTGCAAATCCCAGTACGCAGAAATAATAATGGTGGTCCAGATCCAGTATGATGTTCTTTCTCTAAAATACTGTTAATTTTACAAACACACACCCCAAAAAACTGTTTTACTTTAGTTTGTCAATTCACAGAGTAGCTTTCCAAAAATCCTGGTGATTTTAAACATTATATGATGTTTAATAAGGAATGTGAGATGGGCCTTAGGTAGTTTTAGGTCAGCAGTGGCCACCGTGCAGCCCACTGGAACTGTCCAATGGGTGTTATTTTTCCCCAGTCGCTTTCTTATTGTTGAATCATGAAGTTGAACTAAACTGAGGCAAATGAGGTCTACAGTGCTTTAAAGGTTTATTGAAGGCACTGCATTTCATATATACTCAAGTTTTCTGAAATCAAAAAGAGAAAAAATAGAAAAACAGAACAGATCTGTTAGAGAGAAAACACTTTTTCACAGCACTGCAGATTAGCCCTGAGTTCTATAACATAGGTTTGATGATCATGTTGGATATCTTGACTTTTTGTTTTAACTATGTAATTTCTCTAATTGTGATTAATACCTCTGTTCATTGTTATGACTGCTGCAACAAACTGTGGTAGATTACCAACACATCAGCTAATAAATGCATATAGTCTGGACTGTCTGGAAGTGTTTATTTCTGTTGTTAGATGTGTTTTTTACCTTGTTCCAGTTTTAACACTGACCACTTTCTAGAAAAGATTTGTCACCATAAATCCTACAGTACAATCATCTTTTTGTCTGTGTTTATTGAGATGTTGGAGTGCGGCCCTATCCTCCAGTAAAGATGACATGTTCTGCACATGCCTTATTATGACACCGGCTTCAGCAAAGCATATGGCACTGCATAATGAATTTCATTTCCATTCCTCCCTCCATCTAGCTTCCTGAAATGCTCTGCCGCATTTGGCCTCAGCTGCAAATCTCTGCTGCAATGACTGAGGAAGCTTTCTGCCATCATTTCAGTATAATTTTATATTTCACTATTCCTCCTTGCCATTTCCACACATCATCCCAGGACTGCTCTCATCCTCTTAACAGAAGACAAACGGGCACATAAATAGGAAAATCTACGCACACAAACACAAGCACACACAGTCATCACCAGCACTCCCAAGGGTCTATTTATAGGCTTCATGTGACAGCATGTCCAACTAGATAATAGTCTGAAAAGAAAGCTGATCCTTTAATCATCATCTTAGTTAACATCTTTAGCAGTGAAACAGCTTCATACTTCACATAATTATAGTAGTTTGCAGCACCTGTCAGTTGAAATACCAGATTAATATGTATGAATATATTACCTCCCAGTCAGTCAGTTTGGGAACAGATACATCTGCAGTGTTGCATGGTTGCAACCATGGTGCATGGTCACTAAAACATGTAACTGTGTTTACCTGCTGCATTTCACTTTCACATTTTCAGCTCCTAAACAAGTACAACCACTTTAGTTAATAGAGCTTATATTCTGCATCAACTGACAAAGGGGAGGTGATTGAAAAACGTAGTTGTGGTGAGGAAGTGGCAGCAATTGAGAAGGGCAAATGAGAGCAGAATATCCACTGATGGCTCCTCTGGATTTGTTTGCTTTATCGACTTCAGCTCGGCATCTCGTTCCTAATCGACAGGCGCTAAAAGTAAAAAAGCATTAACAGCAGCTGAGCTATTTGTCTGGTTATTGATGTCAGCACAGCAGATGCAGAAGGTCATGAAAAATGCCATTAGTAGTAGAAATGAGTTCGAAAATCCCATTTCCTTAAATTATGAGTAAATACAAGAACAGAAAAGCAAACCTCTGAGATATCTATTCCACTGACACTGAAGGTGGCAAATGAGCAAATCTTAACGGTTTAGTAGAGCATTTTGAGAGAAACGTTTGAGATGGTAAACCTTATGAAGTTTGTGTTTCATCACCCACCCACCAAGATGGGGAAAGTACCACAGCTGTGGAAGACCTCCTGTGTGAGTGCCAAAGAACAAAGATCCAAAGGACCTCAGTAGCTACAGGCTGGTAGCAATGACCTCTTATCTGATGAAGACCCTCGAGGGGTTGGTCCTCAACCATCTTCGCCCCCTGGTGAGGACTTTGTTAGATTCCGTTTAAGCGTGCCTACCAGCCTGGTATCGAGGTGGATGATGCCATCATCTACCTCCTGCACCAAGCTTTGACCCTCCTGGAGAAGCCTTGAAGCACTATGAGGATCATGTTCTTTGATTTCTTCTGTGCTTTTAATACCATCCAGGTTATAAAGGAACAAGCTGGAGCTTTAAAAAGTTTTGATCCTCACCCAGCTTGGTTGAATACCTAAACAGGCTTCAACTTCATCCATTCAGAGTCTTCCTTTGCAAAGTCTACATGGATTTGAATGGACTTTACTAATTATCAAACAGGTCAACCTTTTATATTTATGATGCTTGCATGTTTGATCATCCAAAACAAAGCTTATCAAAGTCTAAAATCAGTTATTATAATTTATGAAAGTGTTGCTGTATCTTTTTTTTTAGCTTTTAGTAAATGATACTGTATATTCTGCCCAGAAATTACTCACTGACAGTCAGCACCAGAACATCCATTAACCTTGCTTGCCTATGTGTTTCACTGCAGCACTGACTGGTGATGTAGAGGATATTTAAATGCAAATCACAGTGATTTAAACTTTCAGTAAATATAAAGAATGAACAGGTAATAAACTTGCTCAGTGTTTGCACTGGCTTCCAGGGTTATAACCTCCATTAAAGAGACTAATCACACATTATCTTTTAGATTCACAAACATGGCTGTGAGTCACCAAATTTCCCTCACTAAATCAAACATGAAGCTGAGCTGAGGATGTTTAGTTACTTTCTGCTCTGTATTGCTGCAGTTTTCATGTGAGTAGGAAACTGCAGTTGTGAATGTTGCTTTGATGGCTAACCTCTTGGTATTTTTATCTGTGGTGCCTCTGCTTTCAAGATCTATAATCTCAGCATGTCAGTCACAGCAAACGCTGCCCCGGTACATAAACCAGAAAACACTTAGAGGAACATATGAAAAATGAAAAAGAGATTGACAGAGATAAAAGCAGTAAATCCCAAACAACAAAGGGGATTCACAAAGAAATGAAATGCACCTTATGAGAAAAGAATTGAAGCTAAAGATCACACAAACTGCACAAGTAAGGAGTAACATTGGATGTAAAATACTTGAGGTCAAAAATACTTGAATAAGCTAATATGGCCTACCCAACAAAGGTCATCACTTGATTTTAACCAGTACCCCTGTTACACTATTGTGCATCAGTCTTTCATTTCAATGCCATTGGAATCTGTTACCTCACAGTCATATTTGTGAATCTAAAAGATAATCCCTTCCATGGAGTCTTTAAACATGACAAGAAATTCCACAACAATAAAGCCACCGGCCTCCTATACCACGTATACATAGCATAGAATCATACATGCAATGCAATTGTGAGTTAAAGGTCACAACAATGGCCCAATAATATCATTTATTCTCACATTATGCTATGTAGATGCCTCACTCACCTTAGCATGCTATATACATGAAACCCAAAGTGAAACTGCATCATTTAATGTCTAAATAATTAATCTGACCACTTGGAACATAGAAATGTGTGTACAAATGTGTGAGCATTTACACAGCAATGACCTCTTTGAGGAGTTTCAGTTAGGCTTCCGAGCTCATCATAGCACTGAAACAGCTCTGCTGAAAGTCACTAATGATATTCTTCTAGCCTCAGATAATGGATTTGTGTCTGTACTTGTCCTGTTAGTTCTCAGTGCTGCATTTGATACAGTCGATCACAATATTCTCTTAGAAAGGCTGGAATATGCTGCAGGGATCAGGGGAACAGCACTAGGCTGGTTTAAATCTTATTTGTCTGACAGATTCCAGTTTGTTCATGTAAATGATAAACCATCTTTAAACTCCAGGGTTAATTGTGGAGTACCACAGGGTTCAGTACTTGGGCCAATTGTCTTTGCTATATATATGCTTCCAATAGGTCAAATTATCAGGCAGCATAGAATAAATTTTCACTGTTACGCTGATGATACTCAGCTTTACTTATCCATAAATCCTGATGAGCCCAACCAGTTAGATAGACTACAAGCATGTCTTGAAGACATAAAAACTTGGATGACTTTAAATTTTCTGCTTCTAAATTCAGACAAGACAAAAGTTGTCATCTTTGGACCGGAGTCTTTAAAAAAGAAACTGCTTAGTCAAACATTTAACCTGGATGGCATTAAATTGACCTCCAGTAATAAAGTAAAAAACCTTGGTGTTATTTTTGACCAGGACATGTCATTTAAATCCCATATTAAACAGGTTTCTAGGATTTCCTTCTTTCATCTTCGAAACATTGCCAAAATTAGAAATATCCTGTCCAGAAGTGACGCTGAAAAACTAGTCCATGCATTTGTTACTTTAAGGCTGGACTATTGTAATTCTTTATTATCAGGATGTCCACAAAATGCAGTTAAAAGCCTTCAGCTGATCCAAAATGCTGGAGCAAGAGTTCTGATGAAAATTAAAAAGAGAGATCATATTTCCCCTACTTTAGCTTCCCTTCATTGGCTCCCTGTTAAATCCAGAATAGAAATTAAAATTCTCCTTCTCACATATAAAGCCCTTAATTATCTAGCTCCATCATACATCAGAGATCTGATTGTTCCATACTTTCATAACAGAGCCCTTCGTTCTCAGACTGCAGGTTTACTGGTGGTTCCTAGACTCTCTAGAAGTAGAATGGGAGGCAGATCCTTTAGTTATCAGGCTCCTCTCCTGTGGAACCAGCTCCCAGTTTTAGTCCGTGAGGCAGATACCCTGTCTACTTTTAAGGCTAGGTTTAAAACTTTCCTTTTTGATAAAGCTTATAGTTACAGTGGCTTAGTTTATCCTGAGCTATCTTCCTTATTTTTACCTCCGTCTTCTTTCCTCCCTGTTGGGTGGAGTAAGGGGGAGTCAGGATTAGCCTAAACCGGCTCAGTTATGGTTGAGGTGCAAACACACCCTCCATTTCTGCTACCTGTATGACCCCCTCTCTTTTCCAATGGTTATGGTCAATCTGACAGAGAGAGGTATCCCAATCGTTGTGGTTTTTAGTATAACAATGGCCATCAGTGGGCTCTAGATGGACAAACTCTCTACTTTTAAGGCTAGGTTTAAAACTTTCCTTTTTGATAAGGCTTATAGTTAGAGTGGCTTAAGTTATCCTGAACTATCTCTGTAGTTCTGCTGCTATAGGAGGGCTGGAGGACATAATGGACATAATGACCACTTTCACCCTCTTCCCTACATTCTCACATTACTCTACAATTTAGCATTATTTGGTGTTATTTCAGCTTTTAACTTTGTTCCTTCTCTTTTTTCTTCCTAGAAGCTACACCTGGCCTGACTCTGTGTCTACCTGTGACACCTTTCTGGAGAGGGGCATCGTCCAAGCTTGAGCTGGCAACAACTTAATGCTCACCCTCTACCGATGATCCACATGGCCCTGTCTTTCAGTGTTTAACCCTTTCTCTCTCCTAGACATGGCAATTGACTGAGCTTTTGCTGTGACTAACTATGTGCTCTCTTTCAGACTCTAACCTTGAAAACTGGCTCAGAGTTCATCTGTTCTTTCTTTCTAGGTGAAACGACTAAAGGAGCTACATCCATTAACATTTACTTTTCCTTCCCATAGAAAGGACTCCTGGATCAGTGCATCTTTGTTCTCTTTGTGTCTTTGCTCTGTTCTTTCTAACCCCCAGTCGGTCGTGGCAGATGGCCGCTCACACTGAGCCTGGTTCTACTGGAGGTTTCTTCCTGTTAAAAGGGAGTATTTCCTCTCCACTGTCACTACATGCATGCTCAGTATGAGGGATTGCTGCAAAGTCAACGCCAGTGACTGTCCACTGTCGCTACATGCTCATCCAGGAGGAGGGAATGCTGCAAGTCGCTGACTGGATGCAATCTGCTGGGTTTCCTTAGATAGAAAAACTTTTTATCCAAATTGAATAAATAACTGAATCTGACTGCACTGTTCAATGATTAGGATTAATTGGAATGTATGTACCTGACTTTTGTGAAGTGCCTTGAGACGACGTGTTGTGAATCGGCGCTATATAAATAAACTGAAATTGAATTGAATTGAATTGAAATGTCATTCTAAGATGGTCAGCAGATCCATTCATAGAAAAAGATAAGAGAGACAACAATGTCATGTTAAAGTAACCTACCCACTCATGACCCATCAGAACACTATGAACCCCACTGATCTATACATGAATTATGCAGAACGTGAGGGCATCAAAAGTGACAAATACTTCAAAGATATCACAGGACTCAATGTTTTACAAAATCCCTTTCTTTCATTTATTTATCTTTAGACCCACGTGTTATGTGCATTTCAAAACACCAGCATACATAGGAAGATAGGAAACATTGTGAATGCAGCTTAAAAAAGTGCAGTGTTTGTCAGAAGTTTACATACACTCACCATGGGCGTCAACAACATACTTGACTTTTTTTCTGAGTGGAAGGATTAGGCATAAGTGCTGCAGTGTCACACAATAAACTTCTTGGTGGGAAAAAGTCTCTACATTTAACTGTTTTATATGTGACGCACTGCTCCGAGCAACCGGTCCGACTATGAAACTGTAAATATCCATGGACAGTGCACGCAGAGTCCGCACTGCTCACAGTACGCCCGACTATGTTGTGCTCTTAATGTGAATCTGACTTATCCATTCTACTTTCACCATCCCATGAAATAACCTGTTTAGAACCAGGCTCAAGCCTTTTATAAACTGAACAATTCTAGAACACCAGTGTCACCATTCATAGTAAAGTATTACGAGTTTTACATTAACATGGACTAAAAGTGTACCGATCAAAAACAATTTGCGTGCTCCAAAATTAACACTTTTAAGCTCAACTGAAGTCCTTTGCTGCATACATGGTCACTCCAAATGCCTTCTGGAGAAAAGGTTTATGGTCAGATGGGACAAAGACTGAACCTTTGAGAACAATGACAAGAAGAATGTTAGGAGGAGTCGACACAAAGATCTCAAACGTAAAAACACTGTACCAACTACAGTGCCTTGCGAAAGCCCTCGGCCCCCTTGAACTGGTCAACCTCTTGTCACATTTCAGGCCTCAAACATAAAGATATAAAATTCTAATTTTTGTGAAGTATCAACAACAAGTGGGACACAATCGTGAAGTGCAATGAAATTTATTGGATGTGTCAACACAATCACACAATCACCAATCATGGAGGTAGTAGTATCATGCTGTGGGGCTGTTTGGTCCCATGAAAAACTGGCAGACTGCACAAAAGGGATTGAATAAATTCTTCTTCTTCCTCTTAGTTTAACAGATAGATAGTTGAAACTTGGACCTAACTGGGTGTTCCAACAGAAAAAATAAAATAAAACTGGTTTTAGAATGGATAAAGCGGGCTAACATTAACCTTTTATAAATGCTTTGATTTCAAGCTTGCTGCAAATCTGTGGACTCATTTTAAAAGCTTAGACCAAAATAAATATGGCCTCCATACCCATGGTGAGTGGATGTAAATCTTTATTGTATCTATGACACTTTATCATGTTGTCCTCATAAGAAGCAGTTTTCTTGCATACTGCCACCACACAAAAAGATGCAAGAAGATTGAACCATAAAACTAATCCTTTGAAATTAACTTTATATTCACTAGATGAATAGGTGCATGATTAGACTCCATGAAAAAATTATAGTATTCATCAATGCCGCTAAAAACCTGTGAAACAACAGGAGTCTGATTTTTGTTCTTTTTATCATATATAATTACAGACTATTATTATATACGAGGGTGCAGCAGCTCTGTTTTGAAGGTGCTTGAAATGGGCTTTTGAGAATATGTAATGCTAGCACAAAAAGCAGAATCCAGTTGTACCAGTGGCTCCAATTTTTCATGGTAAATGAACTCTAAATAAAAGAAAGATTTATAACTATAGCCTCATCAAAGGCGTGTTTACCTCATTCAGTCACTACTGATCAGGAATCCTTATATTCCTCAGCATAGCAACAAACAGTCAAAGCCATTGTCCTAGGAGTTATTCTCAATTGTCCTAGGAGTTATTCTAAACTGTGCTTCACCTTGAAGCAAATTATACTGCTTCACAATGTAAACTGGTCCACCACACAGACTATATATATATATATGGCCATTTGCTTTGGAAACACAAATCACCCAATCACATGGCAGCAGCTTAGTGTCTTTAGTTACTTTGAATGTGGTCTGGTTTTTGGTGCCAGATGGGCTCAAATGAGCTACTAGGATTTTCACAGACAACAATCTCTAAGGTTTACAGAGAAAGGTCCAAAAAAAGATATCCAGGCAGCAGCAGTTGTGTGAACTAAGAATGGGCAGACTGGTTTGAAATGATGGAAAGGCAATGGCATCTCATTACAACCAAGACATCCACAATATTATCGCTGAAAGCACAATTGGTTAAACCTTGAGGCAGATGGGCTACAGTGGTAGAAGAGATCACAGGCCGTCACTCCTATCCGCTAAGAACAGGAAACTGAGGCAATGGTTTACATAGGCTCTCCAAGAAGGGACACTGACAGATTGAAGAAATGTTACGTGGTCTGACGAGTCTCAATTTCAACTTTTACGTTCAGATGTTAGGTCAGAATTTGGTTTAAACAACATCAAGGCATGGATCCATCCTGCCTTGTACAAAAGTCTCAGGAAGCTGCTGGTGGTGGTGATGTAAAAGATGCGGGAGAGATTTGGGATTTGCGGCAATGAATGTCCTGCCGACAAATCTGCAGCAACTGTGTCATGCTCTCATGTCAATTTAGACCAAAACAGCCGAGGAATGTTTCAACACCTTGTTGACTCTTTTGCCTGAAAAAGAATTAAGGCAGTTCTGGAGGTTAAAACGGGTTTAACCTGGCACTAGTTACATGTACCTAATAAAGTGTATATTACCTATTCTTTACAGTTTAGGGTCCAGCCCCAAGTTCTATAACAGAAATCTAGCCATCAAAAAACAGAGAAAGTGACGATGTTAATTTAGAAGATCTCCCTAAATAAAGTTGAAATTCTATTGACTAACAATCATACAACCCAGTGGATTCCTTGGGCTATAATCCCCCAAATTGTTGAGGGTGAAGAAGATCTAGCTTAACTCAATAGAAACTTTTGCAGCACCAGCAAAGAATGTTTTATACACGTTTCCAAACAGGAACAATATTGTTGCTAGCATTAGCGCTGTAAAAAGGGATGAAATAACACTAGTTAAACAGTCTCCTTTTGTTAATCATTTTTAAATAGACGTTAACATTAGCACTGCAGAAAAGCTAGCTGCTACAGGAAGTTAGAAAAGTAGCAAAAGTCCCATGAGTTGTTGCTTCAGAAGTACGAGGTCATCACTAAAGAAATATTTTATAATCTGTCTATGTCAGAATCTGCCTGTGTATGGGGTTTTGAGTTTTGAGATCTGTTTACTCTGCACTGACATTATTTCAGTTCATTCAGGTTTGTTAGATTCATTTTGGTGTTTAGGTTTTTGTTCCTTCCCTGGATTTTAGTTTGTATTTCCTTATAGATCTGGTTCCTCCCTGTTTTATGTTCTTTTGGTAGTCTCATTGTTTTCTTTTTTCAGTTCAGTTAGATGTTTTCTGTTACCTCCATGCACTCCCTGCTCATCTGTGTTAATTAGCCACTCCCCCTCAGTTGCCTTCTATCCCCCTGTTCCACCAGCTGTTCCTGATATTCCTATATTTGTGTTGCAGACAGCTCTGATTTAATATTAAGCAATTAACATCCAGCATGATTTCTTTGACAATGACAAGAGCAAAGGTCATCCTGCTGTCAACATGCAGCAAGCAACTATTTTCCACCTGTAATTATTTGGTAGACCATTCTTAAAGGAAGAACAAATATCTGTCTTCCATGTCTGGAAAAGATGTCCGTGCATCTGAACATATCAATATCATACAGTAAACTCTAAGACTACCATCAGCACGACACATCTGCACACCGAACATGTTCACATGAATGTGATTATTTATTTTATATTTAATATGGTGACATTATGAAAAGCTAATTTCAGTGTTCATGACACATTTTAAAATGATGATCCAAGTAGCAAATGTAGTAAAAAGAAACCAGATTCATAGCTGACTTTGCTGAAATATTTCAGGGAAGCAATAATAATGTTTGCATAGAAGGCATCCTAATTATGTATTCTGTATGAGAAAAGGTTAAGTACAGTCATGCAACGTGAAAATGTCAACGTGTTAGCATGTGGCAGGCAGATTACAGGTCAATGGCCTCCTGTAGTCAAACTGATTATTGATTGGTTTGACCACAAAAAATTGCTGTATGTAAATAAAAACATCACAGCGACCCGTTTGTGGTAATCACAGAGGCCGATTTCTTTGTGGTTTGTATAAACATTACCATTATAAAATCTTTAAATTCTGAGGAAAAACCTCATATGAGTGTGAGTGGACTCATTAAAAATAAGGTAACTAGCACTTATACAGAGGTATTTGCATTGCATGAGACTGGGCACATTCATTGCACCGACTGGATAAATGACGCTGGTCTTTAATTGACATGGAGCAGTGTGTCACATAGAGAGTGTGAACATTTTTTAAAGCTAGACGAAAATGGTGGGTGCTATCTTTTTTAAGTTTGTTTGTCTTGTAAGCAGTGTCTGTTTTCGATGTGGAATATATGATTCCCTGCCCAGGATGCCACATCGTTGGGGACACAAAAAAACCATAAACTCTATCAGTTGTGCCACTAATGAGGTGTCTGACCGCTTATTTGCATTCTTAATCAATGGGAATGGGCATCCACTGTGAGGTGAATTCCAGGCTCAGAATGAGTGGTTTAGCACCACTTTGAAAAAATCTTGTCTCAAGGTACATCACAAGATTAACCAATTTGCATCCAATTAAACAGAAATACACAACAAATCCAATTAATACTATTACCTTCCAAAAACATAGAAGGGCTTGATACAGCGACCCAAATTCCAAACTGATCACGATTGGAACAGAAGTCAGAAGAATTCCCAGTATAATGCCAATTAGTCAAGTTATAGAATTCTTAGAGAACTCTTTTTGTAATAGGTAATTAGGAGTTGTAGTGTTCTGAGAAATTAGCCAATAACATAAGGAGGTACCACATCTAAAATAATGAACATGTAAATGAGCATAATATAATAATAAAAAATAGTACCTTAATGCTAGGACATACAGTTCAAAAACTACATACCTTGATCCAGATCAAACTCCTCCGTGGTGCTGACAAAGTGAGGTCGGGAGTAGAAATTATGAGGCCCCGGCTGCTGGAGCCCACCCAGGCTGAACAGGCTTCGCTCATTCGTAGCGCAGCAGGAGAAAGCCCTCCGGCTGGGAATGCAGGGGTACCGAGTCCAGCTCTTCATCTCCAGGTCGAAAGCCTCCAGTGCTGTCACTGGCATCTTTCCCTGACGACCACCTGCAGGAGGAGAAAGAATTATAAAACACAATTTTTTATAGCAGAGCTTTAGAGGCTTACAGGAATATTCATTGCTGTAAACAAGTATGCTGTCCTTTACAGATTTTCCTGTTTTTGCTTTTCTGTCAGCTTAAATGCTTCAGATCATCAAACAAATAACAATATCAATACAAAGATAACCTGACCAAATACCAAATGCAGTTTCCAAATTATGATTTCATTAATAGTGAAGAAAAGCTATCCAAGCCAGTCAGGCCCTATGTGAAAAATGAATCGCCCCCCTTAACTTAAAACGGTGGTGCACCCCTTGGTGCAAAAACCTTCATTCTGGACTTGCTGGTGTGCTTGGGATGATTTACCTGCTGCATAGCCTGAGTGTGCTTGAGCTTAAGGTCATGAACTGATGGCTGGACATTCTCCTTTCAAGACTTTCTTCTAAAGAGTAGTTATTGTTTTCAGCCAAAACAGCAAGTAATCCCATCACCATGTTGGACTGTTGGTATAACTGTCTTTTGCTAAAATAGTGTTAATTTACACCAGATGTAACAGGACAGAAAAAGTTCCACTTTTGTCTCGTCAGTCCATCGAATATTTTTCCAAAGGTCTTTGTGATCATCAAGATGTTTTTTTTTTTTCTTTTTTGGGCAAATGTGAAACATTGTTTGTGTTTTTTTTGTTTGTTTTGATCAGCAGTGGTTTTTGGCCTTGGTGGATACTATTTTTGCCCAGTTTCTTCTTTATTGTTAAATTCTTACTACTCACCTTAACTATGGTAAGTGAGGGCTGAAGTGTATGGGGTAACATTCACACAGCAGGTATTGATGCTCAATTTCAATCTTTCAATTTTTTGGCTGCAATCTGATCTGATTTCGGTGTGGTCATTCAAACTACTAATTAAATAAGACTGCCATCAGACTTCAGTCTCAACAGGTCACGAGCCCAAAGCAGCCCCAATACGAACAAGGAGAATGTAGATTTCACACAGCACCACACTGTTTATGGAAGTAATAATGGATGTTTCATCACTGTATCAATAGAAAGTTGTTGAGCAAATCCAGCTAACAAGATTTTGACTACATCATAACATGATGAAGAAAGGTAAGAAAAAAACCCCAAAAACAACAGCCTTTTGTGGAGCAGTGACTGCTACTACTGTTACAGAAGTAGCAGTAGTAGCAGTCACTGCTCCACAATGGCCTTTTGTAGAGCAGTGACTGCAACTTCTGTAGAGAAGTCTGTGTTGATGCATCGGAGCCAGATACCCAAGTGAGCTGCACGAACGGCATGGATTGTTAATTTTAAAAAATCGAGTGTGACCCGAACCGAGCCTTTGGTTGTGCCCGTTGGCCAGGCCAGGCCGGTGCTCCCGATAGCCAGTCCACCCCTGAGCCTAGGTGACAAAAGTCACATGAACCCTGTTCTAAGGTATCAGTTTACAAGTTTCAGCATCAAGGCCAGAAACCAACAAACTGTGACACAATAATCACAGCTATGCAGCTTGAGCTGTTAAAAATCTATTGATAGCATGAGGATCTTTATAGCACAGTAAGTATACCTGTCCACACTATAATGCATAGTTCTCACACTGCTTATAAATTTATGTTTAAGAGTGCATATTTGAGCCATTTTTAATAAAAATCGGATAAGAGATAAGGGCGCAATGACCGTTTGTGTGGCAGATGCAAGCTCATCCCGCCTTGGAACACCATGGTTTTGTTGACATAACTCAATGCATAGCAATGGTTCCTGCATGTGCACATCACTATCTATAGCAGCTAATAATCCATTAATATATATCAATTGTTCAGACTGCCATGAACGTTGGAAATGGGTCACATATAGGCAGAAAAATATGAAAGTGTGAACTGGCCTTGGATGTTCCGGGTTGCTTTGTGAACTCCTGGACAGTAACGTGCAGCCAGGGGAGGCAGGTGAGACAGTACCTCACCTGTCATCATGAGAAGTAAAATAATGGCAATGATAAGAAAAAATCAATTTGTCCTTTTAACTGTTCTATATATTTGTTTTATCTTTGATTTTAAAATTTTTATAGTCAAAATTGCAAAATTTACGCTTGATTCAAATACATGGGAGAAAAGCAAGGTGAGGCAGTGAATAGGTGTGCCTCACCACTGATGGCGCTGTGTCACACTCGCTAACTGATACAGGCAGTTGGCATATGCCCATTGCTGTCTCTCTTTATATCGCCAATATGTATGCAGGATTACACATGTACTAAACATGTTGCTGTAGTACAGTACAGTATAGGATACTGGATTCTAAGTCTTCGCAAGTAAGTCTTTCACAGATAAATTATGGTTTGAGATGCACAATGGCAGTCTATATGTACATAATAAAATAGGTTTCTTGTTTTCTTTAAACAATGGATTTTAATAAATGTTGTCACTGAAGGGAAGATCGTAGGACAAAGCAATATCCCTTTAAGGCAAAATAAAGCTTTGACATCTCTTTCGCAAATAGAGCAAGCACAATGTGATCTGGATGGTGAACCTTTTGATTGTGTGTACAGACAATTATAAATTAACGTAATCTTTGTTAGTGAAAAACAGCAGCGGTGTTTGACGTGGCTATAGAACATAGTCTCAGACTGTCAGCAAACTATGAGGTTTTTTGGGGGGAAAATAACTGCCGGCAAGTCTTTTTTTGAGAAGTCCCAGGCGTTGGAGAGACAACGCCAAACATCACATTCCTTGCACAGAGAACAAAACGGCAGACTCCATTAAGTATTCGCACCCCGAATACAGACGAATAAGGGCTAAACACTTGGCAGAGAAGTTAAAAGTCAAATTTTTGATAAGAGAATGTGTGGAGGAACAAACCCTAATGGAGCTTTGATCTCTGGTACTGGCTGCCACCTTTTAAATGAAAAGGTGACAATACAGACAGGACAACACAGGCAGGAGAGAAGGAGTATCATATAATTTGATTATTAGTATAGAATTAGTGGTTAAATTAAGTTAGTATCATGGAGATCCAATATTATTCAAACATCCAATGACACAGAATGTAAACAAACATGAAAACCTTGAATGCTGAAAGCTGACTTCTCCAGCAGAAAGCTTACAGTAAAAATGATGTTGACTATAGAATATCAGCTGAAATCTGATACATTAACAAAGCAGAAAAAAATTAGCAAAGTTAAATTGTCATCTGACCGTTTAAAAAAAAAAAAGACTATCAGTGGAAAAAAATGTTTTTTTCGATAAAGGGGGGTTAAGTCAGAAAAATGAGATCAATGTAAGAATAAAAAAAATGAGGTGAGGTCACACACGGTTTTATAAGATGATAATTCTGTAAAAAAAATAAAAAAAACGCACTAGACATACTATTTTTAGGCACTGGATCAAAATTTGGGATTTTTTTAAATTTTTTTTATTACTGTATAAAAAAAGTAGTTAGGGAATGTCAATCTATTCTTTTTTGGGGAAAGTCTAAAAAATTACATAGTTTAGAACAATATCGGGCTGATAGGGCGAGGTAGAATGGCACTAAGTGCTTCCAGGGGAAAAGGTGTTTGCTTGAACTATGCTTGCTAATTTTGTTTCTTTTTTTTGCATGAAAAAACCCTGAGGGAATATAAATTGATACAGCTAAAAGGAGCATTTCCTATCTCCTTATCAGTACCCTTTTTACAGGTGATGAGAGGGAACCAAATTGACCTACAGAACGTTACCCTTCGTTGATGTGGAGGCTGAGGGGTTTCTTTAAGAGCTTTTAGAAAATTTTCTTTCTGAATGGAAAGGGGTTTGACCATTTATTCATTTTTTAAGAACCTATGTATTGTATATTTGTGCACAAAAATTAAACTAGAAGTTTTAATTTTTAAAATTTTTGGTTTTAAATTTTCTTTTTGGTCATAATTATTTTGTTTTCTGGGATTCCTATGTACTTGGGGCTGGAGTTTGAGCACTGCTGTGAAAGTCATCACACCACTGTTCATGTCATCATCGCATGGAAAATATGATAAAGGGGGGCCTTTAAGGAAAACAGGAAAAAGGACACTAAGGAAAACAGAAAAAGGGGATGCAACGATACCCAAATTTCATGTGATACTTTTTAAACTATGATCTGAACAAGCCCCTGACGTCTAATGCTTGGGTAACATGTATGATGTAGTAACTAAGGGGAGATTAGTAAGGGTTTAACTGCCATTTTTGTTGAACAGCGTTTTCTCCTGTTTCTGTGAATTTAGGAAGGTAAGATGAATGTATTTGGTTTCAATTTCTTTCATCAGGTAAGTTTTATCCATAAAAGGCAGATCTGTTTTGGTTGTTATTTTGGCCTGGGTTAACCCTGACGTTACAACAATCTCCTTTTTGCACAGCTTAAGTTTTGATACTAAGTACATTAGTTGGTTTCATATTCTTGAATTTTTTAGAGCTTTGTATGGTTTAGAGAGGAATATGTTGAGCAGTTAATCGGACGTGAAAGTGGGAACAAACAGGAATCGGACTGTGGAGAAGTCAAGAAAGGATGTTTAATTAGAAATGTGGTACTTTAATGTCATGGGTTAGCACGATACTGGTCAGTATTCTCTGTCTTCTCAGAATGACACCACTCCGGAGACTGGTTGTAACCTTTTTGGGCGTTGGACTCAGAGACCTATGGACACATGAAGACTTTGTGAGACCCTAAACCAGGATAAATGCGATGCAGAACAATAAAGTTGGAAAGAACCAACCTCAGAGACTAAAGAATGTTCCAGGAAGACCAAGGACTGAGATTGAACTACACTGTTTTGCTGCTGAGAATTTAACTGATGTTTTTTACCATTTTCCATTATACCTTCAAATTTGTCTTTATGTCGTTTTATTGTTCTGAATTGATTCAAGCTGTTTATGCACTTATGATAGAATGGGAGCATCCATTCTAGTGATGTTCAGCTCCAGAGTTTCACCAAGGTCAATGTTTTCTGTTACATATATTGTGGTGAATAGGAATGATGAATCAGGACCTGATTGGCATGAAAGGTCCTTAAAATAGATAATAATGATACGTATTAGATTCAAAAGAGATCTCTCGTTCAGACTGACCGAGAATGAGTTTTCTCTGAGGACTCCAGACGTTTTTTCCTGCCTTTTAGGTTGGGTGGGTTTTTCGACTGGAGGTCCTAAGCTGACCTGAAGGTTCCCTTCATCAACACATAGTTTGTGAATTTGACTGACATGGATGTTTGTCCATGGGTGAGTTGATGAGACGTGTTCCTGAAGGAGACTTTTGGGAAGAGTTTCAGAGTAGCCGGATTTGGTCTAATTAGTGAATAGGTTTAGTTTATCATAGTCTAACACAGATAAAATAATGTGCGCATAGGAACCTTAAATAGGATCTTGATTAATTAGTTGAACCCAAAATTTCAGACCTAAAACAGCAATCATTTAGGGTTGCTTAATTGTGTATATAATGTAATTTTATTACTTTCCATAATCGTTTACATTGTAATTCATTTTACTCACTCAAATACATCACATATACTCACAGGATATTTACAATATGAATATAAAACCTCTCTCAGCTGTTAATTAAATTGAAAACCTAATTAAGGGGGGGAATATGTTGAGGCTTAAAGAGTGTTATTATTGCTTTTACTATTACAAGATGAATTCTGTGAAGAATTGTTTGTAAACATGCAAGCTGATTACATTAGGGAAAAGTTCTTGGCAAGAGGAAAACTGATGGGCCTGTCATCGCAGGAAATCTTGTGATACGCTGGCCCCTGCCAGGTCAGTGTGACATCAATTCAGCAGTCCAGTTGAGCACAGGAATGAGGAATGATAAGAGCTTGTATTGTGTTTCAGTTGATATCCCTAAAGTGTTGCCAGGTCAACTTGACATGGAGTCTGCATCCAGATAAGTGATGAAATTGTTATTGTGAACTGTCATGTGGGCCGGCTTGATGTTTTCCACATGTTGGGCTGAGTGGAGGTCCAACTGAGATTAATGTTGTGGGTGCCAAGATGTATTGCGTAAATGAATGATTTCAATTGGTCAAGGGGACCCAATACACACCAATGTTGAGTATCTGTATAAAAAAACGCCCTGTAGGAACTGAGGGCGGGGATTCTTTGGGATTTTGAATGAAGATGTATTCAGAGATGTTTTCTGAATAAAAGGTCCCCCGCGTCGGCTCTTGAGAGGAAACCAGTTGTCTCTTCATCATTTTTAAATTAGTAAACTTTCTTCTCCCCCATTATACACTCTGTCTAATATAATGAATGAATGTCATGTCAGTCATCAGTCATTTTCTACCGCTTCTTCCATAATGGGTCGCGAGGAAGCTGGTGCCGATCTCCAGCAGTCTATGGGCGAGAGGCGGGGTACACCCTGGACAGGTTGCCAGTCCATCGCAGGGCAACACAGACACACGCAGGACAAACACTCAGTCACACCTAAGGGCAATTTAGAGAAACCAATTAACCTAACAGTCTGTGGACTGTGGGAGGAAGCTGGAGAACCCGGTGAGAACCCACACATGCACAGGGAGAACAGTGGGGCAGTGCTGAGCCCCATAGGCATAGACAGCTAACGGCATGTCCCTACATACTCTTCAGTTATACAGAGGGAAGGGGTTGTTTCACCGACAAGTCCTGTAACCATACTCTTATTTAAATTTGGTCTGACTAAATGGAAGATTACTCTGAACACTGGGAAAGGAGGTTTTAGAAAGAGGAAGACCAACTCTGGAGCTGAAAGATCTGCTTCAAACAAGTGGGAGAAAGGTAACCCACTCTTTTCACCCGGGGTGCTACACCCAAAAAGAGTGTGGAGTCTACAGATTTTACTCAGCATTGAATGGGCAGCACAGACTGAACATTAGCATCCACAGCGCAAAAGTGAGGGAGAACCAAGAGATTTTAAAAGACTTGATAAATGCAACCTTCTTCCATGGACTTCGTATACAAATAAAGATAAGATCATACACAATTTTCAGTTTCAATCAAAGATCAGTCAAAATTAAAAATAATTTTCAATAATTAAATTTGACCTTGTATGTCATCGACTGTGGCTGTAGCGGACCAAAATGCAGACAAGAGCTGGGCAGCAGCATGTTCAGAGAAGGCTTCATTTTTATTTAATGGTTTTTCCAAGCTTTACATGAATAGCTTTCAAACTTACATGAGTTTTTTCCATGAGGAAACATAGCACCAACAGAACTTAAACAGGGGTAGTGAACGGGGTAGAACGGAAAGAACCAGCGGAGAATAATTAGAACAACCAGGTATGTAAGCAGGGAGAGGAGGAGATTGGACCAATGAGAGGAAGCTACGGTAATCAGAGGAGAAGTGGGAACAGGTGCGGGAACTGGCTGTGGAGACTGAGGGAATGAATGGTTACTATGGTGACCGGACTGGGAGACACAGGGACACTGGCGAAACTAAACTATAAAATAAGCCAAAGGGAAACTAGATCTAAAGATAAAACACTAACGCACAAGGAGGAGCAGGGAAGCGAAAACCAACAATCTAAAACACCAACAAGAACGTAAAGGGAAGTAATATATAGTTGTAATTATTACAACTGCCAGAGAGGAACTAAACACATAGAACTAAACAAACATAAGGAATCAGGGAGGACAAATAATCTAAAGGGACATAAACCTCTGGGTAAATAATAACTGAAGGGGATCTAAGGACAAGGGGAGGAACAGGGAAAAGAAACTAATAAACTACAAGAATGCTGCAAGAACAAATAACCTAACAGTAAACAAGCACAGAAACACTAAGCGAGAAACTACATTTCAAAACCAAAAGAAGCAAAGGGAACTGTAATAATAATAATAATAATAATAATAATAATCAGAGGAGAAAGCAATTCTAAATAACACATAAATGAGAAAGCAACCACCAAGGGAACTATGGGCGAGGTGAGAAAGAACTACTAGAACTAGGAGGCAGGAGAGAGAACAAAACTATCAGGATGACAGAGGGAATAAACAAACATAACTACTAAGCTCAAAGGAATAGAAACACCTAACTGAAAAGTAAACAAACACAAAACCAAAACAAAGTCCAAAATGGCAGATCCTGACATTATATATTATACATTAAACATTCTTTTATTTTCTTGCTATGGTATTGTTGAACAGTATGGAGTTGATTAAAGCATAATTAAAGATTTAAAAAATAATTAAATGTTTCAATTAAGGTCAAAATTAAGTAATTAAGTATTTTTGTTATATAGGCAACTCCTGGAAAAGTTCATCACTGTTCCATGTTTTCTCCGCTTGTAGATAATGAGTCTTAATGTGATTCACTGGAGTCCCAAAGCCTTAGAAGTAGCTTTGTAACCCTTATTATACTGTTAGGTGTCAGTGACCTGGTTTCTGATCTGTTCTTCAGTTTCTTTAGATCGGGGCATGATGTGTTGGTTTTCAGGGCCAATATTCACAAAGATTCTCAAAGCCTTCTCAGAGAGCTCCTATCTTAGTCTAAAAATTCCTGCCAAGGAGTTTTAGTTTAAGAGTGACTCAGCTAACTGCTGAGAGCGACTCTGAGCAAGAAGAAAACAGAAATTCCTATGAGGAGGTGTGGCTGACCCCGTAGCTAGGTGCAACACTGTCTTCTAAGAGCTGTGATTGGTTGTTGCAAAAGACAACAAAAAAAAAAAATGTGCTGCTAGTAATTACTGGAGAGAAATTAATTGATCATAGAATTTAGACTTAATTAGCAAATGTGTAAATCATGATGATGAAACTTAGCAAGAAATAAATTAATTGTCATACAGCATCAGAATGTTTGAACCTTATTTAAATGCTCATTAATATTTTGATTTGCTTATTGTTATGTTTACTCACCATGCTGGTCGTTGTCCTACTTTATTTGATATTAATGTGGATGCTGTTAGCATTTTACTGTGATTACCTTCTTGTATAAAGAGGTTTGATTTGGTAAAATGACCCAAAAAAAAAACAGAGAAAAAAGGTAGAGAAAACCGAACTGAACAGAGGAGCAGAGCCTGCTGGTGGAGGAGAATAGAGGAGTGTTCAAAGGTAGATTTGGTCCCGGGATCACAAAGAAGTAACCAACTGGTATAATTGGGAGCACATTGCCGAAGGAACAGTTCGTCTTTCCCTCTGTCTTAATGGAATGTGAGCAGCTCTGGTACCAGCTGCAATTAGAAGCTAGAGAGGAAATGGCAGCACACAAGCGAACGTCTTCACAGACAGGGGAGCGCTGATGACCATTTAGGCTATGACTGCTGACATTATCATGTACAACACAGTAAATATTTATTCACTTCATTTAAATCTTCCTTCTATGTTTATAGTGTTTTGTACTGTTATCTTGTCTAGAGTTTGTATTTATGTATATAAATATTTTTTGAGTTTTTTCAATTATTTTAATTTTTTTTTAAAGCATTTTACAGTCTGTAAATATTTAAATTCTTCTGTACTACATTGTTTGTAATTTTATTCACTCCTTATTCACGGTTATTTATTATTGTTTCTATTATTTATCTATCCTTCCTAATATCACCTTACTAGTGGTGCAACTTTAATCTGTCCTGCTGCTGAAACTATTTAATTTTCCCCGTAGGCGGATGATAAAGTTTATCTTATCTCTATATTAATAATTGTATGATTGTTATAGAAGTTTGCTCATTTACTCGACTGTTTAGAGGGCGGATCACTGCACATTTTACTAATTCACTGTTGTTCATTGTACTGAGAATATCTCTCCTTTCTCTTGGTCTTTTCTCCATCTTCTCTGCTTGAGACATTCTTAGGCTCACTAAAAGTCCTCCTCACTAACATTTGTTCACTTTAGGAGCTGTCTTAAGGCATAAGATACTTTGTGAATAACTTCTATCTTACCAATGTAAAATTCTAAGAAAAATCTTAGAATTTAAGAAATTAATAGATTTTTCTTAAAATGATATCACTAGGAGCTACTTTTAGTCTTAGGATTCTTTGTGAATTAGGACCCAGATCATTTAGCCTGGTTTGTGTTCTTTCAAGGTCTGAAACATTTGCAAGTGACAAAAAAGCAAATAAAAACTGAACAAATCTGAATGTAGGCAAATACTTTTAAATTCCACTGTCTTTGTTCAATTATAAGAAATTGGGTAATTTAATAAATCACATCATAGTAAAAATACACGAAATATAATAATAAAGTACCATAAACTGTGGAACGCCTTCAACAAATGTAAATAAATTGTTAATAGTATATATATACAGGGGTTGGACAATGAAACTGAAACACCTGTCATTTTTGTGTGGGAGGTTTCAAGGCTAAATTTGACCAGCCTGGTAGCCAGTCTTCATTGATTGCACATTGCACCAGTAAAAGCAGAGTTTGAAGGTTCAATTAGCAGGGTAACAGTACAGTTTTGCTCAAAATATTGAAATGCACACAACATTATGGGTGACAATACCAGAGTTCAAAAGAGGACAAATTGTTGGTGCACGTCTTCCTGGCGCATCTGTGACCAAGACAGCAAGTCTTTGTGTTGTATCAAGACCCCGGTACCCAGGGAAATGTCCAAAAAACCACCAAAAAGGACGAACAACATCCAACGGATTAACTGTGGACGCAAGAGGAAGCTGTCTGAAAAGGGATGTTCGGGTGCAACCCCGGACTGTATCAAAAAAACATAAAACCACGGGCTGCCTAAATCACGGCAAAATTTAAAATGTGGCACCTCAACCCCCTGTTTCCCCCAAACTGTCCGTCGGGAGCTCCACAGGTCAATATACACGGCCGGGCTGCTATAGTCAAACCCTTTTGGTTACTCATGCCAAATCCCAAACGTCGGTTTAATGGTGCAAGGAGCACAAATCTTGGGGCTGTGGAAATGTGAAACATGTATTGTTCTCTGATGAGTCCACCTTTACTGTTTTCCCCATCCGGGAGAGTTACAGTGTGGAAACCCCAAAAAAGCGTCCCACCCAGACTGTTGCATGCCCAGAGTGAAGCATGGGGGGATCAGTGATGGTTTGGGCTGCCATATCGTGGCATTCCCTTGCCCAAATACTTGTGTTAGATGGGCGCGTCACTGCCAAGGACTACCGAACCATTCTTGAGGACCATGTGCATCCAATGGTTAAAACATTGTATCTTGAAAGGGGGTGCCGTGTATCAGGATGACATTGCACCAATACACAGCAAGACTGGTGAAAGATTGGGTTTTGTGAACATGAAAGTGAAGTTGAACATCTCCATGGCCTGCACAGTCACCAGATCTAAATTTATTGAGCACTTTGGGGTTTTTTGGAGAGCGAGTCAGGAAACTTTTCCTCCCCCGTATCACGTAGTGACCTGGCCACTATCCTGCAAGAAAAATGGCTTAAAATCCCTCTGACCACTGTGCAGGACTTTTATTTTCATTCCAAGATTAATTGACGGTGTTTGGCCGCAAAAGGAGGCCCCTACACCATACTAATAAATTATTGTATTATATATATATAATATATATAATATATTTTATATATAATATAATTATATATATATAATTATATAATATATATATATATATATATATATATATATAAAATATATATAATATATTTTATATATATACACAATTACAGAAATGTTCTGGGCAGGGCATTTACATGAGGAGAGATGTAGGGACAAATAGACAATTTCTGCAGAACTTGTCTCCTTAACTGTCACATAGTTTCTGTGACATTTATATCAAAATCTACCAAGCATGTAGACCAGGTCTTTATTTTGGGCTAAAGAGCAAAGCGCAGCAGTAGGGTGCACCCCTAGGATGAGTTATGTACTGCGACAAATCATAACTTAACCAAAGGGAAAGTAAAGTGGTAATAGAACACTGAGTGAACAGGATGGATCCCAAGCGAGGAACAAAGGAAATGTGCTAAAAGGTAAAAAACACAAAAAGATGCAGTTGCCAGGGGTTACATGATACGAGAAAGATCAATGGAGGATAAGAGAGTGCAAACCACAGCAAAAAGGGAGGCAAATGAGAGAATGACAGATAAATTGTGGAGAGAAGTGACTGAAAGAGGAGAATGTGGGGGAGTGAAAGAAGACACTGGAAGAGGGTCAGCTGGAGTGGGCAGGAAAACATGCAGATCGATAGTGATAGTGAGACAAAGAGTCGAACTGAGTAGGAAGCATTAATGTGAGAGAAAGGAAGGAGATTCTGAGCAAAAAGATCAGTTAAATGCTGTAGAATACTGTGGATGGGTTTCTGTGAGAATCAGCAGGTTATTTGGATGTTAAAGCAATATTTTACATCAAGACATTTGAACTCTGGCAGAAGTGTCCATACCCCTTTAACTCCTTCACATTTTCTCATGCATTTTGGTGGATTTTGTGTGATAGATCAACACAAAGTACACTTTAAAATATTGTTGGAACAGCAAAACAATCAATAAATCAATCAACAATTATTTATATAGCACAAAATCCAAAAGGTGACTAAAGATCTTAACAGTGGAAATTGGGGGGTAGCTTATTCCACATCTTAGGGACAATCACCCGACTGTTTGAGTATTTAATGTTGGTTGATTCACTAAGATCAACTACCAATGTCAAGGTACAATGTATGGCAGAGTTTATTTTAGTGTTCACTCTGTCTCTGGGCTGTTCGAGATGACTTAATAAATTACAGACCGATATCCAATCTTCCATTCTTATCTAAAATTCTTGAGAAAATAGTTGCTAATCAAATGTGTGAGCATTTACCCCAAAAGACCTGTTTGAAGAGTTTCAGTCAGGTTTCAGAGCTCATCATAGCACTGAAACAGCTCTGGGGTGAAAGTCACTAATGATATTCTTATTGCCTCAGATAATGGACTTGTGTCTGTACTGGTTCTGTTAGATCTCAGTGCTGCATTTGATACAGTCGATCATAAAATTCTCTTAGAAAAGGCTGGAAAATTTCTGTGGGGATCAGGAAACAGCGCTAGGCTGGTTTAAATCTTATGTGTCTGACAGATTCCAGTTTGTTCATGTAAATGATAAATCATCTTTAAACTCCAGGGTTAATTGTGGGGGTACCACAGGGTTTAGTACTTGGGCCAATTCTCTTTACCATATATATGCTTCCAATAGGTCAAATTATCAGGCAGCATAGAATAAAATTTTACTGTTACGCTGATGATACTCAGCTTTTCTTATCCATAAATCCTGAGGGCGCAAACCAGTTAGATAGACTACAAGCATGTCTTGAAGACATAAAACTTTGGGGTGACTTTAAATTTTCTACATTTAAATTCAGACAAGACAGAAGTTTTTTCGTCTTTGGACCGGAGTCTTTAAAAAAAACTGCTTAGTCAATCACTTAACCGGGTGGCATTAAATTTGACCCCCGATAAAAAAGTAAAAAACCTTGGTGTATTTTTGACCAGGACATGTCATTTAAATCCCATATTAAAAAAGTTTTTTTAGGATTTCCTTTTTCATCTCCGGAACATTGCCAAAATTAGAAATATCCTGTCCAGGAGTGACGCTGAAAAACTAGTCCATGCATTTTTTTCTTCAAGGCTGGACTATTGTAATTTTTTACTATCAGGGATGTCCAACAAAATGCAGTTAAAAGCTTTAGCTGATTCAAAATCTGCAGCAAAAGGTTCTGATGAAAATTAAAAGAGAGATCATATTTCCCCCACTTTAGCTTCCCTTCTTGGCTCCCTTTAAATCCAGAAAAGAATTTAAAATTCTCCTCCTCACATATAAAGCCCTTAATGATTTAGCTCCATCATACATCAGAGATCTGATTGTTCCATATGTTCCTAACAGAGCACTTCGTTCTCAGACTGCAGGTTTACTGGTGGGTTTTTCTAGAGTCTCTAGAAGTAGAATGGGAGGCAGATCCTTAGTTATCAGGCTCCTCTCCTTTGGAACCAGCTCCCAGTTTTATCTTGGGGGCGGACACCCTGTCTACTTTTAAGGCTAGGCTTAAAACTTTTCCTTTTTTAAAAGTTTATAGTTACAGTGGTTTAGGTTATCCTGAGCTATCTTCCTTATTTTAGCTCCGTCTTATTCTCCCCTTTTTGGATGGAGTAAGGGGGGGTCAGATTAGCCTAAACCGCTCAGTTACGGTTGAGGTGCAAACACACCCTCCATTTCTGCTACCTGTATGACCCCCTCTCTTTTCCCCAATGGTTATGGGGCAGTCTGACAGAGAGAGGTTCCCAATCGTTGTGGTTTTTAGTATAACAATGGCCATCAGTGGGCTCTAGATGGACAAACTGTCTACTTTTAAGCTAGGTTTAAAACTTTCCTTTTTGATAAAGCTTATAGTTAGAGTGGCTTAGTTTTCCTGAACTATCTCTGTAGTTATGCTGCTATAGGCTTAGGCTGCTGGAGGACATAATGACCACTTTCGCCCTCTTCGCTGCTTTCTCACGCTGCTCTTCAGTTTTGTATTGTTTGCTGTTATCTCGGCTTTTGACTTTGTTCTCTCTCTTTTCTCTTCCTAGAAGCTACACCTGGCCTGGCTCTGTGTCTACCTGTGGCACCTTTCTGGAGAGGGGAATCCTCCAAGCTTCTGCTGGCGACAGCTTGGTGCTCACCCTCTACCGATGGTCCACATGGCCCTGTCTTTCAGTGTTTAACCCTTTCTCTCTCCTGGACATGGCTACTGGCTGAGCTTCTACTGTGACTAACTCTCTGTGCTCTCTTCAGAGTCTAGACTTGAAGGCTGGCTCAGAGTTTATCTGTTCTTTCTTTCTAGGTGAAACAACTGAAGGAGCTACATCCATTAACATTTACCCTTTCCTTCCCATAGAAAGTACTCCTGGATCAGTGCTTCTTTGTTCTCTTTGTGTCTCTGCTCTGTTCTCTCTAACCCCCAGTCGGTCGTGGCAGATGGCCGCTCACACTGAGCCTGGTTCTGCTGGAGGTTTCTTCCTGTTAAAAGGGAGTTTTTCCTCTCCACTGTCGCTACATGCATGCTCAGTATGAGGGATTGCTGAAAAGTCAACGCAAGTGACTGTCCACTGTCTCTACATGTTCATCCAGGAGGAGTGAATGCTGCAAGTCACTGACTGGATGCAATCTGCTGGGTTTCCTTTCCTTAGATAGAAAAAACTTTTTATCAAATTTGAATAAATAACAGAATCTGGCTGCACTGTTCAATGATTAAGATTAATTGGAATGTATGTACCTGACTTTTGTGAAGTGCCTTGAGACGACATGTGTTGTGAATTGGCGCTATATAAATAAACTGAATTGAATTGAATTGAATTCTGCACCAAAGCGATTATTAGTTTCTTCATAAAGCTAGTGGTTTTGAACAGATTCTCCAGCAAGAAACCCACTTCGTTCATCTTTCAGTTTTGCTCTTTTGACCTCAGTGCCCTATTGTGTTTATGAAGAGTGATAATTTCTGAGAGATAAGATGGTTTATGGCCTTAAAAGCAACCATTAAAATCTTCATCTTATTTCTAAAATCAACTGGATGCCAGTGAGGTGATAAAAGCACTAGGGTGATGTGGTTGCACATGTATTGGTTAAAAGACGGGCAGCAGCATTTTGGACAAACTGAAGGCAAAGACTGGGGGAAAACCAACATAAAGAGCATAGCCATAATCAACTATTGGACTGTTAAAAACAAGAACAGCTTTTTCCAGGTCGTAACAACTAAGAAAAGATTTAACTTCGGCAAAGTTACAAAGCCAGGAAAAGCATGCTCTGACAACAGAATCAGTTAGCAGCTGTGAAAAGTAACTTCAGATTTTTTACTTTCTGCTTGAAAGTTGGGGCCAAAGTATGAGGGGTCGTTAGGAACATTATTCTGAATTTACTCTCACACACACTACTGAAATGCTCTTACACACACTGCTGAAATACTACATGCTTTTACACACACTACTGAAATACTCTCAAAGGAGAGACGAAAGGCTGTCCTAAGGCAGCATTTGCGGGCCGATTACATCACAGCAATGCAACAAAGGCTGTTCAAATTCGAAGGCTCCTCCAAAGGGAGCCAACAAATGCGACCTACTTTTCCCCAGATATGAAGGATGGGTCCAGTGTATTCTTCGTGGCCCACCTTATCCCATGATTCATTGTGGAATCAACGCAGATTCTTGAAACGGAAGAAGTAATGGCAGAGGAGAGAGAAAAGCTGTTTATAAAGTTGGATATATTACGCTTTCTGTCGAACATAAATACCTTTTACAATGTTTTCAGGCGAGAATTTTGTTGTGTAAACCTGAAATATCTGCTCCATTTACCAAGATATCACATGATTGCAAAGGTGCTGCAACGTGTTCGGAAATGTCCTCACCAACAGCCGGCTCGCCTCACCAACTGTCAGCTGACGGGGCGGCTGAGGCTCGCTATACCGGGTGAAAACACCTGACTCCCGGCACATCGTTTTCAAACTCCCACTGGGTTTCCCCAATGAGTGGAAGTTAAACAGAATTTTTCAGTCAGATGATATTTAACGGTTACTGTTTGGTCTTTTTATATACTGTCAGTCAGTCAGTCAGTCAGTCATTTTCTACCGCTTATTCCATAGTGGGTCGCGGGGGAGCTGGTGCCTATCTCCAGCAGTCTATGGGCGAGAGGCAGGGTACACCCTGGACAGGTCGCCAGTCCATCGCAGGTCTTTTTTTTTTTTTATATACTATTATCTTTATTATTTATTATTAAAATAAGATTAAGTTTTGCTGTCAGAATGGAGAAATTAACTTGTTCCAGCAGAGACCACAACCACTAATGTATTATTCTTATGCTCTACAAATAAATGTATTTAGACTTTGTTCAGAATGTTGAAATTTTAGCGTTTAAGTTGTTAAAAGTTTTACCAATAAATTTTATTAAATGGTATCTGTCATTATCAATACACTTTATTCACAGTGTTATACATTTTCTTATATCTAAGAACATAAAAATAATTAGAACATTTTAAATGGCTGATTTCTAAACGATGATAAAATGAAAAGATAATAAAACTAGAACATTTTAAGGAATACAAGCTTATAAGCCATCGGGAATATGTAAAAGGGGTAAATTAAGACCAGGTGCAGTTATTTACAGTGGAGACAGACGGTTTAATCCTCGGGCTCTGTTTTTACGGCTTCACAGCTCTGTGCTAATTATTTCCATCCTTAATTATAAAGGTGTGCTAAATTATATTAAACATACATTTTATTATCATTATTAAAATGTAAAACTATACAATGTATTATTTATTTATGGTTAGGGTTAGGTTTAGGACGCAACGTCCTTCAGTTTCTACTGAAACACCTTCCGTTTCCACTGAAATAATTAGAAAACATTTCAATAGTGTGTATGAGAGCATTTCAGTAGTGTGCGTAAAACCATGTAACATTTCAGTTGTATAGGTGAGAGTAAATTCAGAATAACCAAAACCGTTGGGTACAAAATGACAAAAATTGTAAAAATACAAAACTGCGAATGAAGAAATTGACCAGCACCTGTGCAAAAGTAAGATAACTTTATTTTGTTCTAATATGAGCAAAATGTACTGGGGTTGGACAATGAAACTGAAACGCCTGTCATTTTAGTGTGGGGGGTTTCATGCCTAAATTGGACCATCCTGGTAGCCAGTCTTCATTGATTGCACATTGCACCAGTAAGAGCAGGGTGTGAAGGTTCAATTAGCAGGGTAACAGCACAGTTTTGCTCAAAATATTGAAATGCACACAACATTATGGGTGACATACCAGAGTTCAAAAGAGGACAAATTGTTGGTGCACGTCTTGCTGGCGCATCTGTGACCAAGACAGCAAGTCCTTGTGATGTATAAAGAGCCACGGTATCCAGGGTAATGTCAGCATACCACCAAGAAGGACGAACCACATCAATTCAATTCAGTTTATTTATATAGCGCCAATTCACAACACATGTCGTCTCAAGGCACTTCACAAAAGTCAGGTACATGCATTACATCCAACAGGATTAACTGTGGACACAAGAGGAAGCTGTCTGAAAGGGATGTTCGGGTGCTAACCCGGATTGTATCCAAAAAACATAAAACCACGGCTGCCCAATTCATGGCAGAATTAAATGTGCACCTCAACTCTCCTGTTTCCACCAGAACTGTCCGTCTGGAGCTCCACAGGGTCAATATACACGGCCGGCTGCTATAGCCAAACTTTTGGTCACTCATGCCAATGCCAAATGTCGGTTTCAATGGTGCAAGGAGCACAAATCTTGGGCTGTGGACAATGTGAAACATGTATTGTTCTGTGATGAGTCCACCTTAACTGTTTTCCCCACATCCAGGAGAGTTACGGTGTGGAGAAGCCCCAAAGAAGCGTACCACCCAGACTGTTGCCCAGAGTGAAGCATGGGGGTGGATCAGTGATGGTTTGGGCTGCCATATCATGGCATTCCCTTGGCCCAATACTTGTGCTAGATGGGTGCGTCACTGCCAAGGACTACCGAACCATTCTTGAGGACCATGTGCATCCAATGGTTCAAACATTGTATCTTGAAGGTGGTGCCGTGTATCAGGATGACAATGCACCAATACACACAGCAAGACTGGTGAAAGATTGGTTTGATGAACATGAAAGTGAAGTTGAACATCTCCCATGGCCTGCACAGTCACCAGATCTAAATATTATTGAGCCACTTTGGGGTGTTTTGGAGGAGCGAGTCAGGAAGTGTTTTCTTCCACCAGTAGCACGTAGTGACCTGGCCACTATCCTGCAAGAAGAATGGCTTAAAATCCCTCTGACCACTGTGCAGGACTTGTATATGTCATTCCCAAGACGAATTGACGCTGTATTGGCTGCAAAAGGAGGCCCTACACCATACTAATAAATTATTGTGGTCTAAAACCAGGTGTTTCAGTTTCATAGTCCAACCCCTGTATTTGTTACAGATCTTAGTTTGAGAGTAATCCATGTCACCATCCCTATGATGCTACAACAAATATGAACAAATTACTCCGGATCATTAAGAGATCAAAGTCCGCAAATGTCTCTGGTTAATAAATAAAACAAAACCCACAACTGTCCCTTTCTTACAATCAATCATTACTCAAATGATCCACATTTACTGGTTTATATTCACCCCCCGATTAAATCAGAAGAAAAGATCAGACCTCCAGAAAGGAGTCATACTGCCTTTAATTCCTCTTCTGCAGTAACTCGGTTCACAACTGATGTCAACTACCCTCAAAATCCAGTTGATTGGTGCTAGGTCAAACGTAACATATGAGCTGAACACACACATGCTTGATCACAGAAAGTTTAGGATGACTGCCCAATAAGGTTTGGGCCTACCACCTACGACCATTGGTTCCCTTTCAAGTTGTGCAGATGAGTTACCACACCTATTGCTGGTCTTCACATGAAAATCACTCCAAAATGGAACTACTCCTTCTAGGTACCAATACTTTTTGTAGTAAGTATTATTACCTTTATGCATACTCTATCACATATAATATAGAGTTCACTGTGTTCTTAAACTCCTGAAAACTCGCCAAGATCATCCACATCCAAGCTGTTTCTAATGTCCAAGCAGGGTCTTCATCCAGTTGGAAGAGGGTGCAAAAGTTAGGATGTGATTCTAATGGAGTGTACAGGGAAAAATAGTGGCATTTTACCCGATGTGAAAGAGCAAGCACAGCCTTCTAAAACTTAAAGAAGATAAAATAAAGTTCAGGTGAAAGCGGGACATCAGTCACTTAACAGAAGTTGGCTCTTTTTCTTATGTGCAGCCCCCCCCCAGCAGAAGCGCATCCCTTCTGGGGGTTACTGTACTAGGATTTAGAGTTTCCTTCAACCTGAGAAACACAACCCATTTTCCCAGCTCAGCGTCAATATCTGGATAAATACAAAAACAAAAGCACAGTATAAAATGTACGAGCTTGCCAATCTTAAATACACATTTACATACGTGAAAGAATGGGCCATTCTTAGGAGCTTCGGGAACTTTAGAATTTCAAATTCACCCATGGATGGTGTAAAACATCCATGGTTAGTCCTTCCTAGTGTTGCCAGGAGATTTTTGTTAAACCACCATGACAATGCAAGTGTACTCATAGAAAGTGAACGCTGTAGTATTATCATACCCATCATGTAGATTCTGTTTCCTATTACAAAGGGCGTCGCTCCGTAGCGAGGCGTAGGCATGGAGGTCGTTGTCTGCCACTGATCCTTCTCTACTTCGTAGACTCTAACAAAAGCCTGAGGCGACGTGTCTGCTCCCATACCCCCCAGGGCGTACACCTTCCCATCTGGAGAGAGACATCCAAGAGAAACACAGGATTTATTAAAAGCTTCATAAGACCCTGAGATTATGTTACAGGTTTTAGTGAAACCATACATCCATTTATCCATTTTACATCACCTCTGTTCCATCAACCTCTAGTTGATGGATGGGTGTTTTAGATAATGGATGGAGGAACAAACAGACACTTAAACAAGAATAAAGTCTGAAAAAGAAATAGTTCTCCATATTCCTATTTGTTTTTCCCATACTTTTCCAGACATGGACAATAAGTTTGTATATACCTGGAATTCTATACCTTTACAAACAATATAATATAAGAAACGGGGCAGACAACCATTCACACAGACTTTCATTCAATCATGGTAGCCAGTCAAACTTGTATACATATTGTTGGATCGTGAGCAGAAACCAGAGTGTCTAGAAAACACATTCCTTATAAAGACATGCAGCTTCCACGCAGAAAGAATCCAGCTGAGATTTGAATCCAGAACCTTTTCACCGTAAAGCAACAACTAAACAGTGCTGCACTGTATAACGCCAGTGAAGCCATGAGCAAACACTTTTTAAATCAAAGTGATCTGTTCATTGATGTAAATGGATAATAATCTTGCTCATGCCTGCAAAGAGCCAAGGAAACTGATGCATTGCTGTGCCCTTTAGTCCTGTCAATACTGCTCTAGCTGTGATATTGACTTTCTGTCTCACCTCTAAGTCATCCACACAATCTACATTATTTACTTCATATGTCTGAGAAATGACCCGTGGAAAAGGTTTTCACAAGGACACATACGAACATCTTCAGCTACTGCAGTGCCATTAGAATACAGGAAGGAGGTGGGGGAAACAGGGAGAAAACTGCTGAGCAAGCCATCATGATGGTCCTGCTGAAACACTGCAGGGAGAGGAAGAGAGGAGATAAGAACAAATAAACAGAACAAAAGGAAACAAGTATAAAGAGTATAAAGGAAAATAAATTAACTGATGAAATGATTGTATGAATAACCATTAGCACTCTGGAAGTTGTAACAAGACAAATTTGGTAAAGAACAAGTAAGAGAAAAGAAAAACCAAGAGAGGAAAAAAAGAAGTGAATCAGAGGGAGTCTTAGTCACTCAGACAGATGATGGATACTCTAAGCTGTGACTTAACTGTGAAGAACAAAGCAATAATAAATCTGTCTCTCCGGATGTAGCAATCTGCACGTACTTCTGCTCTGAGGACTGTGTATATCCAATTTTACTGTTGCACATAAACCAAATGGTGCAGAAAGAACACTCATAGCATGGAGCATGGCATAATACATGCATCTGGAGAGGAGCTTCAAGGCAGGATAATCACATAACTGCAGAGATTTTAAGCACTACCACTGAATTTGCTTTGGAAGCAGTTTTAAAAATCTCCCAGAAGTGAGATAGCCCCAGGGAGGCGAAGAGAAAGGGATCCCCACCAGAGCCCAGCCCAGTACCAACAACCCCCACCTGTCCCTGAAAACCATGCCACCAGCCTGGACAACAAAGAGCACCACACATATAGGGATGGCCTGCTGGGCCCTCTCCCGTGACATCAGCAGAGCCCTCGAGGTCATTCCTGTTGGATGAACATGGATAAACATGGACATTGTACACAAAGGCCAGTATGAACTCTTCTACACCTTTCAGTGTCACACTAACTTATGACTAGCCCAGCCCAGGAAGAGGAGGAGTCATAGCTGACTCCCTGTGATGTCATTATTTGAATAAAGACGCTGTGTTCCAACATGGTGGCCTCCTTCCACGCGGGTCTCAGACGAGAACGGAACAGGAGAGGCACAACGTGCGAATGTCTCCCTGCAGGCAAGCAGACATAACTCTTCACCTTGGATCCAAAAGTGACTACGATCATGCTCTTTGTTAATGCCCACATGTGGATTGCAAGGACAGTTTCGCTTTTCAACTCGTCACCCAGGAAACCCTGTCTTTAACATAGTTCAAGTAAGAGGTAGTGTTGGGGCAGAGAAGATTAGTTTAGAGTGAATTAATCTAAATAAGGTTTGTTTAATGGTGTTTATTTTTTTGTTTGTGTTGAGAAAACTCAGCTAAGGGCTAGCAGACTAGCTGCTCAGCTAGTGATTTGTTCAGTTTTTGTGTTTTTAAAGTTAAGACAAACTAATTTAAAAAGGTGGTTTGTAAACACAGACCGGCCATAACGCACAGTCAATGGTTATGCATTTTGATCTGTTTATTGATGGTATTTTAAAGGCACATCTTTGATTTTAAAAGGATGATAATAAGCTATAAGTTTCTTTTCTTAGCTTCAACAGCTATCGGCTAAGGTAACAAGTGACTTATGACATCAGCTTATGAATCCATTAAGAATCATTTATCCAGAAAGGTTGTTAGTTTCCAATCTAGGAAAATAATTTTTTCCCTAAATAATATTTTACTAAATGTGACAGCTAATTAAACACCATTAAGACTCATTTATCCAGGAAGATTTGGTTCTTATTCAAAAGAATATTCCCTTAAAAATTATTGTACTAAATAAAGGCAGCTAATTAAACACCATTGATAATTAGTCATCCAGGAAGTTGGTTTATTCAGCAAATTCTTTAAAATGTTATTTCATTAAAATAATGTTTTATCTGATCTTGTATTGTGAATGGTTGTGTGAAGGTATACCAATTATTGCCCAAGTTAGTTTCAAGACTAACTTAACCTCATTTCCAGATTCCTCAAGATAATCCTTGGTTCTCAACATAAATAACATTGAATGGTAATGTTGCATCACTTTATTGGTCATGGATTTTAACCATCTTTGATTCATTTGTTCATATTGTATATAGTTCATTGGTCTTCCTTATCCTTTCATTCTGCTTGGTAGTTTAATTTCTACAGGAGATTCTGTAGGAGATCGAATAGCAGTGGTGAAAGGAGCAGCATCCATCACATCTCCACACTGAAGCAGCAGAAGGAATTGCCTGAAACATCAATGTCAGCAATATCCATCCACAATCCTGCCCCAGAACTTCTATGGTACACCAGCAGCTGTATTGTACAACTCATGCTGCTATTCTCCAGCACTTCTACAACCGCCTCATGTCTTACATGCAGAACAGGCAGCTGATAGAGCAGAACACCGGCATGTCGCCTGAGGGTAAACATGTACAACCACAGGGTGTACATGTTTACCTTCAGCTGTAAATAACAGATCTTATCATCCAAGATATCAGTATTAGCAGGAAAACAAAGTGGTGTCATTTTTTTTCTTGCAGATCAGATTTAAGCTGTGCTCAGCTAACCACTCTGCAGTACAGTCTCCACACTTTACGCACACCGCATCCCGTGTGTTGCCACTCATTAGGCTTGGTTAGATGGCTGCCTCCTTAGCAGTTTCTCATGCAGCTTATTTTCCGCAAAGGTTTTTTTCATTTCCATTGAAAGCAGTAAAAAAAAAAAAAAAACATACATGTATCAAAAAATAAATTGATTTCCTGGAGCACTACATGCCGCTGTGAACTGTGATATCTATGCCTGCTTGTATTAGTTACCTCTAAAGGAAAGTGCACAGACATGTTTACTTTGCCAAAAAAAAAGCTTCATGTTTAGGGAAACTAGTGTTAAGAATCTTCCTTAAAGAACAAGAAGAGAGATTCTCTTATCTTGAAAAAGTATTCAGTATCCAAGAGTACCATCATGAGCCTTAACTGCCTCATCCTCCTGAGTAGCGTGTGCGACAGAATATTGTTCCTGCCCATGCAGAGCTTATTTAACATCAGCTGCAGATGGATGTGAGTGCATTAACACATAAAATGAGACAAAGACTTTTAGATAACATCCTTATAATAAGAAAGGCAGTCATAATTAGAATATTGACTTCTTTCTTTTGGCCAGCAACATTTGAATCCCAATTAGAACATGTGGTTTGTGTTTAAAAAGTGGGTAAAGAGAAACCAACAAACTGAGACCAATCCAAATTTTACATTAAAATCAACAAGTCAGCTACGTCTAGCAGACATCTCGCTTTGCTAAAATACCAGACAATCGTTAGACCCTTTGAAAAGATAACATATGTCTAAAGTAAGGAGTAAAATCCGAAAGTCTCCAGCAGATACGGCTGTGTGAAAACACTAACATCGTGAATCCCATGCCAAATCAAGACTTATATCTGTGTCAGAGCTGTCTCTGTCCAAGCAACTACAAGAACAAGGTGCAGTAGATGTACGTGTCATGTAAAATGTCTATAAAAAGGGACTGTGTTCATTTGACTCTTTTCCATTCACGGTTCCTGCTCCACTCTTGCTGTACTTAGCACAAAACCTGTTGTGTTTCCATTCACAACTGGTGGTCAGCGTCATGTGCCATACAAAGTAAAATAAACACTCACCAAAGCACATGACGTGCTTCTAAAACAGTGAGGTGCAGAGTCCGGACCACCCTCCCATCCACAACTCATAGGACGATGGCCATAAACAGCATCCATGATTTCGAAAAACCACCACAATTCTCTGTTTGACCCGCTCTGGCCAGCCCTAGTGGCTCCAGATCTCTTGAATTTCTGACCACAGGTTTTTAAAACCCTCAATGCATCAAATTCTTTTGTATCAATTTGAGCAATGACACATTTCAGTCTTGGAAGTCTACAGGTACTTCCACTTGGTTTGCTACTCTGGTACGCACAGTTAACTGTGTGACCTTACTGTATGCAGACAAATCATGTTGTATCAACTAAATTTACCACAGGTGGATTCCAACCAAGCTACAAAAACATCTAAATGATGACCAGTGGAAATCGGAGGCACCTGATGCCATATATCTGAAATAAAATTGGTGGCTGCGTGGCACATCGGTGCATACTAAATAAAATCCATCACAACTCAATGCCTGACCTTGAGTCTCCTTCTAGACAGTAATTTAAAAAAAAAAACAAGACAAAGAATTTGCTTTAGGAAAAGAATATGCTCATCAGTCTCCATAGTGATTCAAAGGTTCAGCAAAAAAAAATGACACACAAAACTGCAAATACACAAATTACTTCAGAAGGACAGATGTAATGTCCGAATATTATTTCAAAGTAGCTCAGAGTGACTGTGATGTGTAAAACCCCTGCTGCTTTTATATACGCACAGTGCATTTTTCGAAACATACTCATCTTCAGTGTGGCGCTTGTTATATCATGGTGCTTATTCCTAATCATTATTTTCACTTTCCTTGGTCTCTGCACCTCTACTTTTACTCCTCTTTCACAAGGTCCCATCGCCTTTTTCACTTACTTAATTTAATTGACTACTTCAGATATTCTCTTTCATCCTCCTTTCTCTCTTTGCTGATAATTTTATCCTTTTATCCCCTTCCTGCCTATCTCATTCTTCAGTACAACTCATCCACATCCTCCCCTTTTAATGTAGCATTATAGCCTGTGTGTTGAAAATGTTGAGGAGAGAAAAAACAGAGGGGATACTTTTAAAGTAATCTACTACATATGCGTAGTTTCAGTCTGTCATAAATAAGTATCGCTGTGGATTATAGATAAAAAAAACTTTACTATCCCCTCCCTTTGATTTATTTTTCCCAGTTTATTATATTATCTCTTGCCTTGTCTTTTCTGTCGCTGCTCTATAAGCTCAAGCTGCACATCACTGACAGTTCCCTGAAAAACCCTTCATCTCCCTATAACTGTCTCACATTTTGTCACATTACATCTAAGACCATAAATGTATTTCATTGGGAAATATCTGATAGAACAACACAAAGTAGCACATTATTGTTATATACACTACCAGTCAAAAGTTTTAGAACGCCTTTTAATGGTTTTCTTAATGTTTATGACTATTTACATTGTAAAAAGATTATCAATGAAGGCATCAAAACAGTGAATTAACACATATGCATTTATGTAGCAAACAAAAAATTGTAAAATAACTTTAAGTTTGTTATTATTTAGAATCCTTAAAGTAGTCACCCTTTGCTGTAATGACTGAAATATTAACCTTTGGCCATCAATGAACCTCTGGGAAGTTCTTTCAAAACTCTTTGGAAAACCGTTTCAAGTGACCTGCTCTTTAAGCTCATGGAGAAATTTTTCCAAAAGAGAAAAAAAGAGTAATCAGAGCAAAGGGTGGCTATTTTTAAGAATCTGATATATAAAACTGTTTAGAGTTATTTCACACTTTTTGTTTACCACATAATCCCATGTGTGTGTTCATTCACAGGTTTGTTGTCTCTGGAGAGAATCTACCATTTAAATATTCATGAAAATAAAGAGACCCATTAAGTGAGACAGGCGGTCTAAAACATTTGACCGGTGTAGAACAAAAATACCCCTAGAATCTTAGGACAGGTCCAGCTGATCTATAAAGACATTTGTCAGACAGCATGAGTGAGATAAGTGAGATGTAGTCAAGTCCAAAATTATTTATACCCTGGCAGATTCAAATTCAAAAATGTTTTTATTCACACCAATAAGTTGGTTTCTGATAGGAAATGAGACAGGCATCTCTCAAAAGACAACAAAAATGTCAAATAAGTATCCTTTTTTTTTACATTTTGTTAAAATGGCATTTAGATGATTATTTGCATCTTTTTTAGTAAATGATGGAAAATAATTTTTAGTAATTAATGGATGAAAATGAAAATAAAAATATTATTGTCGTTACAGCGATCAGACCCTTCTTTTAATTGCTGAGCAACCTTTTGGTAGTTTTCACTGCTATTCTGATGATTCATCTTGGTAATGAACTCTAAGAGGGCCTCTTTACCATCACCCTAATCTTTAGCTCCCTCCACAGATGCTTTATCAAACTCACTTTATCAAAGTCCTGACTCTGGCTCGGCCAAAAACCTTAAACCTGCCAAGAATATGAATGAGTTTAGGATCAACTGTTGTTACTTCCAACTTTGAAGCCTCTTTTTTAGCTCCAAGTGTATAATCTTTTCTTCTTTGCTTTTAGCTTTTATCTTACTAGCCTTAGGTAAATCTGTGAAAGACTAGCAAACCTAATGATTTAACAACTTGGTATAAAACAGAATATTAATATTCGATATGATCTTATCAGTTGTGTTTATTTCTTTGTTTAAAAACTGAAATGACATTTCAAGTATGGGGATTTAAACCTGACATCTTTTGTATGTCACAAACAAACTGAACATAAATAAATAAATCATTATTTGCCATGCCAATATGATTGAAGCTTTTATATCTGTCAGGAAACAAATTGATAACAGAATGGAACAGGAAAGTAATGGGGCAGGAAGATTGCAGCCCGACCTGAGAGAAACAAGGAGGACAAGTAGAGGAAAGTGTTATTCCTGGATAAAACAGAAATAACACGAAAGGAAATCTCTAAACTACTCCATAAAATAAAATGAGCAAAAAAAAATCCATACCAATGTAAAAACACTTCTTTTTGTAACTTTTTAACTTGTTTAGGTTGACCTTACAGCTCTGCTAGATTCTAGTTGTTGGTTCTAATGGCAATAAACTTAGGAACCGTTTTATGTGTCACAGAACCGGGTTAAATACCAGCAGAAAGAAAAATGAAACCTACAGTAGGTTCCATGTCATTTATTGCCATAGCCAGTCTCTCACTGCAGAGTGGAAATGCTGCAGGGTTCTGCATTTGTTCCACAAACGTTTTCAACAAGCTAAACATTTTCTGGCATGACGCTGGCCTGGTGCTGAACAACTTTCTTTGACCACTTCACTAAAAGCTCAGTAGAGATTCTGATAAGTGCGACAGCTCCACTCTCCAGTGGGGTGCACATGGTCCTCTCCAGGGCCATGTACAAATGTTTGCGAGATAATGCACGATGCTGTTTTTAGATGTTCACAGAGAGTGGCACATGTAAAGAGGTCGGAAGGTGTCATTGCAGCTAAAATGGATGTGCAGCAGCACTGCAGGGCTCTAATTTTGTTGCTGCATTGTTGGGAGACCTGCTGATGGTGATGAGGATTTTTTTATTTCCTCTGTGACTATTTTAGTAGGTTAAAATAGTAAAACACATTAGCCATGTCATTCTTTTAAAGGTGGGGTTTGTTTTCTAGCAGAAGTAACTAACCTGACTCACTGACAAAACAATAAGCACTGAGTTGAACATCCTGAAGGAGGGGTCTGACTTGGATGTGATTTGGTACATATAGAGACTGGTGATGTATATAAAATTATTTGATTTACGAAGAGTGGAAACTTGTAGCATGGCATCAGAGAGCATAAGTGGTGTTACTGGTGCATTCTACAGCCAGTTAAAATAGTGAGAGAACGTTAGTGACCTGGGGCATGCATCTTAGGCTATAATCACACTGCAAGCTTAATTTAGTTTTTAATTTAAAAGTGATCGCTATCAGACTCAGTGCGAACTGTTTACATCCCTAAAGTGACCAGCATATGGAAAAAAAGCTTGTGTCAGCATGTATTATCAATTCTGAAATTAAAGGCAGCCAAAGACGTGTTCTCTGTCATCCAACAGTGTCTCCACCTGCATTGCACAAAACAACCCAGCCTCATAGGACTCAGCTGCTGTAAATGCTGTCCAATGTGTCATCCTCTGCTGACCTTCACTCACAGTTTTAACTGACTGTTGAATGCTTCAGTAACTGACTATCACATCTCAATGCAATGAACCACCAATATGTGCTCTACAGTCCTAAAGAACTAAAATAAAATAAAGGATTTTAAAAATTACATTTTCCTGCCACTGTGGGTCTGCATCTGTGTCAGTGTCCAAATTGGATCATCCCCCCCGGGTGCTTAAAAAGTGGCTTAACTGTTGTGCTCAGTGAGGACCAATTTTAACCTTACCTGAGAAAAATCTGCCTGTAATGTCAGCATGAGTGTTCGTGCTACTGCAGTGACAAGGAAGACCTCCGACTGCAACCTTTAAAGGCCAATGAACCTCCGTCGATAGCACATCAATAAGCACTGGACCAACTGTTAGCTGAAGTCAGCAGCCCCTGACTGAGGGCGGAGATGAGAACGATCACGTCTTTTTGTCCTCTCTTTTTTTCTTTTTGTCTAATCTTCAACTTTAGTTTTGTTCTTTATTTCTCTGCTTTTATTTTGTTTTGGCATGTTGTGGTACTTGATGCATGCTGTCTGTCTGTCTGTCTGTCTACAACAGGAAATCTAATGTGAATCCCTTTTTACGTTTTCACCAAGCTTTGGCAGAAATGCAAATCAGGCATACTTAGAGCTCGAGAGCGAATCATATTATTCAATAATTACTATAATTCAGTTACATTTAGTATCCGATTTATGTGCATACATTTTCTGGACCTTTGCTTGAAAAGGAACGTTAAGCAAATTTGACGGGCCAAAAATATCTTTGAGTTGTTATGATTCTGGCACGTCTGCTCTAGCCTGTCCCTCTGGCTGCAATCAGCAGATGAGATGCACCTTTGACTGCTGCAGTGCAGTGCAATCTGTGGCATTCCAAGCACCTGTGTCTTCCCTGATATATATACTGACTCTGACAAGCAGACGGTGCCAGATTTTTGAAAGCCATCATGTGAGTAGATATCCAGCGTTCCTTCCTGACTGATCGTTGTTTTGACCTTGCCTTGCCTCTTGGATTTTTGCGTCTGCCTGCCCCTTGTCGGATTGTTTAGATTTTGGTCTTGACCCTGTTTCCTGCATCTGATTTTTGCCTCTGCCTGCCCCTTGCCTGACGTCTCTTGTTCCGATCATTGACCCTGTTTCTGTCCCTGGATTATTGAATCAGCCTAGCCCTTGGATTATTCAGCCAAAAGTCACCTGTCTCTCTCACCTGCGCTGTGTGGATCCCTGCCTTCTACCCACTGAGGTTTCCCCTCTGGGTTTCAAGTTTAACCCCAGACAAGAACAGGTTAGTGACTTTTCTGATCCTTGCAACATTTGGAGAAACTACAAGTCACTAATCCTTCTTTCTGCTTCAGTGATTCCTGGAAGCTGTGTGGAGTTTAACCTGAGTGACGTTTTCCTGTGGCTGAATAAACTTTTTAGTCTTTCAGTTCTGTGTCTGGCTGAATCTTGGGTCCGCCTTTTTCTAATTCGTAATAGAAAAATCTGGCCAAAAATGGACCCATCGCCAGCACAGCAGTGACGCATCCACGTTGATGAGACCCTTTCCTTGCTGGGTTCCGGCATGAAGGAAATAATTTCCACATTACGTTCTGGCAATCCTGTCTCCAAGCCGCCACCGTCACAAATTAACCACGCCCAAGTGACACAGACAACAGCAGAGGTAAGGGAGCCACGCCTATCTCCGCCTGAGATGTTCAGGGGAGACCCAGACCAGTGTCGAGCTTTCCTAACTCAGTGTGAGATTCATTTTGAGCTTCAGCCGTCATCCTTTCCCACTGAGCGCTCCAAGGTGGCTTTTGTTATATCTCTGCTGGCAGGAAGGGCGAAGCAGTGAGGGACTGCTGAATGGCATAACAGGTCTGCATCTTGTAACTTCTATGAAACTTTTTCCAAGGAACTCATTCGAGCTTTTAACCCTGTTCTTCCAAGTCGTGAAGCCACAAGAGGCTTACTGTCCCTCAAACAGGTTGATCAGCCTGTCTCGTCCTATATAATTGACTTTCATTTGCTGGCCGCAGGTAGCCGTTGGAATGAGGCAGCACAAATGGATGCATTTATGCAAGGACTGAACGCAGACATCAAGGATGAGTTAGCGACCCGTGACTACCCCTCTCCCTGAAACAGCTCAAGGGATCTTGCTGCTCGCATAGATGTTCGGCTGGCAGAGAGAAGGAGGGAGAAGCGACATGAGGTGGGTCGTCCTCATTTCAGGGTCCGGCACACCTGCGTGAAAGAAGGAATCGGTCACCTCTCACTGAGGAGAACGATGATTGTGAGCCCATGCAGTTGGGCAGAACAAGATTACCCCTGAGGAAAGATCGTCGGAGGAAGTTCAAGCTCTGTTTTTATTGTGGAAAGAAAGGACATTTAGCACTCAGATGTCCATTAAAAGGACAGGCTCAGCAGAGGAAGGGAGGTCTCTACTGAGCCGAAGCCAGCTAACTGCCTCCTCCTTCTTGTTTCCTGCTTGTTTTCAAACCTCTTCCATGTCTCTCCAGGGGGCCGTGTTTATTGATTCAGGAGCAGACACTGAATTCATGGACGAAACATTCGCAACTAAGAACAGCATAAAACTCATTCCGTCAGCTGACACACGAAACGTGCTAGCATTGGATGGTCACAGCATGAACAATTCACACCTCAGGACGGAGGAGATTACCTTAACAGTTGGAGGTAATCATCAAGAAAAAGTAACTTTCATGATCATTAATTCACCTGAACTTCCTGTAGTCTTAGGGGCCTCCTGGTTGCAGAAACACAACCCTCACATTGACTGGAGGAAGAAAGAGATTCTGGGTTGGTCCGAGTCATGTTCCGCTGCCTGCCTTTTGTCTGCTGCTATGGAGGTCAGCGTGGAGAATGAGGTCGAGGAAACATACCTGGATTTATCCAAGGTACCGCAAGAATACCATGACTTAAAGGAAGTGTTTAATAAGATCAAGGCCATAGCTCTGCCACCCCACAGACCATATGATTGTGCTATTGATTTGCTTCCTGGCACTTCACCCCCCAAAGGCAGGCTTTACTCGTTGTCTGGTCCAGAGCACAGGGCCATGAATAAATATGTTGATGAGGCATTAAAGGCAGGACAAATTCAAACTTCTTCCTCTCCTGCAGGTGCTGGTTTCTTTTTTGTTGGGAAGAAGGATGGTTCGTTGAGACCATGCATTGATTATAGAGGCCTTAATGAGATAACAGTTAAAAATAGATACACCTTACCACTCATGAACACAGCTTTTGATCAGATCCAGGGAGCCAAGATATTTTCTAAGCTGGATCTAAGGAATGCTTATCATCTGGTCCGTATCAGAGAAGGGGATGAGTGGAAGACGGCTTTTAACGCGCCTACGGGCCATTATGAATACAAGGTCATGCCATTTGGACTTACTAACGCTCCTGCAGTTTTTCAGTCATTGGTCAATGACGTTCTAAGAGACATGGTGGGTCAATTCGTGTTTGTCTACCTTGATGACATATTAATCTATTCTCAAGATCTGGATACCCACAGGAAACATGTCAGAGCTGTTCTCCTGCATCTTCTGCAAAACCAGTTGTTGGTCAAGGCAGAGAAATGTAAGTTTCACACCACTACTACATCCTTTTTGGGCTTCATCATTTCCCCAGGTCAAGTGATTGTCGATCTCTCTAAAGTAAGGGCCGTCTTGGAATGGCCTGTCCCCACTGATCGTAAGCAGCTTCAGAGATTTCTGGGATTCGCAAACTTCTATAGGAGGTTTATTAGAAATTACAGCCTGGTTGCTACTCCCCTGAACGCTCTTACCTCTTCCAAGACAAGATTTGTATGGAATAAGGATGCAGAGAAGGCCTTCAACAGGTTAAAGGAACTCTTCACGTCAGCTCCAGTGCTATGGCCTCCTGACCCAGAAAGACAGTTTATCGTGGAGGTGGATGCCTCAAGCACTGGGGTTGGAGCCGTGTTAAGCCAGAGAGGTGAGGATGATCATGTTCACCCATGTGCCTTCTTCTCAAGGACTCTGTCACAGGCTGAGCGGAATTACGACGTGGGAGACAGAGAGTTGCTGGCCGTCAAGTTGGCATTGACGGAGTGGAGACATTGGCTGGAAGGGACTAAGGAGCCATTTATGGTGTGGACTGACCATAAGAATTTGGAGTACCTGAAATCAGCAAAACGGCTGAACCCCAGGCAGGCAAGATGGGCTCTGTTTTTTGGGCGATTTAATTTCTCCCTGTCTTACAGGCCAGGGAGTAAAAATGGCAAACCTGACGCCCTATCCCGGATTCAAGAGCCCGCAGAATCTCAGTCTGCAGGAGAAGAGGAGTTTATCCTTCCTGAGGCCCTCAGGTTGTCTGTGTCCCGAGTTGAGGTAGAAAGGGAGGTCCAGGAGGCCATCAGGGATCTGCCTATCCCACCATCATGCCCACCGGACCGCTGTTTTGTTCCCGAACGCCTTGTGCCAAAGGTACTGGAGCCTTGTCATTGCTCTCGTCTCGTTTGTCATCCTGGAATCAGCAGAACGAATCAGACTGTACAAGCTCAGTTTTGGTGGCCATCGCTTGTGAAGGATGTCAAAGACTATGTTTCTGCATGCACTCAATGTTCTCAAGCCAAGTCTTCTCGTCGCCCCCCTGCGGGGTTGTTGCACCCATTGCCCATTCCCCCTCGCCCATGGTCACACATTGCTATGGACTTTGTAACAGGTTTACCGATGTCAAATGGTCACTCTGTTCTACTGACGGTAATTGACAGATTTTCCAAGATGGTTCATCTGGTGCCCCTGGAGAAGCTCCCGTCTGCAAAGGAGATGGGTGAGATATTGACCAGAGAAGTTTTCAGGCTCCATGGAATACCTACTGACATTGTTTCCGATAGAGGACCCCAGTTTGTGTCACGTTTTTGGAAGGAGTTCTGTTCTTTGTTGGGAATTTCTGTTAGTCTCTCTTCAGGGTTTCATCCTTAATCTGATGGCCAAACTGAGAGAGCCAACCAAGAAGTGGAAACCAAACTTCGCATTTTATGTGAGTCAGACCCGACCAAGTGGTCACAAAATTTACCCTGGGTTGAATACGCCATGAACTCTTTGCAGTCAAGTGCCACTGGTTTGTCCCCTTTCCATGTTGTGTTTGGTTTCCAGCCACCCATGTTTTCCGTACAGGAGAAAGAGGCTAATGTTCCGTCTGCCCAAGCAGCTGCCTTAAGATGCCAAAGAATATGGAGAAAGGCCAGGAGGTCAATGATCAGAATGTCACTGGTTCAGTCAAGAACGGCCAACCGGAGACGGATCCCTGCCCCTAAGTACCAGGTGGGGCAGAAAGTTTGGCTCTCCGCCAAAGACCTACCATTACGGATAGAGTCCGGGGAGTTGGCACCCCGATTTGTTGGACCTTTCCCTATCTCCAAGATCATCAACCCTGTCTCTGTACGGCTGAGATTGCCCAATTCCATGAGGATTCACCCCACGTTCCACGTTTCTCAGGTCAAGCCCTTCGTGGAGCCCCGACTCGGGCCCACCTCCGGGCCCCCTCCACCCACCCGGGTCATTGATGGAGGCCCAGTGTTTACTGTCCGGCGCATTCTCAGGTCCAGGCGAAGAGGACGTGGATTGCAATACCTGGTTGACTGGGAGGGCTATGGGCCCGAGGAGCGGACTTGGATTCCTACTAGGTTCATCCTTGATAAGGACCTTATTCGTGAGTTTCATCGTCTCCATCCTGATCAGCCTCATGGTCCATCAGGAGCCGGACCTTAGAGGGGGGGTACTGTTATGATTCTGGCACGTCTGCTCTACTCTGTCTCTCTGGCTGCAATCAGCAGATGAGATGCACCTGGTGACTGCTGCAGTGCAGTGCAATCTGTGGCATTCCAAGCACCTGTGTCTTCCCTGATATATATACTGACTCTGACAAGCAGACGGTGCCAGATTTTTGAAAGCCATCATGTGAGTAGATATCCAGCGTTCCTTCCTGACTGATCGTTGTTTTGACCTTGCCTTGCCTCTTGGATTTTTGCCTCTGCCTGCCCCTTGTCGGATTGTTTGGATTTTGGTCTTGAACCTGTTTCCTGCATCTGATTTATGCCTCTGCCTGCCCCTTGCCTGACGTCTCTTGTTCCGATCATTGACCCTGTTTCTGTCCCTGGATTATTGAATCAGCCTAGCCCTTGGATTATTCAGCCAAAAGTCACCTGTCTCTCTCACCTGCGCTGTGGGGATCCCTGCCTTCTACCCACTGAGGTTTCCCCTCTGGGTTTCAAGATTAACCCCAGACAAGAACAGGTTAGTGACTTTTCTGATCCTTGCAACATTTGGAGAAACTACAAGTCACTAATCATTCTTTCTGCTTCAGTGATTTCTGGAAGCTGTGTGGAGTTTAACCTGAGTGACGTTTTCCTGTGGCTGAATAAACTTTTTAGTCTTTCAGTTCTGTGTCTGGCTGAATCTTGGGTCCGCCTTTTTCTAATTCGTAATATGAGTGTCAAATTTATTTCTTTACTTAAGAAATATTTATGTAGCAGATGAACAGAAATCCTAAAAGTGAAAAGAACTATGATATTAACTTATTCATTCACAGATGATGGGGATCTGATGCCCACCTCTATATGCAAGAGGGCTATTATGACATAAAACATCTAAAACTAACATTGAGAAAATTGCATTTACATTCCATTTTCCCTAATATAAGATGGAGCTAAATTTTCATTCAATATAGGGTCAGGAGGCAGAATAACCCGTATACAACCACATGCTATTATGTGGTTACTGGTCAAGCACACACTCACACTGGTCAGTAGTAAAGGTACAGTTTATAGCGGCAATTACAGTCCCCTCTTTAAGCGGGGATGAGGGTAAATCAATACTTCTGTCAAAAAGAAAGCTCAACCTGAGGACCAAAGGATCAAATCATATTTATTGAGTAGAAAGATCTCATGTTGTTGTGGCAGACAGAAAGATAAATAACCACTTTACACAAAACAAGCTGGCCTAGCACTCTAGTTTCACAGCAGCGGTAGTACAAAGGCAAAAACAGCTTCTTTTTTATGTTAATGGAGAAACGCACATTCACTGACAGATGAAAAGTCTATTTTATCTGCACCTACAATGGTGAAACACATAATACAGATTAATACTGTTTTAGTTTAAATGTATATATTTTAAATATACATGATACTTAGAGTATCTATGAACTGCTGATATAAGCCACAAAGAAATGTTTGTGTTTTGTTTGTTTTTTTTTGTTTTTGCATCCTCACCTACCTGCCAGCAAATTTGTGAATGCTCCTCAGGAATGAGGAGTTCTAGCTTGTAACAGTTTTGATATTCCTGTAATACAGACAACAGACTGAAGGACTGGATGCAAACAATGCCTTATGAAATTCATGACTGCCATGTGAAAAATTATACTGTTTAATTAGCTTCATATTAGAACATACAGTGCCATAACTAATGATTCATGTCTTTTAATTTTTTCATATTTTGCAACCACAAACATAAATATATTTTATTGGGATTGTATGTGATATAGCAAGACAAAGTACATGTGTGTGACTGTGAGGTGGATGGAAAACATTACAGGGTGTTTTACAAACAAAATCTGAAATGTGTGGCCTTCCTAAAACCACTTTTCACTGCAGGTTCAGCTGTAAGACATTTAGGGTATGTCTTTACCAGCTTTGCACACCCACAGATTTTTGCCCATTCCTCTAAGCAAACCTGCTCAAGATAGAAGATTAGTCAGACTGTATAAAGAGTATCTGTGAACATCAGTCTTGCTAGAGATTCTGAATTAGATTTATTACTGGACTTTGACTGGGCCACTCTCACACATCAATATGATTTGATTTAAACCATTTTTTTGAAGCTCTGGCTGCTGTTCTGTTGGAAGGTGAACGCCTGCCCCGGTCTCACATCTTTACAGCCTCTAACAGGTTTTGTTCCAGGACTGTGCTGTACCTCTTAACAACTTCTCTGCCAAGAAAAAAAATCACTTCATGATTCAGCCAACACCCTGTTTTACTATGGATATCGTGTATTCAGGGTGATGTAGTTTACCTCTGCATTTTATACAGTGTCAGTCGCCAAAAAGTTATATTCTGGTTTAATCTGACCAAAATCACCTTCTTCCTCAAATTTTCTGTGTTCCCTACATTCATTGTGACAAACAAAAAAATGACACTTAGCCGGATTTCTGGGCGGGAAAACTAGTTGTTTTGTAAACAGATTCTCCGACCTGAGCCATGAATCTTTGCAACTCCTCCAGGGCCACCATGGGCCTCATGACAGCATATCTTCTTACTGCTCTCGTTGCTCCAGCTGTCCGTGGAGCGCCATGCTGTGGTAGGTGTTATGGAAATTTTAGTGCCTTGCTTGATTTACTCTTTGATACTCTACAGGAACTGACAAAAGTATTAGAACCCCTCTGTGTTGTTCCATTCTTCTCTTATATAGTCTTAGAGTAATGGTTTCTCAGCCTTCTCCTTGCACCTGTGTGAGATAATATGTATGCCACACTGTTAAGATTATGTCTGGGACCTCGTCTCTCTGGGTCTCATGAGAGTTACCTTGAAAACTGTTGTAGCTTATAAGGAGAACCTTTGCTTTGTCTCGGCAGAACGAATTGGCAGCACTACTGAGCGTATCTCCAATGCTGTAAAAAAATCCTTCTCTCTTGCAAGATTATAATAAAGCTGATTCTGAGTGACAATCATCAGTCTCTGTCTTGGTAAAAACAAATTTTTCTACAACAAATGGCAACGAGGATGGGATTCCTTGACTGGGTTCTTCCGAGGACATCGGCAAGAGTGTCTGATCAACCTGGGAAGAGCTTCCCTGTCTCAAACCCTTTTAGTGTTAAGGGGTGGAGGACTGCTGACTCGGTGTTCTTGGAGACTCAGCACTGGAATCCAAAAGAACCAATTTTTTTTTCTTCCAGAGACGGTGAGAAACAATGAATCAGCATAATTTTATTAATTATCATCAATAATAATTTGCTTAATAGTTTGACAATTATAACCAAAGGTAGGTTTACGGCTTTGCTACTTTGCTACTCTTTTTGAGGGATTGAACAGAGCTAAGCGAGATGTTTGAAGCTTGGGATATTTTTTTTTAATTCACACCTGCTTTACACTTCTTCACAACTTTTCCCTGTCCTGTCTGTGGTGTTCTTTGGTCTCCATGATGCACTTTGTTAATTAATTGTATCATGTCTAAAACCATGTCCTAAAGTTTAAAGCTGCTGTGTGAAAAGTGATACAGAGAGAAGTAAATAGTCTGTCTGAGGGTCTTACACAAACAAGTATCAAGTTGTAATTTGGTATCGCTCAGGTCTCCTCTGAACTAATCAACCAACAGGAAGCCGTTCATTTCCTGACCTCTTACTTTCATTCACTGGTGTGATGCTGCTCCCCTTCTTTAATTAACTCACAAAAAACTGCTAGTTACACCTCTCCCGTTAGTGTTCCCGTAGTCTGACATTCAAACTTCCTCCTAAAACGACTGATTCTCAAGGCGGCATTGCGAAACTGCCCTGGAATAGCCACAGTGCCACCGGGGCAGACACTCAACATCATAATTACAGTATCTCCCTGCAGCTCTGTGTCTCCTTACATTTTTTTACCTCTCTTGTTATCTTGGTACCTGGCAGCACTACCTGAGTCTCTGCGTTTCGTTGCACTTTAGGCTGTGATCTACACAATCAAGCGCTCAGGTAATTAGGTTTTGATTTTGAGCCCAGTAAAGCAGTCAATCCCCAGTTCAGACTGAGCCAAGATCACATTGGGTTTCACTTGAAATCATATTGCTGGCAAAGAGAAGCTGTGTTAATTATTGCCGGCATAGAGATGGAGACAGCAGCAGCTAGAGAACAAATAAGAATAAAGTTTTATAATTACTTAGTTCACAAGCAGCACCATCTGCGTTATTAAGTTAATTTGTCAGGGAATATTTTATTACTTGGTGCATATGACAATACTTTGTCTGAAAGAAGGAGTGATCTGCTGCTCGGTTTACAAGTATACAGTGACTTCTAAAAGTATTCATATCCTTGAACTTTTCTTATTTTCTTACACCACAACCACAAAGATCATGCCTCTCAATAAAATCCACTGCAACATACTTCCTTCAAAAGACCCTTGTTATAGAGTCCACCACTGTGTAGTTTAATCTCACAACAAAGCTACCTGTTCTTTGAAAGCCTCAGAGGTTTGTTAAGAGAGAAAATAGTCACACAACAGAAAGGTCAGGGCTGAAACTGTGGAGACGTTTAAACCAGCATTGGGTTTTAAAACAATATCTCAAGATTATAACATGTCACAGAGATATATCCAACAGAACATTCGTAAATGGAAAAAGTATAGCACAACTCAAAACTACTGAGACATGGCCGGCCACCTAAGCTAACAGGTCAAGCAAGCAGAGCGTTACAGAGAGAAGCAGCCAAGATACCCCTAGTAACTCTGGAGAAAAATCCAAGGCACGTGTGTAAAAAGCTGTTAATAGGAACACTTTTAGTCATGCAGTCCACAAATCTGGTCTTTGAAAGAGAGGCGAGCAGAAACTCATTGTTGGAAATCACCATAAAACACCACTCCATGGGGAAACATGGTGGTGGCAGCATCATGCTGAGGCTGTTTATTTTTTCCAGATGAGACAGGAAACCTGGTCAAAGTTCATGTGAAGATGGAGGAAGCAAAATAGAGGGCAACGAAAACCTAGAAGCTGCAACAGACTTGTGATTGGAGTGGAGTTATACCTTCACCCTAAGCATAAAGCCAGAATTACAACAGGATGGTTTAGATCAAAGCATCTTCATGTGTTAGAATGGCCCACAAAAAGTCCAGATCTAAATGCAAGCGAGAATCTGTGGCAAGACTTGGAAACTGATGTTCACAGACATTCTCCATCCAATCTGACTGAGCTTAAGCTGTTTTGCAAAGAAGAGTGGCAGAAAATGTCAGGCTTCAAAACCGTTTCTTTTCATTTCCACGGCGGTAAGAATATTTTTGTAGCACCTTGTATTGGCCTGTGCTTACAGCACCCTGTCACTGTATGGGTTTTTGTTTCCCTGGAGGAACTTGAGGTTCCTTAATATTAAACAAACCCTTAATTGACAACTTTCATTTAAATGTCATTACTAAATAGAAGGCATGTTTACAACTACATGAACCGGGGGATTTTTTTCTTGGGCACCAATCTAATATCTCAAATTAAGAGCTTCTCAGTGATGATACTATTCTCAAAGCCTGTCTACAATACAGTAAACACTTTGTGTAATTATTGCCCACATATACATGATATTTATCTGTTCGTTGGGTTGAACATTTCACATTGACAGCACTCTTCTTTTGTGGCCCGCTGCTGTAATCGTTTAATTGGAGTGAACAACAGGAAGTTGCCCAAGTTCCCCGAGTTCAGGAAAAACAACCAAGTTTCCCCCTTTTAACATAAAACTCTAAAAGTTGACAAGTTTGTTTTGCTCTAATGGCAAACATCCATTTTTATCCAACCAGAGTCCAACCAAAGTTTTATCCAATTTCAGTGTCATTCACACCTTTAATGACTTAGAAAAACTCATTTAGTGAAGCTTATAAAAGAAAAAAAAGTAAAATAATGAAGCATTTTCATTACTTAAAGGATGCAATTAAATTGTTCCTTAGTGGAAAGAATTTGGGTTTCTGAATAGCACGAATGGAGCAGTTTGAATGCCAGCTAAAAAGGACGCTGCAGGGATTTTGTTGTAAAAAAGGGTTACTGCTCAGTCAGCCTTCCCTGACCAAATATGTACCCTAATTAGGCCCAATTTAACTTCTTCTTTGCTCTGTGGAAGAATACTATTACACACTGTTCCTTTAGGGCTTCCCCCCCAAAATCAAGCTCAGGGGTTCTTTAGTTAAAGCAAATACCTGGAGGCCAAAAACAAAATGAAGCCAATACACAAATGTGAGCACATACTGTAGATCCTAAAAGCAATCAATTCATATCACCTACTAATGTTAAAAAGCAGAATGTTTCACAGTAGAAACCTGTCTCCTCCCTATAGTTATTTTCATGATCATGAAACCAAAACGGTTTTTACCTCCACAGGATTTTTACCACACAATAATCTCTGCTGAATGGTGTCTCTGACAAACTACTCTGAAGCAATTATACATTTAAGGATCTTTGAATTCCTGACAAAAGATTCCTGACAAAGAACAAAAATCTTCAAAACACCCATGTCTCACTTGTAGGTTTTTTATTGTTTCAGACAAATACAGTTCCACTCCATGGTTCCACTTACTACATTCAAACCAAAGGAAGTTGGGTAGAAAACACAATAATCAATTTGTCTGCAAACTTCAACACTGATCCAACAATAAACCGACTTGCAGCTCAATGGCTGGCCTAAGCCTAGGTACACAAACAACTCACCTTGCCCACCACAAGAAAAAACTGTTTGTCTTTTTGCCAGCTGATTTTATGTCTCAAGGGACTCATTTTTTAGTTCCTCAGTCTTCAGAGTAAACCATTGCAAGAGAGTTTACTGCTAAGATATCAAGTAGTCATAACTTTTCAACAAACCCAGCTTTAAAAGTCTGAACTATTCCTTGAAAGGGGATCTGAAGTCATGATACAACATTCTTCTATCTGTTGTTTTTTGCATCCTTTAGAGGCCAAGACCCTTTCACGTCACAGCTATGTGATAAACACACAAACACAACCCTTTTCTTAATGGATCACTTGGTCAATCACATCAAACAAGCCAATGCAGCGTGATCACGGGGCTGTTGGGCTTTCAGAGCATGCACCAGAAATTGCAGAACCAGGGGGCATATGACTCAACAGCATTAAACTGAGAAATATACAGAAAATGTGAGTTGGGAAGTTCCTATCTATTTGTGTGCGTTTCTTGCACTCATCTTTATGCAGATAATTTAAATGCATTCAGTGCTTTAAATATAAGCAAAGTTGTTGTGCATCATACTTAACATGTTATTATTTTGCATAAAATTATTTGCATAAGATTCTCCATGACCCTGGAGAATCATATGGACTCCTTCTGTCTTTGCTTTGTATCGTATCGTAACTCAGTCTTACTGTTAAGTCTTCTGATCATCATTGCTCTGTGACAACCTCCGAAAGTAGATTAGAGCCAAAATACAGGTGGATGATCAACATCAAACCCATATTCCATTTGAAGTTTTAGTTGATCAGGAGGTGTTAAGAGCACATGTAGATCACAGATTAAGAGTATGATCTGAATACTTTCTCCATGGTAATTTGAACCTTGGCAGAGTTACTCTGAAGGTATGGTGATTCCTTGGGCTGATTCCTAGTGGACACATGCAATGTCTCCTTGAAATCTCAGTCAAATCAATCACTTGATCACTTCTGGGTGTAAAATCCAGAACAGCAGATGGAAGTCTTCTCCCTTCTACTTTACTCGGTGAGCAGAAGAGGCAGAGCTGGTGGTGTTCAAGTGAGCAAGGTAGAGTAAAGAAATCTCTACAACATTTGCATAAAAACCGAAACATTGAAAAAAATGAAACTTCTGTCACTTACTGCTCAAGCAATAAAAAACATTCAAATCTACGTAAACATGGAGAGAATCTATAGGAAGGTGTTGCATCTCTGAGTTTATCAGAATTATTATCATGTGCCTAACTCACTCTGAGAAAGAGAACAGAAAAGAACTGATGGCTACATGTTTATTGGCCATGCAGATGCATTCTGTAACAGAACCGCTCTCTGAAGACTTTTTCTCCAAAAATAAATACAGTTAAAAAGGAGAAAGGAGGAAAATGGGAACAGGCTAGAGTCCCTGATGTGAAACAGCACATAATAATGCATGACTGAAAGGGATTCATTGACTGCAGTAGCTCCCATGTCATCAGTCCTGCAGCATTTTAGCTCTTACCTTTAAGACTGCTGCTACAAGCATGTTTTAGGGACATATTTTGTCCTTTATTTTCCAGACATTGTATTAAACCTTTGATCCCATTTAACTGTCAGCATCTCAAATATCATCCTATTCAAATCCTCTGTGTCAGCCGAATAGACTGTGACGGAAAATGTTGGTAAATGTTCTCTGGGAAATGTTCTTCCATCCATCCAGGACTTATACAGGTCTAGGGTCAGGAAAAGAGCTGCTAAAATCTCTGCAGACCCCACACACCCTGCACAAAAACTGTGTAGAGTTTTACCTTCAGGCCGTCACTACAGAGCACTGCTTACTAAAACCAGCCGCCACAGAGAGAGTTTCTTCACCCAGGCTGTTTTTCTGATGAACATTTAATAGAATGCAAAACAACTGCATACTGAAGTTGCAAATGCACCTTTGTATATATGTATATTTAAGGACATAAAGATATATGCATAAATATATCTTATAACGCATTAAACAAAAACAAAAAAAACCCAGAGAGCAAAGTTTACCGGAGTCAAATTTTTTGTTTGTATGTACGAACTTGGTAAATAAAGCTGATTCTGATTCTGATAAATTCCCAATTAACTAAACTTCAGGTTCTGTTTGCACTGCTCACACAGTCTAAATTAATTTGGAATTCAATTTATTATAATTTATAATGTATTGATCTTCTGCGGGAGAAGATGCTGGTGATCCACTGACAGGTGGAGGCTAGGTGAGCTTCTGGTGGAGGATGTCTGGGTTGATAGTGTTGAAAGCCGAGCTGAAGTCCACAAACAGGATCCTGGCGTATGTCCCTGGGTGGTCGAGGTGTTCCAGGATGAAGTGCAGTCCCAAGTTGACTGCATCATCTGCTGACCTTTTTGCCCAGTAAGCAAACTGCAGGGGGTCCAGCAGGAGGCCTGTGATGTCCTTCGGGTTCTTCCACACTAATTGCTCAAAGGATTTCATGACCACAGACATCAGGGCGACAGGCCTGTAGTCATTTAATCCTATGATGGTGGGTTTCTTGGGAACTGGGATGATTGTGGAGTATTTGAAGCAGAAGGGAACCTCACACAACTCCAGAGACTTGCTGAAGATCTCAGTGACGTTTGGTGCCAGTTGGTCGGCGCAGGCTCTTAGCCATGATGAGGAGATATTATCAGGTCCTGAGGCCTTCCTTGTTTTTAAGTGCTGAAAGAACCTCATCTGACCCTATGGCAAATGTGGTCATATTAAATGGTCCTCGCATGCCGGGATGTGCGGGCTGCGTGACGTGAAGTACTGGGAGGGGCAGAGCCAGGGGCTGACTTGCTAGAAAGGGCTTGGAGCCTGTTCATAACTGATTGCAGTTCTAGTTTATAATTGTTATTGTTGCTAGTAAATGAAAATATAGAAGGTACTGTGCCTTGGAGAAATATGAGTTCCTGTGGGTATTCATCTGAATCACATTTTGACATGTTAGAACCAACGACTTTAGTGGTTTTAATTGGAATTTTGAGTGATGGACCAATACAAGCAGCATAATATTGTAAAGCGGAAGTAAAATTATACATGTTTTTTCAAGATTTTTAAAAATGTTTGGAACTCAACATTCCTGCTGTAACACATAGCTTCTCTGTACCTACTTACATTCAGCAGGTATGGAGAAGCTGGTCAAAGTAGATGGTTTCTTCCTTTGTTTCTAAATACTTAGAAATAATGAAAGAAAACTTATTATAGGCAGCAAAATACTAAGATTTGAGTCAGAGGGTCAACCTAAACCTAAACAGAGCCGGAACTACAATAGAAGGGTTTAAATTAAAGAATATCCTTGGGTCAGAATGGCCCAGTCAAAGACCACACCTTTGCAAATAAGAATGGGAACATTTTTCAGTCATTTAAATGTGCAAAGGAGGTAGAAACATACCCTAAAAGACTGGCAGCTTTTCACAGTGGCCAATGTTCCCAGATCTCCCGCAGAAAGGTCACACAGGCATAAAACCTCAACTAGGAGAGCAATTCCTTTGGAGAGGTGGTCCTCCCTTCTTTAAATGAGGTTCTGGATTATGGTATAAGTCCATAATGATATGTCTTGGAAGACAAAACATGACCTAACAGCCATGTTTAAGGGTTAACTTGCAGCTAACCTCTATAGGTGCGGGGAATGGCTTTAGCTGGCCCGACTGAACCGGACTAAAAAGGCACGTTCCATGAGTGGCCACGATGCAGTGGGACAGCTCTTGCTACGATGCGGTCCCGGCCTTCTTTTCCAGGCCGTGGGGAAAATTCGCTTCGATTAGGACTGCTTCTGGAGGCCTCAGAAGAAAAGCCAAGTCAAGCTTTTCTCATTACACCCTTTATATGAATGAATGCCGGATACACAAACAGCAAATCATTACTTAACTTTGTTGCATGTGATCGTAGTCACTCTGGAGCCAAGTTGAAGAGTTATGTCTGCTTGTCAGCAAGATAACATTCGCTTCTTTGTCTCTCTTCCCAGCTCCACTGGGGACCTGTGTAGAAGAGGTCTGTTTGTTGGAACGCGGGTTTTATTCAAACAGTGACGTCATGGGAAGTCCGCTGTTTCTCCCTTCTTGTTCCTGTTCCTGGCTGTGCTGGAAGAGTTTACCCCAGTATCTACTTAAAAATGTCCAGCTTAGCGTGGCTTGTTTATCTCTGCTGCATTATATTTCCACACCTATATTAACCTTTGTACACCATCTAAGGCCTGACGTGGGACCTGAGCATATTTTATGCTAACATCCATACTGATAAATCCCAAAGTAAGCGCAGAGGGAAGCTTCGGTACATTAGGGCCATTGTCCGCACATCCCTATAGCTCTTATCCAAGTAATCTGCAAAAACCCACCTATTGACTGAGGAGGTAAAAATCGAGGTCAATCACAAACTAGGATTTCAGTTCAATTCCATTCCTCTGTAGCAGTCCTAAATACTTTGAAGTATTTTCCATTTAAATGGCCTTCTGTAAATGTGACAATTTCTCTCCACAGTCTCTTTCCATCTCCACTGGCTCCAGTTACTACATTTCTCTGCAGGATGCACAAATCAGATTTTTTCTAAAGCTGCTGTTGAAACAACGATAATGAAACCCTGTGTTTGTTTAAAGCCGTTTTAACGCGCCCTAAGCAGACAAGAGTATAATTGATTCTGCTGCTGGAAAGAGGACAGATATTGTCTAAGGGAGACAATTCCAGTGTTATGCTGTAATTTTATGCAATGTAAACAATGTCAGTAGTACATGATTTTTATCTATCTATATATATCTATGTTTTTTGTCTCCTGAATGCTAAAAAAAATTGTTTTCGCTAAGTTATAATTGATGCGCTTAACCATAATGTCAGAAATAGTCCTTGTAGTTAAGAACAGATCTATATATGCAAGTGCATGATTGAGGTAAAACTGCACTCAATCCTAAATGGGATGCTCAGCTGAAGAGGATGTGAAGCAGCAGCTGGAGGGCCATGTGTGAGAGAATCTGGTTGTGTGAGTGTACATGTATGGGGACTCGGAAAGCGCGTGGGTGCCCCATGCCAGAAAGATGCAGGAAAGCATCTTTTCCGTGTGATGATGATGATCAGATACAGAGACAAGGCAGCTGTGATGTTCCGCAGGCATGCCATTGTTTGTCAAACACAAGGTAGCCAACATTAAACTAAAGTGACAGCTCAGTGACACACAGCTCAGGGTTTTGCAGTGACACACACTCACTCACACACACTGTCCAGACTGTATTTATGTTTCCGTTTCACATATAGACATGCCCATTGCCCCATTTCTCTGATCTGGCTCATTCTGCAGAAGTGACAGGCCTGATTGTGTTGTGCTTTCAGAGCTAAGGTTGCTTATGACAGGGCAGCAACACGGCGAGAATTTGCTTTCACACGGTTCAAACGCAGTGAAAAGCAACATCATTACATATTATTCAGCTGGTGTCAATGCTGGTACAAACAGGCTACGACAGCCCGTCTGCTTTGGCTGCACAACAAGCAGCTCCTGTGTGTGTGTATGCACTGGAAGACTATCTGAGGATTACTGAGACGGTTTTCCGCTGCAAGTTCACAAGAACTAATTCAACGTTTAGTTCACACAGATAAAAACATAATTTATCATTATAGATTATCTTTACTGAACTCAGAGATAAACATCTGAGGACTGAGTGTGTGTGTGTTTTTTTTTTTTTTTTTTGGGGGGGGGGCGTCCTGATAACTATACTTTTTGGCTTTTATCAGTATAATAATAATCAGTATCTGTGTGTGTACACAGTGCTTTTACAGTTGTGAATGCTAACTGCTAGGATGTCAAATCTGGAATCATTTTGTTTGTGTTTTAAAAGAATAGTAAAAAGCCCCCTCTCATACACACTGTGTGACATCCCCTCTGCTTCTAAAATATGCAGTGGTACCAGCAGGAAGGCTAGTTGATAATAGTTTATATAAGGGAATCAGTACTGGCCATCAGCAGGTCAAAGCTCTACAAAACCCCAGTAAGGCATTTGAAGGAGCTTGGCCATAAAACAAATTTTATCGCTTTTTTGTGTCAATATAATCAGGTTTTTAAACTGTTTGAATCAAATGAAACTAGATGGGGTGTTGCAATGTTAAACCCTTTCAGTTGTGTGTCTTCGCCTGGTTTTTAAAAGATAGCCTGATCTCCTTAATTCTACAACGGTTAAGTTAAAAAGGTTTTCTATGTGAAGTAAACATAATTAATCATAAAGTAATTTCATGCTGTTCCTACAAAAGTGTCTTTTGTGTCTTTAATCTAACACCTCTAAAACACTTCCAATGACTGTTGGGATTCGATTTTTGTAGTTTGTTAGATTCCTTTTATATGTTCTACCTGTAGATGATTTTATTAGCCACTCTCGGTTCTCTTTACACTTTGCTCTGTGATTTATTTCAGTTCACATCTTCCTCAGTACATGTATTCCTTTCTGTATTTTCTTCTGTGAAAGAGCATTGTTTAAGTTAGCTTTCCATAGTCTGTATCTGTTGCTTTAGTTTTTTCATTACCTGCCTAACTGTTTCCAGTCCCAACATTTATTTTGTGTTATGTAGTTTTTAATAAAAGTTTGTGGGCTTCCGGGTCGTTGACAGTGACCCATCTTAAATTATGCGGTGCTAAACAGAGAAAATGTAAATACATTTTAATCTAATTTATTCATGGGGTGGATGACATTAGACCGCCAAACAGCAGCCAAAAGTCACTGCTATATAATGTGGCATCTGTGATGGCTCACAATAATCTCATATTAATGAGTCTTTCAGAGTTGCATCCAGACTGAATAGTTGTGTAACGTGTCTTTCTGCTTCAAGGAAAATATAATGTTGCCCACTTAATGCAAGGTCATAACATTTCATGACATCATTACAGGAGATATGATGCCGAAATATGTTTTTCTGGAGACAAGCAGGAGCATTAGCATAATGGCTGTGGCTCTGGGTGGACTGGTCGTTCTTCAACTACAAGGTTGGCGCATTGAAATGTCCTTAAGCAAGACACTGAGCATTGCACCCTCCAACAACCCCCCCTCCCCTCCCCTCCACTTTCATATTATTTATTAGCTTATGCTTTTAGAGAAGGGAAAGTGCACCATAAACATCATACAGAGCCAATATGTTGAAGAAGAAGCAGTTACAGCTGCAGGTCATTCGAAATATTTTCAAAAACATTTGTCTCTCTGCCAGCTTTATACATTTTTACCCATTTTTACCCATACTACCTTTAAAAATAGCTTAATCTCAGTCAGATTAAACAGATAGCGTCTGAATATCATATTTAAGTCTTGTCTAATATTATCAATTGGGTGTATGTCTGGAATTTGACAGGGCCATTCCTAGCACATGAATTTTATTTGACCTAAAGCCTTCCACTGTTGCTTTGTCTGACTATTAAGGGTTATGGTCCTGCTGGAAGAAGAAGCTCTGCCCCGCTCTTAATTATTTTGGAGCCTATGAGAGATTTTCTTCCAGCATTGGTTTGTGTTTAACTCCATCCATCTACCCATTAATTCTGACCAACATTTCCAGAGCATGATGCTGCCACCACTATGTTTCAGTGTGGCAAGGTGTGTTCAGGGTAATGTGCTGTGTGCTACTTATCTATAAAACGTAGGATTTTTCATGTAGGCCAAAAAGTTCAATCTCGGGCTCATCTGACCAGAGCACCTTCTTCTACAAGGGAGTTTTCCTCTCCACTGTCGCTACATGCATGCTCAGTATGAGGGATTGCTGCAAAGTCAACGCCAGTGACTGTCCACTGTCTCTACATGCTCATCCAGGAGGAGTGAATGCTGCAAGTCACTGACTCAATGCAATCTGCTCGGTTTCCTTTGATGGAAAACCTTTTTAACCAATTTGAATAATAAACTGAATCTGACTGCACTGTTCAATGGTTGGGATTAATTGGAATGTCTGAACCTGACTTGAAATCTGTATGATTTGACTGCATTGACTTTAAAAGTGTCTTGAGACGACATGCGATGCGAACTGGTGCTATTAGTTGCACTGAATTGAATTGAATTGAACTGAATTGAATTGAATCAATGCTGTGTCCTCAGCATTGCTTATGGCAACCTGCAAACATGACTGACGTTCCATAAAAAGGTTTTGTTCTTTCCACTCTTCCATAAAGGCTAGACTACTAAAATTCATCATTAATCGATGATGAATTTGATGATGATTCTCCCACCTGAGCTTTGGTTTCTGCAGGTCCCTCAGAGTTAATATGGCCCTCTTGACTGCCTCTCCAATTAATGCTGTCCTTGTCCGGCCTGTCAGATCTTGCTAGGTTTCCAGTTGTGCTTCTACTTTTTAGTTTCCAACAGAGCTCTGGGAGATTTTCAAAGCTTTGGACAATATTTTGTAATCTAATTCTGATTTTAACTTCTCCAAAACGTTCTTCCTGGCCTCTCTTCTATCCTTTTTTTGGTCTTCAAGAGGTTGTTCACTATGTTCTCTAACAGAACTTTGAGGTTTACGTAGAACAGCTGGACTAATGCTGAGATTAAATTACATATAAGTGGAACCATATTTATTAATTAGAAACTCCTAAAATTAATTAGTTGTACTGGATTGTATTTAGGGATATTAAAGGTGTTGAATACAGTTGCACACCACACTTTTTAGATTTTTGTATTCACAAAAACATGTATTGGTTTTCTTCCACTTCACAATTATGTTGCACTTTGCTTTTGGTGTATGGTGTAACATTCCTATATAGGACACTGAAGATTGTGATTTGCATTCCTCTTAAAGAACAGAAGAAAAGGACAGCATATTCCCAGTAATTTCCACAAAGCAGATAAAAACTTGCAGTCTGAAAATAGAAGACAAGCTCTACCTTTGGTTACTGTAGTGTTATTATTCCACTGTGCCTGATACGGTTGCCTGCTCTTCTGCTGCGTTCTGTAATGTGTAATGCCTTGTAAGATCTGTGGTAATGCACATTTTGATGGCATCGTTAGAGAATCTTCCACAGCTCCAGTAGCACAACCAAACAGAAAGCTGTGGTGTTTGCATACCACAAAGCCCCTCATACACACACTGATAACAGAAGGGGTCCACATTGAAGCAGATGAAAGACAAATTCCATCAGTTTTAGATGGTGGTTGAAATAAAATAAAAAATTCTAAGGAAGCAAATTTTAAGATTAGGTAGGATTACAACCATTAACTTTATGGCTAAATAAAAAGGTTTAGTTAAAGTTACATGCTCCACATGCTGCGTAATCTAACAAAAAAGTTCAAATGCCACCCTGCGAGAGTTCTGAGTCGCAGTCCTTTTCTCTCCCCTCCAATTTGCATTAATTATGCTGGATCTTTATACAAGTGTGGAGCTGCCAAAATGAGGTGTCTCTTTAAACTTCTTATGCTGACACCACTGTGTGGGAGGAGAAATTAATGTGAGTTCTGAAAATGGTCTTTCTCTCTCCGGACTTGGCAAAAATATACTCTGAAACTTGTCTAGAAGTTAAGGTGGCTACAGGACTCAGAAAGTTTCCCTATAAGGCAAAAAGATATACAATATAAAACGGGGAATTTAGAGAGAGGAGCACATAAATGTTGCCATGCTAAAATGTACCAAGGAAACTGGTTGAGAAACAATTAACAGTGACCCAAAACTAGTATTAACTAGGGGTGCAGATGTTTTGGCTTGAGATCATGCACATAATTAATGCAAAAAATATTTCTCATCAAAGTAAAAGCCAGGTTCTGTAAACATGTGATTTGTTGTGGTAAAATAAATGTTAGCTATTTATACAATCCCCGAATATTATGATGAGTGTTTTTTGCTTGTTTAGTGTTTCTTTGCAAACATTAATAATGTTTATTAATAATGTTTATACGTTTCGTTTTTTGTCTTTGCCGTACTTGCTTCTATTGTCTGCAGCTTCTACCTGCCCACAGGTGACACTGCGGTTCGCACAGAAAAACCAAGTATTCTGCAGTGCCTGAGTTGAACCAGAGTTCATGCTGTGGAACCTCTGTTCATTGGTGGAAAAATGTTAATGGTTTAAAATTGAGTTCAGGAACCGGATCGGGCCCAGAACTGCGTTGATGGAAAAGGGGTATCTGAGGACCCCATTTTCATTGATTTGCCATCACATCAACATGATGATAAACTGAATGAAAAAACTAATGACTGAATGAATGAATGGATTCTTTTTCTTGGTACTAGTAGAGGAAAAGTGCAATAATTTTCTTTTTTGATTACTACTGATTACTATTTTATGGTACTTTCTCTTTATTTATCCATTGTTTCTGTACTTTTGTGATGAGGAATAAAAGGCCATTTTAAATGTGTGAACGGCTTGCAGGCAGAATTTCCTCAACACAGGTTATTCTGGTCTGCATCCTTGATAGCATATCCAAGTCATTAAACCAAATTACAACATTTGGTTTAACTAACCAATTTAACTAACCAATTATATTTCGGATTTATAGCTAGTGAACCTATTTTTAAAGCTACATTTTATTCCGCTGGACTATCTGGTCAGTGACCTTTGGTGATCCTTAAACCAGCCCAAATGGATAGAAAATTGCCACATTATTATCAGTGCCCTTTCATAAGACAAATGTTAAATAATTTTTTTTTTTTCATATATGTCCTGTTGCAGCATTGCAGGCATACCACATGGAGCAGATGGTTGCCTACATGTGCCAGGTCAGTTTTTCTCTTCAAAAGGATATCTCAAGACAGTATCCTAATTAAATTGTGTGATGAATTGTGTTGGTGGACCCGGCTCCCAGCCAGACATAATAGCATCATCCCAGGTCAGCCATACGCCTAGCACAGAAGTAGATCACCAGTAAGGCACAGCAGCAGCAGCCCCCAGGTCAAAGAGGCACATAACAGGACGTGGGGCAACTTCTAACTTTTTCTAGTTCATTAAAATTGAGGTGCAGGATAGGCCAAATATAGCAGAGGGGGGCAGTGCATGGTGCTCTCCCCCCATGCCTACAAGGCCCATCGTCCCATATCCAAAGACCCTACTGCTTTTTGGTGTTACATATGTGAGGGAGAAAGGCTTGGGCACCAAGGCACCAGCATGAAATCCCCCTCGGGGGCCAGCTCCCCAAATGGCCCCCTCTTGTCCTGCTAGCGCCCACACCAGCCCAGCGCCGACTGAGGCCAGGGACCCCCAGAGATCCCCAAACACACCACAAATAAGCCCCCACAGACCAGCTCAAGGTTGTATCAGCTGAAGATGTGCATTTTGAGTCATTTCATATCTGTACCAGTAGATAAACAAGCCTATTTACTGATAGGAAGTGAGATTGTTAAATCTTCTTCTAAAGGTTTTCTGTAGGTTTTAGAGAGTAACTTTAGAGGTTGAAGTTTGAAGAAGTTAGTTATAGTTCTATGTTAATTTGTTTAATCTTAAATTTGGACTAGATGATTTAGTTGGTGTTATTCAAATAATTTGTTTTTATCAATGTCACATGATAAATCTAAAACATAAAATTTTAAGATCTGCATTCATAAGTGATATTGGACAGTAGATCCCACACTTCCAATAGATGGAATGTGGGATCTTTATTCTGGTGCTGACCAAATATGTGAACTCTGGTCCGTCCAAAAATCTGGGCCTTTATTCGCTTGCAAGTAAACCCTTGTGGGTTTCGCTTACAGTGGGAATGCAAACAGACTATCCAGCAAACCAAAGAAAGGAAATGAGGTCTCAATTGCTTGCCTAGCATTTGTGTAACCGCAGCAGCACGTCGTATTGTCTTCATCTCTGCTATCGTTTACAGTGCTGCTGGATTCATCTCATGTATACAGAGTAACATGCTGGATAGCTTACTGAACCCCTGGCTGCTCATACTGGGCAGCTTCTCGTGATAGCGCCCTAAACAACCAAATGTTGTAATTGCGTAACGCTAACCAGGTGGTTTCCTCTGTTTACAGTGCAGTATGTAAGTAAAACAAAACAAATTAGGTTGTACATTTTTTTACGGCATTCTCCGCCCAACTGAACATTGTACCCCAGACCATCTTCTTGTGAAAGCACCCACAGAATCATCTGTTTTTTTCTAAATCTGCACAAAAACCATTAACCCAGGTGATCATCTTTAGGAAAAAATCACAATCTAACCTTTGGAGGACATATTGACATATTATTGACAATTGCAAATTTGCTGTGATGGTTACAGTATGGTGTTGTTGTCTACCTCATTAACCCCCAGCCGTCCCCACTGACTGTCCCCCTACTCTAAACTGGTTCTGTAAAAGAATTGGTTTGCTTTTCCACCCACTCAAGAGCCAATGTGTGGCTGCATTATTATGTCATAACCATCTTACCAAGTTTGAACTATTTTGCAAAGAAGAAAGTGTAAAAATTACACTTTCTAGATGTGCAAAAAGCCATACCACATAAGACTTGCTGCTGTAACTGCAGAAAAGGGTACAAAGAACTGCATCTTGCACTTTTCTGATTTTTTTATTGGAGACCATGTATCCTTTTTCTTCAACTTGACAATCATCAAAAGTAGTAAACTTACTAAAGTAATGAGTGTAGCTTTAATTCTGAATTCTGTTGATATTTCCTTTAAGCACAACCAGAGAACACTTCCAAAAATAGGTTCCAATGGAGTATTTCTTTATTGCTCACCTAGATGTGTCTCCTGCTGCAGTCTGGCATAGCGTAATGAATGTTGCACTATTTTTTTGCCGTCTAACAGAGCACTGAACGCTCTTGAAACACTCACTGAACCTGCTTTTTGTTGCTGTTCGAGTCTTTGGTAGCTTGAAGCGATTGTAGCCCAGATACATTTCTCCTTCTATGGAAAACTTCACATCAGCCTTGCAGGGAGTGATTCTCATAGCTGTGGTGTGCGCACACAGATGGCAGCTTTTCTTAGAGATTAAAAGCAGAAATCTGTTTTACATTTCAACAGAAGTTGGCAATCTAAGATAATGACAACTGCAGTCGTAGATTTTTATAGGGCTCAGCTGCATTATGTAGAAATGTTTTACAAAACGTAAAACTGAATTTGGCAAACAGTGAACTTGTGAGGAAAGGAGAATGGCAACAGAGGGCCCGACAGCAACCTGCACCTTGTTAAAATAAAATATAGTTTGTCCGCCACCTGGGTGCATATCTTAGATCAAGCGCTAACAGCAAATGTAGCCAAACTCCAAAACAAAACAGCTTGGAGACAAGGCAGCTGCTGTTTTCATGGCTTAATGATATTGCCAAACATTGTTACACTGCAGCCCCTTAAGGTATTTTACAGGCATCCCATTTAAATCCACACCCAATATTCATCTGTAATCATTACATTAACGTTAGATTGCAAAGAAGTCCACATGGTTGAGCTTTGCCTTCCTGCACAGCAATTACACAAACTTTGAAGCAAAGCTCTGTGTTAGGTAGCGAGTTAGTATGTAACAAATTATTCTCCATTACAGTGATGTGTTTTTTGACACAGGGCCATTAGTAAAGGACAGCATACTGTTACAAATTCATTGGCTGACAGGTTTGTTTGCCCAGGGGAGGCCTGACCCATTTGTGAGTAACAGAACACTTTGTTGCATCAACGTAGAAACTATTAGCCAATCAAAGCTGAGCTGCAGCTAATGTGTCATGCTTTACGGTTAGAGTCTGACTGCAGCTCACCTGCAGCGCTGCGGTATTTCTATCATGTCATCATCTTAAACATTTACCATATTCTCCTATTTTTTACCATCAGATTTCACAGCTACAGCAGTGAAACCTGCATTCAGTCACACGACCCAGATCTTTTGAATGTTCTGGATATTTTCATATTATATGACGGTCTGAGATAAATAACAGGGTTCCTACACTTTATTCCTGTCAAATTTCCATACCTTTTCAGACTCGCAAGTATAAATGCTAAAATTTACAGTTTATTGCAGATATTTCTATAGGTGGACAGGCTCTAAACATTAAACCTGGACTGGAAGAAAGATGAATGATGTATAAATAGACAAATGGACAAAGGGATTGACTTCTGATTGAGGTAAGCATGTAGCTGAAAAACAGACAGATTCATGGTCAGATTGATGGGTGGATGGAGGGAGGAATGGCTGGATGCATGGATGGATGGATGGATGGATGAACAGATGGGTTAACTGACAGATAAATGAAGGAATCGTTGTATTTCCATGTACCAATAAATGATTGGTAAATGTATGGATTGATAAAACAAATACAGGAACATCTAAAGAAAAAATAAATATATAGAAAAAGGATTCCAGAAATTGAAAGTCCAGAATTCAGTGTCTCAGAAACATTGGATATTATATAAGATTAATAAAAATGATATTTTTAACAGAAATGTAAGACTTCTGAAAAGTGTATTCATTTCAATGCACTCAATATTTCGTTTGGCCTCCTTTTGTATGAAGTACTGCATCAATCCAGCATTGCAGGTAACCAGCCCAGGTTGCTTTGATAGCTGCCTTCAGGTCATCTGCATGATTGGGTCTGGGGTCTCTCATCTTCCTCTTGACCTGTACCCCATAAATTCTATATGGGGTACAGGTCATTGCCCCCTCTGCAGTCATTGAACCAGTCTTTAGTAACTTTGGCAGTGTGGGCAGGTGCCAAGTCCTGCTGAATATTGGAGTTAGCATCTCCATAAAGCCCAGCATCAACAGGAAGCAAGAAGTGCTCTAAAATGTCCTGGTAGATGGCTGTGTTGGCTGTGGACTTCAGAAAACACAGCGGACCAACACCAGCGGATGACATGGCACCCAAAACCATCACTGACTGTGAAAACTTCACATTGGACTTCAAGCAATGTGGATTCTATGCCTTTCCACTCTTCCTTCAGATTCTGGGATCTTGCTTTCCAAATAAAAAGCAACATTCACTTGTGGACTTGGGACCACTAAAACAGTCCCGTCTCTGGTGCAGGAGATGCTTGACACAAGTAATGTGACATTTTGTAGCTCATGTAGGATTTGTCTGTGCATAGTGACTCTTGATGTGCTGTCCCCAGCCTCAGTTCACTCCATTCAAATTCTTGAATGGATTTTACGTGACAATACTCTCAAGGCTGCAGTTATCCTTGTTGCTGGTGCAAATTTACAATACCACACTTTTTCCTTCCACTCAACTAACTATGAAGATGCTTGGATACAGCGCTCTGAGAACAACCACCTCCTTTTGCAATGATGTTTTGTGGATTACCCTCCTTGTGGAGGGTGTCTTTTGGACATGAGTCAAGTTGTGTAGCCTACTGACTCAGACTGAGAGACCATTTAGAGGCTCAGGAAATCTTTGCAGGTTTCCTCTGACACCTTCTGATATGGCTGTGACACCATGAGTTGAGTTTCACAATATTCAAATTTTTTGAGAAACTGAATTTTCTTTTATGCAAACTAACGCATCCAACTACAGCATGCCAACATTTCCCAATGCAACTAGACACAGCCTGCTGTGGGTACAAGAGTAGCAGGTGAACCTGTATTATTTATAGATCAGGCCCCACACGGTTTCCACTAAAGTTGTTAGGAGGCAGTCATGTTCATGTTCTTGGGTTGGAAAACAATCCCCCTTGGGTTTTCTTGTACATCCTGTAAAATGAATCTAATTTTAGAGCAACCAACCTGCCTAAAAGATGTGAAATGTGATCATGAAATGGAGCATTAAATTAAAGTTTACTGCAGTAAACGGTTATATGGTGCTTAAATCCAATAATTAAATCAACCTGGCTGTGATGAAAATGTTGGAGGTTGTTGTGTGGACCGCTCCTGTCACTGAAACGTCCCCCAATTTGACCAATAAGTTCATCACCATGGATAAGTGGTGATTTCTGGTGCACTCCTCACAATCCCTTGTATATCTTGGACGCAGTGTCTGAATGAAAAGCAACTTGCATAAACAAATGTCTTTCAACAGAAAACCAAAGAATTAATCAGGAAGAAGCAAAAGGTTATTAGCCAGTTGCACGGCAGGGGGCAACTATTCATAACTGATTCCCAGTTATTTGAGACCATTTTAGGATGAGCTAGACCCCATTTATTCATATTTTGTTCACTAAGTTGTTAAGATGTGACCGAAATGGTTAGTTTGATTTATAAAATTTCCAGCAGAGGTTTGTATTATCTTTCAAGGGTGTATTATGAAAATTAAATCTCTATTTGTTTATGTTTTTGTTGAGAAGAAAGAAGAGAAGGAAATATTGAGAAAGAAAAGAGAAACAGCGCAGAACTACCACTCAACTTCCTGTTAACAGGGAAACTGTTTTTAAACAAACGTTACCAAGAAGCTTTGAGTTGCAGTGTCTGTCGATGAAATAAACAGCCTACTGCAGCCAATCTGCTGAGATGGATATTATGGCTAAGTAACTAGCTGACATCAGCTACCCATGCTGCCAAAGGTACTTCACTAAGAGTAGGAACACTCCATGTGATGAGCAAGTTTATTTTAGAACTATAGCTGCATTTTCCTAGAGCTTATCCTCTGATTCTGTTTATCTTTTGAACTAACCAAGAATTATGTTCATTTGATCCCAGTCATCACTTTGGTGGAACTTGCTCCCATTATCATAAACACAAGACGTATAGAAACATGTCACATCACACAAGGTGATGCTGTGACCAAAAAGTACCCACTGTCAGAACTGTGGGAACTCTGAGAATGGCACTGTTGGATGTTAAATCAATGTGAAAAAAGAATTTTTCTATGGATTTATGACTTGATTTCAGAGAAAAATATTGACTGCATGTTTAATTGAAATTTGGCTCAACACAGAACTAATCATTGAGCCCTCGCTGCCTAACTACAATTTTACATTTTCAGTCTGAGATGAAAGAAAAGTAGGAGGTTCAGCAACCATCCTCCATAGTAAGTAAGACATTTCTCTTGTTAATTAGACCTCATTTAAATATCATAGTTTTACTTTTAGCAATTCTCCTATATGATGTATTAAGGTTTACAGGTTTACAGACCACTCAAATACTGTGCCTCTTTTATTTCTGGCTTCTCTGATTTAGTACCTTTTGTCCACAAAAAATCTTCCTGAATCATCTAAGGTGATTTTAGTTTACTACTTAAGGAAAATGTTTAGCAAATTGCCCTGCCTGCCACAAGCACAACAAGCAGAGCAGAACTGTTCTACCAAGATGTACAGACCCAGCTCGACTGTGTCATTCAAAGTGCGTTTAATATTGGTCTTTAAATTGGATTGCAGTTTTCTGTTCAGCAGACGATTTCATGGGCATATGAATCATTGATCAATAGTTAAAAAACAAAAACTCTAGTGTTAATTAAATATTTAAAAAATGAAAGAAAATATATTTGTCAGTTGATTTAAATTGTTTGGACCCCAAAGTGTTTGGATGATGGAGGTAGTGGAGCTCCTGTAAGTTTAGTTGGGGTCCCCTGACCTAAACTATGGTATGCCACAAGGCTCAATTTTTGGTCCCACACATTTTAATCTTTACATACTGCTGTTGGCTGGTGTCATCAGAAGACATGGCCTTCTTTTTCAGTTAAGCTGATGAAACACTGTCCTATACTGAAGTGTCTCCTGGTGACCCCAGACCCACTGATGCACCTTTTAGCTGTATTTTAGATATTAAGACATGGATGGCACAGAGTTTCCTTTAGCTTAATCAGGATAGGCCTGCAGTTTTAGTTATTGGCACAGACATTCAGAGAGAAAAACACACAGCCTAACTTTAAACACTGACAATAATTCTTTAAGATCATGTCAAACACATCGGTGTCATACTTGATACAAACTTAAAATTCACAAATATAAAACATTTAAAAATTAAAAAACTAATTTTTTAATCGCCAGAGTTTTTACCCTGGTGGTGAAGAGAGAGCTGAGACGAAAAGCAAAGCTCTCGATTTACCGGTTAGTCTACGTTCCTACCCTCACCTATGGCCATTAACTTTGGGTCACGACCGAAAGAACGAGATCCTGGATACAAGAGGCTGAAATCAGCTTCCTCCGTAAGGTGGCCGCGCACTCCCTTAGAGATAGGCTGAGGAGCTCGGCCATTCGGGAGGAGCTCGGAGTAGAGCCGCTGCTCCCCCACATCAAGAGGAGCCAGTTAAGGTGGCTTGGGCATCTATACTGGATGCCTCCTGGACGCCTCCCTCAGGAGGTGTTCCAGGCACGTCCCAACAGAAGGAGGCCCAGGGGACGGCCCAGGACATGCTGGAGGGTCTATGTCTCTCGGCTGGCCTGGGAACGCCTTGGGCTCCCCCTGGAGGACCTGGAGGAGGTGTCTGGGGAGAAGGACGTCTGGATGTCTCTGCAGAGTCTGCAGAGTCTGCTGCCCCCGCAACCCGGTCCCGGATGAAGCAGAAGGCACGAGTACTAGTACGAGTTTTTACCCCAGTCCAATGCAGAGACTTAAGTTCACACTTGTAGAATAGATTATTGTAATGCTCTGCTTTCTGGTCTTCCTAAAATAGCTTTAGCTCCACTACAGCTACTTCAGAAATCAGCTGCTAGAATGACAGGGACCAGACGATGAGCTCAGATCACACCAATTTTAAAGTCTCTGCATTGGCTTCTTGTCCATTTTAGAATTAACTAATATTTAAAACTCTGAATAGTCTTAGCCATCCCTATTTATCAGATTTAATTTTGTTCTCCAGAGCCTCTGGACTCCTCATGTCCTCTGAAAAGGGTCTTCTGTGGGTACCCAGAGTGAGAAATATACCACAGAGTGAGGCATCTTAGTCCTGTTACAGCCCTCAGATATGGAGCAGCCTTCCTGAAGACCTGAGCGGAGCTGAGAGTTTAGATGTTTTTAAAAGCAAATTAAGTCTGGCTTTAAGTGGACATGAATAAGTCATTCATAGGTGTTGTCTTATCTCTCATAGTTTATAATTTTATTTTGATTTTAGTTAACAAAAAGTCTAACAATTTTCATTTTATCTATTTTTTTCACCATTTTATTGCTGTTTGGGGCATTAATCTTTGCTGTGCTGTTACGTTTATTATTTTAGGTTTGAATGTTTTCACTGTTTGGCTCTAGAACACTATACCTTCCGTTTTTTGTATTCTATTTATTTATTTCTCTTTGTAAATTTATATATCTCCAGTGTTTCCTTGCTAATCAACATGATGTGGCTTTCACAGTTCCTCATAGTTATTGGGTTTTATCTCTCTGCTTGAACTCTTTATCATCTAATTATTAACATTAACAATACTTGTTTTGTCTGTTTAGTTAGTTTGATCATGGGTGTGTGAGTGTGTGTGTGTATAGTGGTTTTATGTCCGGCCTTCTGTTTTTCACCGCTGTAAAGCACTTTGTGCAACACCTGGCTAAATGCAATATTGTCTATAAATTAAGTTTGATTGATTTTGATTTTAATAAATTGGTGGATTAACGAAAATCCATAAACCTTTTAAATAAATCCTGCTGGCTCTCTGGTGTTATCTGTCAGCGATTTTAAATTTGATCTCAATGCCTGAAATTGAAAAGCAACCTTAAAGTTCAAATAATGTATTATTTGAATAAAATATGACTTCCTAAAGCTGACACTGGTTTTATGACAGTAAAAGAACCCATTTTCTTTGGTTCTTTTACTGCCCTTCACATCTTTGTTGAAGTGTTGTTTTATGCTGCATTTCTTTTTTCTATTTGTTGAAAAAGTGTTGAAAAGCTGATTTTTTTTCAGTAACACAGTTCACTAAGTGAAACACATCACATAGATTATTTACAACATTGTGTCAGTTATGATGATTTTCTGCTTACAGCCCATGAAAACACAGTGACAGTGACATGTAAGATTAGGATATTTCAACACATCGATTAAAAATCATTTTACAGAAATGTGGGTTTAATGAAAACTATGGTTAATACCTGCTTAAGAGTTGTTTTCAAAAAGTGCTTTTAATGTGACAAACATAAATCATGGGAATGCATTTTCTAATTTATTAAATATGATTGGATATGTAGCAAAATTACTTCTGTATCTCCAACTGATCAAAGAGCACCTACTTAAATATCTCTTCTGCTCTTGTAGTCATAAATAAGGCTGCCTGTTAAACTGTAGACATGGATGTTCACATAACGTGGAGCTTCAACCTATTTATCCATGACTGGATAAGCCTTAAACTCACCCTTTTTAAGCAGTTTACTTTAAACAATAAGACGCTATGTTGTTCAAAGTGTTTCAGTATGCTTAGCTATTTCTTTTCACTTTGACGACTTCTTACATGAATAAGAAAGTAAATATAGTTTTAATGTAACCGTGGGTGACTCACCTGATGAAACAGAGCCGAACCAGTAGATGAAGGCTGAGAGACGTAATTCTGGGTTATGTAACAAGCAAGAGGCTTGAGAGAAATCTGAAATCATTAACACATAATAAGGCAGAGGGAAGTAAGATTATGCTGCTGGTATTGATCTCGTTAGGAGGAGTTTCTGGCAACGCTGCTCTAAACGTTCATCAGATTTCCATTTTTCCTTGATGCATAATGGGCATACCCAGTAAGTAGAACTATATTTTACTACAATTAGATTCCAACCATTGCCTCCTCTTCAATAATTGCTTTGACATCAGAAAGGCCCACTACATATTGTAACTATAGCTAAAATGAAGATAGATATCGGGTCTTTCAAAATTAACAGGATACATTATTGAATTAAACACTTGAGTTGTTCTCACTATCCAGAAAGCGGAGGGCAACGGCGTGACAGTAATCTGCCGGAGCCTGGCATCCGTCTGTAGGCTGGTCTGTGTTTGAGGGGGAAAACCTTTTGGATCAAGAGGAGATGTTTGATGGTAAAAGATGAAAGCTTGAATACGACAGAGGAAATTCTCAGGCTCATCAAGCAGAATATCTTATATTGATGGATAACTCCACACCAGAGCATGGCAGAAGGCTGTGAAGACAGACCTGGGCACATCTTTTTCTTGCTTTTAGTTTTTATTACAATACAAATTTCATAACTGACGCAGACACACTTAATTTATGATTTGTTTCTTCTGAGGAAAGTAATACATTTTACCAAATGGTGCCCCGTTGAATTTTATCCATTGATGTTTAGCCTTGAATTTAGGTAAGGCTTAGTGTCTGACTCTCAGGGTAAATTTAAAACTAAAATTTATAATATGATCCTCAGTTTAAAAAAGTAAACTACTACTTATTCCTGTTGATCAAACGCCGGTGGATCATTACAGTTATTGTGATGTCATCTATGAATTTATGTATTGTTATTTAGATTTTCATAAGAACTTCAACAAAAATGTAAAAGAAACACTGGTAGTATGTTGGTAAAGATTCTCAGTCATCCAGGACATGGCGAAACCTGAATGACTCAGAATCTTCACAGCATATTGAGACGCACTTTGGTAAGGATCCCCCAGGAGCACTGTGGGAGTATGAGAAGATGTCAATGAAATTTTCAGACTACAGCAACCACCTATATTTCAGTCTCAAGTCTACAATCAAAGGACATGAAGCAGAATAAATTCTTCGTAAAACGGAGACCAAGCTGCTTAGAGAGAAAGCACTGGAAGTATAACAAGCTATTTTTAGCTGGCAAGTTAGTCAGGCTATCGGCTCTGGTAGAGCTTGCAGTTGGTTAATTTACAGGCAAGTTGCACATACTGTATCTTGCTAACTAAACTTTCAAAACAGCATTACCTTTGTTGAATAAAATACTGTTTTCTTAAGAACTTTTCTGATAATTATTTTTGGTTTATTACTTCTGTTTGCAAGCGCAATAATATATAATCTTCCAGTGTTGCACGTGGCAAAGCTCTGCTGCAGGCTCTCAGAGTGTGTCAGTGGGAGGAGATACTTTTCTTGAGCAAAAACAACACTGCCTTAAATCAGGTACAGAACCTGCCTCGGTAATGATGATGGCGTATCCTTGATTGACACAGAATAAATGTTATGAACCCACAATGATGGAAACCTGCTGTATTAAGTAACAGTGAATGTTTTAAAATAGAAACACCTGATATTTCTGCCAAAGAACTGCACTTTATTGCGTACAATGACATTTGTTTCTGTGGAGTTAATTTTACTCTAAACTGGTGAGTTTTTATAAATTGATCCAGGGTCTTTGCACAAATTTAAAAGTATGTCTCTTTTTTTACATCTATTTTTGAGTAAAGGCTGTTGGTCCAATTTTTCCGCTTTTTTTATTTTTTGAAATAGTAGTCTTTCTTGTCTGCTTCTTTATTTTGAAAACAAAAATAATAATGAGACAAAAAAAAATTCACTCACAAATCTTAGACAAAACAAAATGTGGGAAAACAGAAGAAATACAGGAGGTTAAAAACATAGTAATAGATTTTGAGTTTCTTTGCTTAAAGAAAATACAACTTGATCTATCTTTTTTCTTCAAGACTACTCTCACAGTCTCAATAATGTGCTAGTTGTGTTTATCCTGGTACTCAGTTTTCTTATTTTTGGGTTTAGAATTTCAGCACAGTTAATCACTTTGAGACACATCTTGTTTTCCTTGAGATTTTGGCTTAAGTTTTTTTCCTCTAAGGGGAGCTTAGCCTAAAAGGTTTGAGAACCACTGCATTAAAATGGCCTTAAACTATAAAGCGGCCTGACGGACAAACATAACAATAAACTTTATTACCTTATATTGAAACTACTAACCAGTTCATATGCAACTGGAGCCAGGCTGGTTTATTTTTAACAGCTTTCATGGTCACCTGAAATTAACTTTTCATTGTAAAAGGCAGAGGTGGAAGAGATATATGCCAAGTTCTTTTCTTAAACCTTAGAATACCTTGATATCGATAACTCGGCCAGTTACATTGAAATGTTCAGTCTGTAACACTTGGGGTTTGAAAACACAGAGTCATTGCAGCTACTTGCCCTGCAGATGAATGGCAGCAGATGTTTATGGCTGGTCTTATATTGTGCATCCCTTTGACAGGTTCTGTTTCTAAATTAATGCCACAATAATCAAGTTGTAGAATTCAGCATCAAATCATTTTTAATATTTCATATCTGTTGTACAGTTAGGGTGAAACAAAAGTTGTAGGATTTTTACATATTTATAAAGTTTAAATAACTTAAGAACTTCTTAAAGATCAGGGCCCGTATTCTGAAAGATTCTCCATCCTCTCAGAGAGCTCCTAACTTAGTCTAAAAAGTCTTAGTGAGGAGGTGTGGTTGACCCGGTTGCTAGGTGTGATGCTGTCCTCTAAGAGCTGTGATTGGTTGTTGAAATGGACAAAAACAAATGTGCTGCTAGTAATTACTGCTGAGTAATTAACGGATCATAGAATTTAGATTGGATTAAGAAATTTGTAAATCATGATGATGAAACTTAGCTAAATTAAATTAATTATCACACATCAAAATCTTTGAACCTGATTTACATGCTCATTAGTATTTTGATTTGCTTATTGTTTTGTTTAATGACCATGATGGTCATTGTCCTACTTTATCTATTTCATATTAGTGTGGGCACTCAGCTGTCAACATTTTACCATGATATCCTTCTTGTATAAAGAGGTTTGATTCGGTAAAACAACCAAAACAAAATGGAGACAAAAAGGTGGAGAAAACTGAACTGGACACAGGAGCAGAGCCTGCTAGTGGAGGAGAATACAGGAGTGTTGAAAGGTAGATTTGGTCCCGGGATCACAAAGAAGACACAAACTTATATCCTTGGGAGCACACTGCTGAGCAGATCCATGCATTGCTTCCTCTGCCTTAACGCACCAGCCTGGAATGTGAGCAGCTCTGGTACACGCTGCAATCAGAAGCTAGAGAGGAGATTGCAGCAGATCAGAGAACTTCTCTGCTGCCCGGTGGGTAATGATGACCATTTAGGCTTAGGTTACTGACATCATGTACAATACACCACTTAATACTTATTTACCTCAATTATATCTTCCTTCTATGTTTATAGTGTTTAGATTATTGTACTGTATCTTGTCTAGAGAGTGTATTATGTTCATATATACATTTTTTGACAAGCATTTTACAGTCTGTAAATAATATTTAAATTCTTCTGTACTATATTGTTGTAATTTTTTTCACTCTTCATTCATATTTTTTTGTTTTTATTATTTATTTATCCTTCCTATTATTACCTTACTAGAGATGCACCTTTAACCTGTTCTGTTGAAACAATTAATTTCCTACTAGTGGGATGATAAAGTTAATCTTATCACTATATATATAATTGTATGATTGTTATAGAAGTTTATGTGCTCATTTACTCGACTGTTCAGAGGGTGGATCCCTGTGCAATCAAGCCGGTAGCGTCTTATTAATTCGCTGTTATTCCTTTGTAAGTGTTATCTTACTGAGGGAAAATTGGAAGAAAAATCTTAGGATTTGAGAAATTTCTTAAAATGACATCACTAGGAGCTACTTTTAGTCTTAGCATTCTTTGTGAAAAGGGCTCTAATCATTGTTATAATGTTCTAATATATAAATCTCTAGGAGTGACAGAGGGGCCTATTTTCTGTTCACCATGACTACCTACTGTCACAGAATTAAAAATGTCACTTATTTATAAGTAGCTTTTGCTCTTCAGGCAATTGGAAAAAAAGACATGTAAGCCCCTGCAGACCTCTGAGAGTTTAAGTGGCTGAAACATGATTAACAGCTATGACACACTCCATTAGCTCCAAGGGCTGTTGAATTGTGCTGTCATAGATACCATTGTTGTGTGAGTCACAGATGAGTACTACAGATTTGGTTCTATACAGAGTGAAGAACAAAAATTGTACAAACAGATTTTGAGTATTCTTAACCAACAGATGATTGCTTTAATTTGTATTCTGATCAAAGATTATATATGATGTAAATCATGAGCAAAGTCCACTATGATTTTATAGACTTTGTTGTTGTTTTCTACCGTGTCCTGTCTGGCAGAGTAGCGCTCAGAATTGTTGTCTGACTGCCAAGAAAAAGCCCAACAGATTTACTTTCACAAGTGGAGCATTACAGCTAACGCTTTAAAGCTCTGCTTGATATTCATAAAAAGAAACTTTATTAGAAACTGCTTTGGGATTATTTCAATTGTTACGGACACGGACACAGAAATGGAAAGGAAAAAAAGGAGCATGAAAGAGAGAGAGGGGGGCAAAAAGGAAAAGGGGAGAGAAGGAGAAAAGAATGGAGGAAAGAAAGAAGGATGAAGAGAATACAAGAAAACACCCTGCTTTCTTCTTCACCTGCAGAAACGTTCATATTACCAGCTTTTTTGCCGAAAGGTGCACGGTACTTATGAATGCAAGATGTATTTAGTGGTAAATGTGGCTCAATATAGAACATTTGTTAACACCTGAATCTAAACACCTGTGGGTCTGAGTGTGAGCGCGCATGTGCATACAAGGTTTCTCCATAAAAAAATGCAATAGTGAGTGTGAGGAGCCACAGACCTGCCCCCCTAGACCCAGGACAGATACGGAGGAGATCCGAGCCACAGACATCCAAAAGCCCCCCAGAGCACAGGAACCCCAGGAGTACCACCCCCGGGAATACCGTAACCCCCCCAGAGAGGAGCAGGGGAGAATCCCAGAGGAACCACCCAGCAGCCACAATGCAGAAGCCACAGGGAGCTGCAGTGACGAGCCCACAGGCCCCGCAAGCAGCCGTCTACGCCCGCGCAGATCCAGCCATCGATCCAGAGACCCGAGACCCCAGGACATATCCCTCCCCAAGGAGAGGCCCGACCGAGCCAAGGGGTCCAAGCCCAGGCAAACAGCCACCCGTAGTGAGCCAGCACACATCAAAGCACCCAGCCCCGGATATCGAGAACCACAAGTACACCAGCGGGCAGAGATACCAACCCCCAGCAGGTAGTGTGGCGGGGAGGGAATAGGCCCCACATTCGATGGGGGCCTAAACTGATCCAGGAGAGGGAGCAGCCCAAGACCCAACCTGACACAAAAAACAGGCACACACAATCACAATCACACATTCCCACCATCATGCATACACATAAAAACACACACCCACGCACCCAACGTAAAGAACAACAAAAATAAAACAACAATCAACATCGTACACTCACTCACACTCCCCATATATACTCTATACTCCCAGGTCCAGGTGCCGATACCCCATCCTCATCCGAGGATGTAGACCCCTCTTTATGGTCCAAACAAGTCCACCAACCAGAGCCGCCACAGAATAAAATAGTCCCAACCCCCAATGAATTCCGATCCCAACCCCATGAGCCCTCCACCCCCAATGAACCCGACATGAATCTCCCCACTGGGCCACCCCCAACCAGGACACAGATATCGAACACATGCCCCCGAACCCAAAGGCTTCATCCCCGAAAAGCCGACGAAGCAACACCCATACAGTGCAAGCTCCACACACAGCCCCGCTCCAAGCACCCCCGCCACGTCCCGCCCCCACCACACAGCGCGCCGCAACAGCAAGGCAAGGGCCCTGCGCAATGCTGCCCCAGCCCCCGCCCACAGGCGCAACAGGGCAGACACTGTCAAGCACCGAGGTCACACCAAGACGGGACAAACTCACCTGGCAAGAGGTCCCCTGCCAGCGGCAAGCACTCGGGGCCAGCGTCCCCCACCACGCCCCCACAACCACACAGACACACCACATCACTGCCACTGAAACGATAGCCCAGGTAGAAACATTATCCAGCTCAGCTCTACCTTCGCTGCTCAGCCGATCCAGATGCCGGTGACCCCACATCCCATTAGAGGACACAACCCCCTCACCCCACACGCTAGATTCTGTCTGGATGGATGGATGGATGGACTTTTAGACAATAAAAGGTAAGAAAATCTGAAAGTACAAATACTTTCCCATATTTTTCCATATTTGTCCAGACTGTAAAAGAATCATGTCTAAAAGTTTTTTGACGAAATGTATTCATGCCAGCTTTAATTCTGCTGAATCCCTACAGGAAGTACTCTGCTTGCCAGGTAATCACTCTAAAACAGGGTTGGTAAAAAGATTAATCACTGTAGAAGAACTGTGATCATTTGGGTTCAGCAAAAATTTGGTTTACCAAAAGTATTACAGTAAAGAGCCCCAGAGTATCATATGAAACAGTCACTTATTAAAGAACGCTCAATGAAAACCTTTATTGATTGAGCAGGGTATTTACTGAACTATGACAATTCCTTCTACTATAGAGATGCAGAGCAGTATGAATAAATGGAGAATGCATAGGGAAAGGAAAAAATTAATTAAATTGCAATGGAAACGCAATTGTAAGATATAAAAAGAGAATTTCTTTCCATGTGATGCCTAAAAAGCTATTTTATTTGTCATTGATAGCCCCAAAAAACGCATCACTAGTTGAATTGCTAATACAGTGAGCCACAGCTACAAAGGCGAAAAAGAAAATGACTTGTTCAACTTATAATGCATTGCACTGCTGGGAAAGCCTTGGGCCTTTGGCTGCCAGGACACTGGAGAGAATGGGTTGTTGATTCAAACACAATTGCTCGCTGGGCACTACTTCCTGCTGAAAGATGTACTGCAAATGCAGGCCATTAAGAGTGCTAGGAGAATTAGCACAGGGTCTCTAAGGATAAGCATTTGGTGATTTAAAACTGGTCTGTTTCTCTGCTTTCTGTCTGTTTTACTGAGAGAATAATGGGAGTGGTTGTGAACCTTCAGTCTGTATGGTTTTTAATTTGATTTGTCAAAGTCTCATTTTTGCATCACAAACATCTGACATTTCTTACAGGGGTGTGTATACTTTTCAGAGCCCCTGTAAACGGAGGTCTGTGCAGAATTTGGAGCCTGGGACTGTTAAGGACAACTATTCTGGCTGCCACTCCTCTCCATTAAAGCATATGATAGGAAAAGGAGGCATGAAATAGATTTACTATAGAATAATGCATCTGTTAGGTCAGACCTCTGTTGTCCTCAAAGACAACAATACAAAATACTTACTATTGTCAGTTTGATGGTAACCTTTGCAGACAGATTTGAATGTACTCTTCTGATCATGCTTTAAACCTTTTAATTCAGGAAGGTTTGCTAAAATAAAAAGGCTTATTCGACAAGCATCATAGTGATTCAGGCAGAGCAGCCAGGTATCTTCTTAAAAGTTGTACATCATTTCCCTCTACATGAATCGTGTTTATGAATGTACAGTATTTTCCAAAGAATACTTCTCTGTGGCCTACTTTCTCATTCAGGCACATACACTCTAGTCCATAGCTGTGCAAATCGAGTTTATTTCTTATCTCTGGAGACTGTTTCTTGAAGCTTAATGAATAACTACACACAGACACAGGTTTACAGGTATGCTCAACTGGAAGTGAAGGTGATATGTTCACAAAGGTATTCTGGGCATGATGCTATTTCATCATTATATTTGTACTTTTTGCCATGGATTTGCTCTACTTTCCCACCAAGCCTCCCTGCACAGGGACCACAGATGGAAAAAAAAATGGTGGTTAAGTCTAGACTGATGCATCAAGTCTCCTGTGAGAGTTGTGTTTTTGTGCATGGTTGCTGTAAGATGAATAAACAGGATCACCTAAACCGTGGTGCAGAGAGTGACATAAAATGTATTTGTGTCATCCATGGTAACTATTTCTGGCATGCATGAAACATATATTACAATGGAGAAATTGTATCCTGTGATAGAGTACAATGAAATAGATATATTGTGATAGATGTCAATTAAATCAAAACATGATCCAACGTCAGTGATGTATTTGAAACTTCAATTTAAAAAAGCATATTTACGTACCGTTTCATCATTGCTCTTTCTTTGGTTTCATGGCTTTGTCGAGAGCAATAAAGAAAGTAAAAATCAACAGAAATAAGTGTAAATATATTCTTTGTTTCTGTTGAATAATGAGGACATAACTGCCACAGCAGCACAATAAAGCTACCCTACTGGGAGAAATAACAATAAGCCAAATCAATAAGCAATAAGAAAAACTATTAGGTTAGGCTTAACTGAGAAAATGAATCAAAACCACAGCTGTGAGTTGACAATATTGGTAATTTGCAAACTATAGGGTTTTTAAAAAAGAAATGCAGCAACATTTGCAGCATCTTAAATAGGATTCTGCAAATGTTTTATTCATAGAAGTTTAGTTTGAAGCCAAAAAGGCCCAAAACCTGAAACTACATTGTTGTGAAAAAAAACACAGAGAGAAATAATCAAACAGAAAATGTATTTGCCTCTTTAAGGTTTTAATTCTTTGTCACATTTAAATGTTTCAGATTATGAAATTAATTTTAACATCAAAGAGAATCTGAGTAAATACAAAAAGCAGTTCAGAAGTGATGATTTTATTTTTTAAAGGGAAAGAGCTACCCCAACCAGCCTGGCTTTGTGTGAAAAAGCAATTGCCCCTTAACTTGATGGCAACTGCTGCCTTCAAGCTTTTGCAAAAGGTGGCAATCAGTATTTTCCTTCTCTGTAGAGGAATTTTAGTTCAATCTTCTTTGCAGAGTTGTTTTATTTCAGCCTCATGTCATACCTGCTTGTGTTTTGAGTTCTTGAGTTTGTGTTTTGTTACTTTACCTAGTCTAGTCCTTTGTTTTCTGTCTCCCTGCACCACAAGCCCACACCTGTTATGTGTTTTCCCTTTATTGTCTGTTCACGTGTGTCATTGGTCCCCCCTGCTGTCCAGTTTTGTATTTAAGCTCGTTTGTTTCCTTTGTTCCCCGCTGGTTCCTTATGTGTTGTTTGTGTCTTGTGTGCTCGCCTGGTACCCTGTCCGTGTCCAGCCATGAGCAATAGAGCGTCGTCTTACCTGCAAACTTCGAGCTGCAGGAGTTCTTTCCCACATATTGGTCCAACAGAAACCCACATTATGACACTTCATAGAAGTGGTCTATTTGAGGTAATTCAACAGCATCTTAATTCAGGTCCAAACTTTAACTAGGCCACTTCAAAACCTTTTTTTTTAGCTATTCAGAGGTTGATTTTTTTGGTGGGTTTTGGTTCATGGACCCACAAATAACGACAAGTTGTCTGGGTAGTGAAGCAGCAAAGCAGGCTACCACAAAGTTTGACTGTAGGTATGGTGGGTTTTTTTCTTTTTTCCAGAGTCCCACTTTATTCTAATTTATCTAAAGAATATTTTTCCAAAGGTCTAAAAGATTATCTAGACAGTTTTTTGGCAAATGTGAAACAGAGCTTTATTGTTTTGGTCTGGAGGCTTTTGACCTTGGAACTTTCTGTCCAGTCCCTTTCTTGTTGTTGAATCATAAACATTGACTTTAATTGAGTCACTTGAGGCCTGATGTGGTTTAGATGTTGTTCTGGGTACTTTTGTGACCTCCTGGATGTGTCTTGTATGCACTCTTTGGGAAATTCTGGTAGGGAACTTACTCCTAAGAAGTATTTCCGCATGTGCACTCGATTTGTAGATAGTGACTCTCACTGTGGTTTACAGGAGTCTCAAAGCTTAAATGTTTTGCTACCGTTTCCAGGCCGATAGATGTCAGTTAGTATGTTTCTAATCTGTTCTGGATTTTTTTAGATCAGGTCATGCTGTTTTGTTTTTTGAGATCTTTCAGTTTATTTCACGTTGTGAGACAGGTTCGATTTTAGTGATTTCTTGATTCTACAGGTGAGGCAAAGATCAAATCTGGGGGTAGCCTCTAAAACTGAACCAAATAGTGTGGTTAACAGTTAAGTGATGATTCAACAAGGGAACCGCTGTCAGTGTTTTGAACACAGCATTTTGTATTTACTCAGTACATCTTTCTTTGATAATAAATTTGTTTCATGAGCTGAACATTTCAGTGTGACAAACGCAAAAGCAGAAGAAATCTCTAAAGGGGGAAATACTTTTTCACTGCACTGTAAGCAAATTCTGATGATTAAATCAGAAGTGACCTTTTGAGATCCAATACTGTGGGACTGAAAGAAAGCTACGGGTTTTTCTATCTACCAGTACAGTTTCCCCCTAACTAAATAAATTTTTTGTCTATGTCTTAAACTTACAAACTTTTAAGTTACAGAAACGCCACCTCGAGATGTGGATCAATAACTGGAATTTATTTTTGTAGTTAATATTTATGATTTAGTTTCTAATTAGCCAGCTTTGGCCTTTAATATATACAGATATATAGACCCTTCCATAAGGACATGATGCAGCCACTTGATGGGAAATATTAGTCTGTAGTACAATAGTCAGTAATTCAAGTACTCAGGCATATTGCTAAACTATTTTGTAAAAAGTTCATCTTTTCATCTTTAGAAGTAGCACTCATACATAATTTAGTTCAACTGTCAATCTATGCCACCCTATGCAAACTGAGAGGAATGATTCATTTCTCAACAATGACTAAGGTGCATTAAAATTCATAACGGTTGTATTTTGTAATTGAAAATAATGAAACCTAGAAGTCAAAAATTGAAGCGCCTAATGGAGTTGAGATAGACGTGAATCGACCTCCTGTTTCTCTACACTGAAATAATGCTAGTCAGACCTGCTAGTTTGGGCACCTCTGTTGCCACTGATTTGACCACTACACTCATACTTTTATCTAAAAGATCACATTAGCTGCATTTCAACAGCAGGAACCAAGTAAAATGTTGGGTTTATGCTGTCGGGAGAGAAGTTAAGTAGATTTAGCAAAATCTTGGGTCATAAATTGTGACCCAATTTGTTGGTTTAGAAAAGAGAAAAGAAGGAAGCTCATGATTCTTCCCAGACTGCCATTTTAACCTACACAATTACCTGATCAGACCTCACTGAACCTCTTCCACAGAATGAAATCAGAACTAAGAAGATGGCATAATTATGCTGTATAATTACATTCAAAATATAGTATATGTTTCTGAGGTTATGTTGTATGAGGTTATCAGTAGTAAATCCTTCACCTGAAGTAGAAAAATGTCATACTGCAGTAAGTTTCTAGAGAAGTGAAGAAATCCTGCCTGGTCCCACATTTTGGATGCTTTTAGCGATTTAAAACCATTCAAACTGAAAATGTTAATATCTGGGAAAATTAGTACATATCTACACTGACTAAACTTACAGAGTCCACTTTTAAGTTTCTAAATTTCTCACTGTTTTGCCATTGTTAATGTTACTAAGCTAAAATGACGATAATTGACACTGTCAGGTATATTCATCTGCCTCATCAGCTGCGAGGCATCAGTTTTTTTAGGTTGATGAATACAGCTGACAGTGTCAACCAGTGTAACTTTAGCATGGCGAAGAGGAACGCATGTCGAGAGCGCCAACCTGCTTCTCATCTGTTACCGTGTATTAACTGGTGCCTTATACACACATTAATTTATCCGTTTAATTTAACCATTTAATTCAACTCAGTTTATTTATGTAGCGCTAATTCACAACACATGTCGTCAACACACAGTCCAATGGAATCATACAGACAGATTCCAAGTCAACCACATATTGGTTTACTATTCAAACCAGTAACAACATTTTCTAGCTGCTTGTATCGAGTCACTAAATTATAGCATTCACTCTTCCTGGATGAGCAGTAGCACTTGCATAGTGTATACCTTGCAGCAATCCCTCATACTGAGGTTCCATTCAGTCACAGCAGAAAGGAAAATTCTACTTTAAAAGGAAGAAACCTCCAGCAGAACCAGGTTCAGCGTGAGCAGACATCTGCCACAACTGACTGGAGGTTTGAAAGAGACAGAGCATACACACAAAAAAAAGCACAAAAGCCCTGATCCAGGAGTACAGGGGTTGGACAATGAAACTGAAACACCTGGTTTTAGACCACAATAATTCATTAGTATGGTGTAGGGCCTCCTTTTGCGGCCAATACAGCGTCAATTCGTCTTGGGAATGACATATACAAGTCCTGCACAGTGGTCAGAGGGATTTTAAGCAATTCTTCTTGCAGGATAGAGGCCAGGTCACTACGTGATACTGGTGGAGGAAAACGTTTCCTGACTCGCTCCTCCAAAACACCCCAAAGTGGCTCAATAATATTTGGATCTGGTGACTGTGCAGGCCATGGGAGATGTTCAACTTCACTTTCATGTTCATCAAACCAATCTTTCACCAGTCTTGCTGTGTGTATTGGTGGATTGTCATTCTGATACACGGCACCGCCTTCAGGATACAATGTTTGAACCATTGGATGCACATGGTCCTCAAGAATGGTTCGGTAGTCCTTGGCAGTGACGCGCCCATCTAGCACAAGTATTGGGCCAAGGGAATGCCATGATATGGCAGCCCCAAAAAACATCACTGATCCACCCCATGCTTCACTCTGGGCATGCAACAGTCTGGGTGGTACGCTTCTTTAGGGCTTCTCCACACCGTAACTCTCCCGGATGTGGGGAAAACAGTAAAGGTGGACTCATCAGAGAACAATACATGTTTCATATTGTCCACAGCCCAAGATTTGCGCTCCTTCCACCATTGAAACCGACGTTTGGCATTGGCATGAGTGACCAAAGGTTTGTCTATAGCAGCCCGGCCATGTATTTTGACCCTGTGGAGCTCCCGACTGACAGTTCTGGTGGAAACAGGAGAGTTGAGGTGCACATTTAATTCTGCCGTGATTTGGGCAGCCATGGTTTTATGTTTTTTGGATACAATCCGGGTTAGCACCCGAACATCCCTTTCAGAAAGCTTCCTCTTGCGTCCACAGTTAATCCTGTGGTTCGTCCTTCTTGGTGGTATGCTGATATTACCCTGGATACCGTGGCTCTTGATACATCACAAAGACTTGCTGTCTTGGTCACAGATGCGCCAGCAAGACGCGCACCAACAATTTGTCCTCTTTTGAACTCTGGTATGTCACCCATAATGTTGTGTGCATTTCAATATTTTGAGCAAAACTGTGCTCTTACCCTGCTAATTGAATCTTCACACTCTGCTCTTACTGGTGCAATGTGCAGTCAATGAAGACTGGCTACCAGGCTGGTCCAATTTAGCCATGAAACCTCCCACACTAAAATGACAGGTGTTTCAGTTTCATTGTCCAGCCCCTGTACTTTCTATGTTACAGATAAGTAAAAAGTTAATGGTAGTAGTAGCTCCTGTGGTGGCTTCATCTAGGAGAGAAATACAGCTAAGTAGATGAGCTCTGAGCCAGTTTTCAAGTCTATAGGATGAAAGAGAGCACGCACACTTATTCACAGTAAAAGCCTGTAGCTATGTCTAGGAGAGACAGGGTAAAACATGGAAAGATACGGCCAAGTGTATTGTCTATAAAAAATGAACTTTAAGTTATTGGCAGTGGTAGCCCAGCCGCTGTCCCATCCAGTAAGGGGTCACAGCTCAATATTAGACATGTGGTGCTGAAGTTCGTGCAGACAGGATGGATCGGCACCATGCCTGATAGTGTTGGCCAATGTCTGTTGCCCTAAACACAGACAGTGTTCAGGAGAAAACAACAAATAACATCAGTCTCTTATGAAAGTGCAGATATTTAATATCCGCTACTAAAGGACAAAAGCATTTTAAACTTGAGGTGTTCTAACTTGCTAAAATCAGCTAAAACAAGGAGCCAGTCTGACAGCTGTTAGTTTCCGACGTTCTGAGGATTTCTTCACGTTTCGACCAACTCACTGCGATATCTGTCTACTTCAGGTGAGAGACCTACTGATAATGAAAATTCACGGAACCTCACTTCAAACGATCCAATCTATCTTTTTCATGTCAGTAGGTTGTGTTAATGATTCACTAACGAATGAGTCAGCTCACTAAACATTAGCTTTTTGACTGCTTAGTAGTTTGCACAAGCTAGCACTAGCTGTTTTGTCATTTACACTTTAACCTGGCTTATTATAAACTGGGTAAACTCAATGCTGACAGGCAATATTTAACAGAGCAAGCATGAATTTTGTTATTACAGTTCAATGGCTTGTCAGTAAAGGTCTTATTGAATGTTAGGAGGTTGCTGTTTACTTTATAATTCTGATCATTTTAATGCTAAAATAGATTAAAGATAAAAAAAAAATACTAAATTTTAACCAAAATATAAGCTGCTTTTATGGCATCATAGTTTAACATATATCATTTTAACCCATTAACAACCCAACCCGGTATGCTGATTCAAACCCCGGTGAGCAAAATAATCCAAGCTAGGATGTTTTTACCCAGCCGTTTTGAGAATCAATAGTATTGGATGTAGTTATGTTGAATTAATGCAAATTTTTCAAATTAACGGATGACAGCCCTGTGTTCACAACTTTACTGGTAAAAGCAACCAACTTCATGTCTTAAAGCTACGTTTTTATATAGGATTTGTTTTCTGTTTTTGTTGAACAAATACTAAATCATTACAGGAGCCACAGCAGGGTTAAACTCTTAAAAGCAGACTTTCCAGACTGTTTCCAGTCCATACAGAGCTGGCAGGCTTCATTTCTGGTGTGAAAGAATTAGACCACTGCATGTCCACCGCAGCTCCGCCCATTTTTTCCTTATGCTTTGTGTGCTTGACTTCATGTCAATCCTCCTACCCACATCCTTCCTCAATCCCCTGTCAATCACTTCCCACACCTCACAGACTTGCTTTCTTCGCCTCCTGTCTTCTCTGTCTCGTTTTCTCCCTCCCAGAATCAGCCTGGTTCTAAAAGCTTCAGCCTGTCAGAGTGGCAGAGAAATCCGTTACTTATCACCAAAAGGACACAGGAAATGCAGTGATATGTCACTCTGGCATACAAAAAAAGCCTCGGCTGCATTAGTTCTGCAACCTGCAAAAACAAAACACAAACAAGGGAATGCATACTTTATGACTTTTAAATGAAGTTAAAGAGCACCCAATGCTGCATTGCTTCTTTTATTATAAATATTAATTACGGATAGGTTTCAGATGGAGTCTAACAGAGTTGGGGTCAATTATAGTTTGAAACAGGCATCAAGGGAATTCTGCCAGCATTACTATCCTGACAAAGAACAGGAGCATCATCTCCCTGGCCTCTTTTTGTACTCATATCCTCCTATTCCTATGTTAAGCAGCTTATACTGTGTGTGTGTGTGTGTGTGTGTGTGTGTGTGTGTGTGTGTGTGTGTGTGTGTGTGTGTGTGTGTGTGGTGTGTGTGTGTGCGTGTGTGCGTGTGTTCCTGTCTTGGCATCACAGTGAGAACCATTTTCCCGATTTCACCATCAAATTGAGGACCGTTGGTACCAAAGTGAGGACATTTTGCTGGTCCTCACAACCTATTTTGCTAATGGTTAGGTTTAGGACTAAGGTATGATTGAGTTTAGGTTAAGGTTAGGGTTAGGCATGCACTGGTAATGGTTAGGTTTAGGGTTATTGTCAGAGTTAGGGCATAGAAAGGGTTGAAAATGACTGAAAATGAATGGAAGTCAATGGGAGTCAACACATGGTCCTCACTACATATAGCAAAACAAGAGTGTGTGTGTGTGTGTGTGTGTGTGTGTGTGTGTGTGTGTGTGTGTGTGTGTGTGTGTGTGTGTGTCTGTCATTATTTTTAGATTTTCACCCATCAGCTCCTTCGCCTGGAGTCTACCTTGGTGGGGCACTTTGCTGCTCACGACTGTTGTTTAGCTTCTTCCTCCCAAGAAATTTGCAATTCAGATGAGCGTAGGAAGAGAAGAGCGGGAAGGTAGCACCTGGTGCCTTGCACACCGATGATGAATGTGTAGAACTTTGGCCTAAAGGAGGAGTCCAAGCCAAATGGATCGATTGAGTAAGCGCAGCAGAGGAAAAAAAGGGTTCTGGAGGTCAGCAGAGCCACCGGTCTCTGTGTTTTACTGCTAACAGGATGATTGAAAGCTCACTCTCACAAGTTCTAAGGAGAATTTAAGACTGTTTTTACAATCTACCGAAGCATAGTGTCACCCTTTCTTTGCCCCTGGCCTTGGTTCATGCCATTAAGACTTCTGGATTGAAGTCTTGGCAGGGAAGGCAAAGAGTATTTTTTAGCTAGCCACCTTATTTTTATGTCCTTTCTGTATTTGCAGGGGTACGTTGCATTAAAAACGTATATTTTTGTTAAAAGTAAAATGCTGAACAAAGTTTAGAGTCATAAACTCCCTGGATAGTTTTCTCTACTTTATTTAACATTTACCTTTTCTAGAGTATTTGCCGGTTCTTATAAAGTTATAAAAGTCATTTTTAGGCCTTAGAAAGTTTTAAATATGTCCAAATTTTCCATACTAGATCTCAAAATACTTTAATTATGTTATAAAGTTTTTCGATTTTCATTGTTGGAGAAATGCACTGATTTCTATCAGTGATTCTGCATGTCTTAGTTTTAGGTGAGGTAGCGAGGGTTACTGTGCTTTGAGACATATACAAGGCCTGGACATTCAGAACACCCCGCGAACCCTCAGAAGAAGGGTTCGCATAGCGACACACAGGGCAGACAACCATTCACACACACACTCATCCCTAAAGGCAAATTAGAGTAACCTTTAACCCAACAGTCATGTTTATGGGCTATGGGAGGAAGCTGGAGAACCTGGTGAGAACCCATGCGTGTGGAGAACATGCAAACTCCATGCAGAAAGAGCCCCAGATCAAGTTTCGAAACCAGGCCTGGGATGCAAGACAACAGTGCTAACTACTGTGCCACCATGCAGTCCTGCTGGGACATACACAACATATTTTAACTCTAGCTTTTCTGTCTGCCCACTCCTTGAGTTCAGAAGTAGTTGATATTTGTCGACTACTTTATAGGGAAATGAGGTTTGACTCTCTATTTGCACATTTTAGTTTACAGCTTAGAAATTGAGTCTGACTGCAGTCTCTGGTCCTTTAAACACCTAAAGTAATGTCAACGTATTTTCCTAACGACAAACAAGGCAACATTATTAATTGCAAAAGGCATTTATTTGTCATAGTGATGTGAACAAGCAAGTGATGAATATTACATCCTCTGAATTCCCTGTTCTATGTATAGACTAGGCTTTAAAACAAAACTGGGCCTCACTCCACATTTCCATATCGTACTGAGTTGTCAGAGCATGTGAAGTTTGATTTGCCTAATAAATGTGCTGCAGGGCTCAAATGCAGAATTTCTTCAAAAGCCAGTGGAAAAACCGTGATAGGGACCAAAAGGGACAGAAGAGCCTGTCAAACTGTCGGCTTGTACGCCAGTCAATTTTTCTTGGCCTTTAATGCTAAATAGGAAAAAGAAAGCGGGCGAGTTTCAGCCAAATCATGTGCAATGAACTGAAGATCCTAGATGAACTCTGTAAAACAAACGCAGCTTCCAGCAGAGGAGGTTTTTTTTTCAAAGAATCACAATTTTATCTTAAAAAGAATAGGACTGTGACACAGATGACTGGAAATAGACTTTTCCTTTAAAAAAAAACAAATTTTTTAATCTTTATACAGACATAAGTGGATCACCATATTAAAGTTAATACTCTTGTAAAACACTCAAGCATTAAAAATGGAAGGTTAAACAGGCAAAATCTCACTGTTTTAATCATGTAAATCTGACCAGATTTTATGTGATAGTGCAAGTTTCTGCTTTCAAATTTGGTGGTGTGCATTCGTATTTAGCTGCCCTGAGTCAATATTTTTCTTCAATTGTGTTGTGACAGATTAGAGGTTGGTCTGGACTTTGACTGGGCCATTCTAACACATTATTATGCTTTGATCTCTTGCTGGAAAGTGAACCACCACCCACTGCATGATGCTGCCTCCATTTTACCTAAAGGCCAAAACATTCCGTATTAGTTTCATCCTCACAAAGCCCATTCTTTCAAACGTTTTGCTGTGACCCCTAAATGCCTTGTGAAAAGATGGAAATGAGACATAATTCTTTTAACAGTGACTTTCTTCTTGTCACTCTTCCATTAAGGCCAGATTTGTAGACTGAGCTGTGGATTTCTGCAGCTCCTCCAGTGTTACAATCGGTCTCTTGGTGGCTTCGAACGAGATCCCGGATACAAGCGGCTGAAATGAGCTTCCTCTGTAGGGTTGCCGGGCACTCCCTTAGAGGTGGGGTGAGGAGCTCGGACATCCGGGAGGGGTTCGGAGTAGAGCCGCTGCTCCTCCACATCAAGAGGAGCCAGTTGAGGTGGCTCGGGCATCTATACCAGATGCCTCCTGGACACCTTCCTCGGGAGGTGTTCCAGGCACGTCCCACCGGGAATAGGCCCAGGGAACGGCCCAGGACACGCTTGAGGGACTATGCCTCTCGGCTGGCCTGGGAACGCCTTGGGCTCCCCCCGGAGGAGCTGGAGGAGGTGTCTGGGGAGAGGGACGTCTGGGTGTCTCTGCTGAGTCTGCTGCCCCCAAATATTACCATGTAAATAAAAACAGGAAAAACAAAAAAACACGTTAAAACCAGGCCGAGTTAAATAATTCTAAGAATATCTACTTTAAAAAATAAAAATAAATAAATAAAGAAGGCCTGTACCAGGGTATAGTTCATTAAAGGGGAAAGTGTCTCTACATCTTGCTCAATAATAGCTGCAGGAACAAAGCTGTTTTTATAGCATTGTGTTCTGCATTTCAGGACATTTCTCTGAAGAGAAAATGATGAAACTCGCTTTGTAAAGAATGGGAGACATTTAAATAAATAAAAAATTCTCCTGCTGGTAAATATCATTTATTGGAGTCATAAAACCACATTTCTCAACAGTAGGCTATGAGTAGATTAAAAAAATTACTCAAAATCATCAGCTGTCAATATAGTACAAAACACCTCCAAGGCAGGAAGTCGCATGATCGGAACAACACAACCCGTGGTAAACGATTACATTTCATACCTTGATTTTTCAGGCATGAAATGAGCAAAACGACAAAGGTCTGGAACAGCGATGGGGTGAAACAATAAGCACCAGTAAAATGAGCTCAAACAAGTTCATCAATAGGACAAATCGATGATTTAAAACTAATTGTTATCTAGACTAACAATCAAACATACCCGTTTTTCTTTTACTTTGTGACCAAGTTGACAAATTGAAAATTTGCTTGTCTCTGTGAGCTTGGTTTAGCTAGATGTTGTGACTAGGAATCTGAAAATATTATTTAATATTTAATATTAATAATTTAATATTTTATCAAATAATATTTCGGTCTGTTAAGGGTTGTCCTGTGAATACCAGCCTAGTAAGGCGGTGGTAATAGGACAAAATCAAAAGGGTGGGCCTAGCTCTGACATTATTGAATAGCAAAAACTCTGCACACACATGGAATGAATTCACACAATTTCTTAAAATACAAGAATTTATTAACAAAAATAAGTCAACTCAAAGTCAAACATATTTCAATCAACAAACTCTTTACTATGCTAAAACAATCCAACTAAACTACCAAGCAGAATGAAAGAATAAGGAAGACTAATGGGCTATGTACAATATAAACAAGTTGGTTAAAGATGGTTGAAAACCATGATGCAACATTACCATGCAATGTTAAATGTTTGACTGACCTGATGACAGCTAGTGCTCCAACCCTGTTCACAGATGCTCTTGTTTTGAAGTGACTGGAAGAAGCGGCAACACATTTGCAGGCGAATTTCTGCAGGCGAATTTCTGCAGGTGAATTTTTGCAGGCGAATTTCTGCAGGTGAATTTTTTCAGGCGAATTCTTGCAGGTGAATTTTTGCTGGCAAATTTCAAGTACAAAAAAAAATTCACATACATAATTGCACAGGATAAAACTTCAGTGTCATAAATTCAATCTCTAAAAAATTTCTGATTCTAATGAGAATATTTTACTTCCATAATTATTTACTGGATTGAAAACTAACAACCTTTCTGGGTAAGTATTCTTTAGCAGGCAAGCATGTGTCCTAAGCTGTTAGGAGTTAAAGATAACAAAAGAAGCTGATAGCTTAGCACCAGAATCAAACACACACCTTTAAAAATACCGTCAATAAAAGGGTTAAAATGCATAAGCGCGGACGGCGCGTTATGATCAATCTTCTGTGTTAAAATCACCCCTTTAAATAAAGTTTGTCTTAACTTTAAAAACACACAAACACAGAACACAAAACTGAGCACGTGTGCTGCAGATAGCCTGCTAGCACCAAGATAGCTGAGTTCAACAAAAAAAAAAAAACTTCATAAAATGAAAACGTTCAGATCATTTCATCCTAAATCTCTCTGCCCAAACCCTAACCTCATTTGAAACGTGTTGAGGAGGAGATGTCCCGGCGACGAAGACGTTTGATGAAAGCTCTGTGAACAAAGGGTTAGCTTCCAGCTAACCTCCGGAGCAGTGACTGGGGGGCCGCCGACCAAACTGCACGTTACCATGGTGATGCGGCTACTGTTGTCCTTCTTTCAGACTGGGAAAACCGCTCCACTCGGCTTCGTAGAGACAGCGTCTCTGCAGGGAATTGCAGGGAATGCAGGGTATTTATGAATGAATACCGGGTACACAAACAGTGATTCATTCGTACTTAACTTGTGCATATGATCGATGATCATATAACACCCTTGAATCCAGTTTGAAGAGTTTATGTCTGTTTGCCAGCAAAGAGACATTAGCGCGCTGTCTCTCCGGCCAGCCTCGCATGGAGTCCGGGTGGAAGAGATTGGACCATTGGAAAGGTGAGGGTTTTATACGGCCAGTGGCATCATGGGTAGTCCGCTGTTACCCCCCCTTTTCCAAATGTTGGAAGTAGATTAAATGCAATTTATTTTGAAAGTTCCAGAAAAGTTTGTACCGGAGTTTTCATGTTGAAATCCATGGCTGTGGGTCCCAACATAGAGAACAAACACTACAGTATCAGGTGTGTAGAAAGGCAACGCTGGATCATTATGTAGTCTGAGTTGCTTAGTGTCATGCTTCATTGAAACACAAGGTGATGAGTGTTAACATGGTCTTCACAACAATATGCACAATACTACTCTTAGGCCAGTTAAGAGGCTTGAACACTGATAATTAGAGCATCTTGCTAACATGAATGAGTGCTTTAGGATTTAAGCCAGACTAGTGAAATTTAAGTTGTACAGAGTTATTGATTCTGATTAACATTAGTTAGGCTCACAAATGTTTTTCTCTTGTTAAATGCTTTTGTCTTCCGTAGTTTTAAGTACTCATCCCACAACAAGTTAGAGGCATGTAAAATACTCAAACCTGTGTACTTATTTAACAGAGTATGAACCTACTAACTGTTACGGAAACAGTAAATTAACATGATGTGATCACATCATGTGATTACAGTATGTTGAAAAGAGCAGCAGGGGAGAGGGGGTATTGTTATAGTAATGGTAGTGTTTTATTTCTCATTCCTACTGTAAGTACTGGTCTCCTCAATAACAGAGGCTGGAGAGGGCATACCAGTTTGGTTGCTGTTGGTCTAATACAAACTTTCAGTTTTGTCTGCCTCTTAACCAGTTAAATTTTCGTTCCATCAGTCTGACATGGTAAACAGCTGTGCAATTGACATAAGATAGAGGGTAGACAGTTAGCCAACAGTGGATAAAATGACACAATTATGGCAAACATTTGAGAAGTAAATATAAAGATGCTGCCGCTAAAATACTAAAAATGTAAAAAGACAAACTTTCCGGTTATGCTGTTCTGAGCAGGCATTGTATTCCTCTGTAAGATGCAGCTGATGTAAAATGCTTTCAAAATGGGATGAAGCACCTGTGTCTCCCTACAGCTGTATACCTGACCCTGTCATCTGCTCATCCAGCTGCTTCTCATGAACACTCTGGTGTGGTGTACATCCAAAAAACCCCATCAGTCACACCACAACAGATCATTCAAGCTGCCTGAGAAGGGTCGCCTTTTATTCTGCTCTTGCCTTCTTTACCAGGTCTGAGCACCATCTGCTCCCCCCCTATGACGTTTTCCCTTGTCTGACCACCTTTCGACCTGCAACATCCTGTTTTAAGGAGCTGCATTAGGAGGCCAGATCTGATATCTACTGTTGCAAAAAAATCCCCTTACAAACTATATTTTAGGGGAAGTGCAAAGAAGCGATTTAATACTGAATAGAATAAAATAAATGTTTCCTTTGTTGCATAAGCAGTGATCACAGAAAAACATGGCCGCATTTTTTGTGCTTCCTACTCTCACTATTACTATTCCTTTAACTGTTCCCTGTTGTTTTATTGGGAGACTGTATGAAGATCTGATTCAAATTAAGAAACAGTCTAGGACTAATTTCTAACTTTAACACTCTTTTTTTTATGCAGTGAGCTGTGTTGGAAGTTGTAGAATGCTTGACATTCAAATGCTGATGTCTGTTTCAATATAACAAGCAGCAGAAGTGCCAGCAGAATTAAGGACATATTGATGAAGGACACCATCAGGTCCATCGAGATGAAGGGCGTGGTCTAATCAGACAGACACAGTGAGTTTTAGCAGCACTTTTAACTAATTTGATTTCATGCCTAACTTAAGTGCCTTATTCCCACACTAAAACCCTTTTAACCACTGCAAGATTCTTCAACTTATTCCCCAGTTCAAATGCTTTAGTTCTTAAGTAGTAGGATGGTTTAAGCTGTTCCACTATAATGAATGTATTGAATATGATTAAAATTGGTGTTAAAACAGTAGTTGAATAAAGTTAAAATACATACATGTGCAGGTAGAGGATGCCACATAATATACACCACTGTATCTTACCACAGTTTTTAAATTATCAACTAGAAATATAAAGATACATACAGCTCACAAGAAGAGAAAAAACATGAAGCAAGACATGATGAGATTTTAATGAAATTTCTGGGAAAACAAAAAAATTGTATTTTTCATTTTTACAAATATGGTCCACTTGCACTATAGGGACCTTTTCCAGAAACCAGGGCAGATACATAAGATAATTAGATATATGAAAAATAACTTGAAAACATCAGTTGTCAATATAGAATGCCCCCTAGGGGGGGTACAAACTGACGCATGGTTGCTACACAACATCCTTCTCATAACAGAAAAAGACAGGTAAAAAAACAACAAAAGTTCTAAGGAACGAAAGGGTACAAGGGCAAAATGAGCAGCACCTGCTGGAGACTTCTTTTGGACTTTGACCAAGTGTTGTTAGCCAGGTGGCAGAGAGGTTTTAATTAACCAATTTTATCATAATATGCATGTGTTGGGGGGTTTTGAGTTCGAGTTCTGTCTGCTTTCTCTGCACTGCCATGTTCTACAGTTGCTGTTATTTCGGTTCATCAATGCTGTTTAGATTCATCATTTCATCCTTGTGTTTAGATTACTTTTTGTATTCCTCTGTTAGATATGTTATGTCCTTGTAAATCTGGTTCCTCCCTGTTTATGTTCCTTAGTCAGTTTCATCGTTACCCATTTCTGTTCACTAATGCCTGGTTCACACAGCATGATTTTGATGCCGATATGTGACCCAATCTTCCCCTTCCGATCTGCCCCGATTACCATGATAGCCCTTATCTTAGATAATCTTAGGAGACATTCCTGCTGTGTGTGGTGTGTTAAGAGTGATCTAGTCTGCTCAGAAGCACGTCAGGAACGCTCCGACCTCAAATTAGGGATATTCAACATGTTGGATTGTCTTGGCCTGATATCCTACCTTGTGGGGTGTTCCCAATATAGCCAATCAGAAAGCAAAGAAGCAGGCATTAGATGTTTTGTTGTTCCCTTGGATTCTCTGCTGATTAGCCTTCCCCCTAATTAGCTCCTCTGTTCAGTGGTCCATTCTCCGCCTTTCCTCAGCATTTATACTCTCTGATTTTCATTGTTCTCCACTGGTTCCTCCTGTTTGCTGCCTGCTCTCATGTCCGTTTATTCTTTCAACCCCCTGCCCATGTCTCACACCTGCCTGTGTTTCATTGCCTGGTCATCCCAGTAAGTTTATTTATCATTAAACCTGTCATCTCCTAATATACTCTGCATTTGGGTCCTTCCTCGGCTAAATATGACCCAATTCTATCAGAACAACAGAGAGACTCAAAATACATTTCCTTTCATACTTCAAAATAAGAGTCTCAATCACAGATCTGACAAGTGGTATAAATTTGAAGTAGTCACCTTGATATTCAGGTTCCGTATTAAAAGCTGGCAGCAACTAAATAACACTTTGTAACACAGATTTAACTTTGGGGAGAAATATTTTGGCATTCTCATATTGCAAAATCTACACCTTATTCCTAGATAAAACAGTTGAACTGGATATCATAAAATGCTATACTTTTCGGCCTTTGCTGATATACTGAGAGAACTAGCATTTTCTGGTGTATCAGACAGTATAAGAACTTGATTTATTTTGCTTGGCATGGCCCTGGACTGATAATGTTTCCCCAACAGGTCCAACAACTGGCTTTGTCCGCTGCAGCAAGAAGCAGCCAAATTAACCATATGTCATCCAAGCAGTTCAGAAGATGGAGCAAAATTAAATAAAACATGGGAAGAAAACAAATGTGTATAAGAAACGAGAGTATCTATGTTTAATACAGTATATTTGTTGGTTGGTCAGCCTGATAGAATAATCATATATTTGAGAATTTCCAACAAGTTGAAAACTGTCCCTGTCAAAAACAAAAAGAAAAAAATATGTCAGAGTCGTGTTTCTAAAAAACTTTTCTGCATCCCAAAAAGGTCACTGACATTTCTCCAGTCTGGGTCTGGGAAAACTGTTTTTACATTTTTTGACAAGAGTGAGTCCGACACCATGACAGAAGACTTGAGTGTCACAGCATAACAGAAACTAACTTTGAGTCGAGAGCAGCTGTCTGGTTACACCTTAAGTCTCTATGAGCTGATGCCACATCGACACTATAGAAAACAAACTATTAAGGCTTAAACAGACATCCTCAACATTTTTCTGCAAACTAATAACGTAATCTAGTCTGAATATTTATTCTAATTCTTTGAGACTTTTTCCACATATCCCATTCAGTCAGTCTTCTTGAGCTAGGCTAAAAATAAGTTTAGAATGAGATACCATTCTTCTTTTTGACATTTCAGCAGCTCAGGGATACTCAAAAGTACTAAACAAGAAAAAGTTTTTTAGCAACCTGATTATCTCAATGGCTTTGCTGATCTTTTGATCATTCTGTTCTAATTTCTGCATTCTTCAAGCCTCCAAAAGAAAATATATTACTCATATTAGTTTTTTAGGTTATGCAGAACATCTCCCTCTGGGAGATCCCTGACTTTTTTCTTCCATAAGAGGAGCTGCTGCAGGTTGATGGGCTTTGTACATTAGTTCCTCTGTTTTGCACTGCTTTTATCAATGCAGTTAGGTTCACAAAAGAAACCACTAACACAGCAATGTTATGACTGAACAATGCTGTGCAACAGGGTTATGACTTTATGAAGTTAACTTGTTACCGCACCACATTTGTTTTATTTGTTCGTGTTTTTTGGAAACATTCCAACTGTGGAATCCAAACAAGGACCATTGATGGTAAGTGGGTAACTCCTTCCACTAGGGGGCAGTGGCCACCGAGATCTTACTCTTACTGTGGCAGGATGCACCCGTCACAAAAATTTTCAGTAAAAAAGCATAACCAATGATTCTGGCACAGCAGCTACACTTGTGTGGAGTCACTCAAAGTCCATCGAAAGGTATAACTGCAACTAATTTCAACAGATTCTGCTGATGCCGATATTTGAGTTTTTTTTTTTACTTTTAAAGCAACAGGAGGGAAGAGAAGAAGAAAACCAGCTGAATTTAAAGTAAAACATCTCTGTGTTCTAGCCATAAACTGGTGATCATTTCACATCCTTTATACTGTGAAAGTGAATTTAATCATATCAGAATCAGATGAAGCTTGACACATATTTGAGATATTTCATAAATAAAACCTTGCAAATGTATAGGCTACCAAAGAAGCATTAACCCCGCACAGACAATAGCAGGGTTCTCGCCAGAGCATTTAAGCGTAGCAGGTTGCTACGCTGAAAATTGTCGCCACTACGCTGAAAGCGGTGGTTTTTATGTCAGCTGTAGCGCATGCGCTGAGTCTGCTCCTGCTTCCTTTCACCCTATGCCACCTCTAACGGTAAAGCTTTCTAAAATAATGTCAGCTTCGAAGGGTGGGTATAAATGGCATCGTATCATGACGGGCCTGCAGAAGAAACCCCCGCCACGCTCATAAAAATTTCTGGTGAGAACCTTGAACAGCAGCAGTTTGTAATTTAGCATCTGCTGCTTAACAAAGCTGGCACAGAACTTCTATAAAAGTAGCCATCCCTGGTGTAGAAATGGGTATGCCAGAATAATTCAGCGGTGGTACAAGTTAGTAGGATTGTTGCTAGACAAAATCACATTTAAAAGACAGCTAACTCTCTGTGAAAGTCCTTTCTGTTTAAGTGGACTACAGTTTAAGCAGTGTGTTGCCCAAGAACATGTCCCCACATGGTGGGGCTGACCTTCCAACCAGAGGATAACATATTAATGACTTACTGGAGCCATCAAATATGCTATTAAATCACCTCCAGAGCTGCTTTGCTTGCTTCATAATGTGGAGTTATTTTAAAATATGTAACAGCCATCGCTAAAGACAGAATTTATACTGTCTGCTCAGTCAGCCAGTAAGAGGACCCTTACAAATGACCAAGTTTGAGTTTTCCTTTTAAAATGGTAGTTTAGTTTACGTAAGATACAACTTCAGCATCAAGAAAGAGGAACATGATGACAGATAAGTATTAAGAGTGGTATACATGAAGCAAGCAGCAGAGAACAAGACTCATCACAATATTCTGAGGACCACAGCATGCTGCTGTATATTGTGTATATGGGACTTTTTTTTAAACATGTCCTGTCCGGCATCCGGCAGAGTAGAATGCAGAATTGTTGTCTGAGTGCCAAGAAGAAGCCCAAGAGATTTACTTTCACAAGTGGAGCAATATGGCTAATGCTATAATGCTCCGCTTCATATACATATAGAAAAAAAACCTTATTAGAAACTGCTTTGGGGAGATGGAAACGAAAAGGGAAAAATAAAGGAAGCAAGAAAGGGACAGAGGTCGGGCAAAAAGGAAGAAGGGAGAGAAGCAGAAAAGAATTGAGGAGCGAAAGAGAGGGTATGCAAGATAACACCCTGGAAGACTGCTTCTACACCAACAGCAATGCGACCAAAGATTGCACGATACTAATAATTGCAAGATGTATTTAGTGGCAACTGCAGCTCAATATAGAACATCTGTATATCTATTAAAACATGAATCTAAACACCTGTAGGTTAAAGTGTGCGCACATTTGTTTATAAAAGATTTTTCCATAAAAATATGCAATAGCGGGTGTGAGGAGCCACAGACCTGCCCCATAGGACCCAAGAGAGACACGGAGGAGATCTGAGCCACAGACATCCAAAGGTCCCTCAGAGCACGGGAACCCCGGGAGGACCACTGCTGGGACTACCGCACCCAGCCTCTGCCCACAGTGCAACAGAGCAGACACCAATGAGCACGGTACTCACAACGGACCCCCCTACCCCACAACAAGATGGGACAAACTCACCCGCCATGCAGTCCCCTGCTGGCGACACACACCCAGGGCTAACAGCACCCACCATGCCTCTGCAGCCACACAAACACACCACATCACTGCCACTGCAACGACAGCCCAGGGAGAAACACCAACCAGCTCAGCTCCACCGTCACTGCTAAGCCAATCCCAATGCCAGCGACCACACATCCAAAAAGAGAACACAACCCCCCCCACCCCCCCCACACACACACACCGCAACCCCTCCACGCCCACCTGTAGCCCATCACCTCGACACCCCACACCGGACACGACAGCCAGCTGAACAGCACACCGCCATATATGGGTGTTTTTGAGGTGTGTGTGTTTGTGAGAGTGTGTGTGTGTGTGTGTGTTTGTGTGTCACTTATTGTCGTGAAGAGAGTTTGACTGTCACATCACCTAATAGTTTTATGGGCCAAAAAAAACAGTTGATGTGCTGATCTAATGCTGATGCATGCAAACGTCCTCTAACATTACACACACACACAACCACAGCATAGCAGAAAAGCTAGTTCTTTAATCTTTTCCAGCACAGAGACCAAATGACTCCATCTCTACATTATTCATCCAATGAGCTCCCCATACAGTGAAAATTCATCCTCTTTGGTTCTGGTTCATATGTGGATGTTGGAGCATAAAAACACGCTGGCTCACTCGCTTGCGTACACTCACTGGATGGGAAGGAGACGTGAGAGAAACCTACTCCAGTCACCCCGGTGTTTTTATTAATGAGGTGGTTCCTCTACGTCTGATCTTGCATTTGTTGCTCAGGTGCAAACAAATAAAAACATTTTAGCAAAAAAAATAAATAAACTTCTACCCAAAGAAAGGGTAAATGTGTGTAACACAAACCCTCATATGTATTCACTACATATTTCTGTTCAAAATAATTTGTTCATTTTGCAGTCAATTAAAAGGATCAAAACAGTTTGTTTTTTTCCTACCAGTGTAGTTCCCCTTTCCATTTCTTCCTGGTACTTCCTTTTACCAGTTTGAAGATTCAAATCCAAGTGAGATCTTACACACAAGTAAATCATGCAGTCCAGAAATGTTATGCTGACCTGGAAAGCAACAAACTCATTTAAGGGGTGAATGCTGACCAGAGGTTAATGATTAAAAAAAAATGCTATAAAACTGTGCTTTAACTGGTGTAATGTTGCATTCAGCTCAAAAGATGAGATGATTCAATATACTGGGCTCACAATAATAAGACAAGATAAAATTGTAATACCCCCATCACACTATTATTAGTGGTGTTGGAAGACATGGTGTCAGAAAGAAAGGCTCCAACATTGCCTTCCTAAGTATTCAACATTGTAGCAAATATTATTTAATTACCAAATAACCCAGGCTGCCACAGATTTTTTTGAACATGAACACAATACCTCCCAAAAATCATGTTTACCGCACATACAGTAGGTACCACTTCCAGAGAATCAACACAAAGCAGTGAGGGATGCGTTACACAAAAAGGATGAGGACAAGCAGCCATGTATGAGATCAGAAGTGCCAAGCTTCAACATTAAAAACAAAATTTCATAGTTATAATCTTGAAGTAGCGTGGAATTACATGAAAACTATGAATGGACTAAACAATGAGAGAAGCAGATGTCGGGGATTCTGAGGATCAGCTGGGGCTTGCAAATGCAATGAATGATTTTTAATTATGTTTCAGTGGGAAATTGAAGTCTAGAAACATATATGAGGATGTTTTTGGAGCACTGGAAAGTTTTCAGCTGGTGGCATTGACCCTGTTTTGTTATGAAATGCTTTGAGAAACTGGTCAAGACATTTTGACTGATATAGTAAGGTGCTAGCTTGAGCCATTGCAGTTGTTTATCAGGCAAACAGATTGAAGGACACTACTGTTACTCTTTTTAATTATCTGCTCAAGCATCTTGGGGGCACAGAAACACATGCAAGGCTTTTATTTGTGGATTTTACTTCAGCTTTCAACACAATTCAACCCCACATCTTGGTGAACAAACTCGTGTACCCTTTTAATCTTGATGTTGGCTTGGTGAAACTTGGTGACATTTTAACATTTAGTCTGCAGGCAGTAAGGGCGAATGGTGTCATCCACAGCTGTCATCCACAGGGTCATCTCAGGGATGTGTCCCCCCCACCTCGTTTTTGTACATTCTATGCACAAATACCTGCAAGAGTGCTTATAAAAACAAGCACCTCCTCAAGTTTGCAGATGATACTGTTATAGTCAGCCTGCTGCAGGATGGAGAGATTCAACATGAACCTGTTCTTGACTGCTTTGTGAAGTGGTGTGACATACATTACTTAAAGTTGAATATCAGCAAAACAAAGGACATGGTCAGAGACTTCAGGAAATCTCCCCACCCTGCTGTACCAACAACAATCAAGGGATCTCCAGTGGAGACTGCGGACAGTAACAAGTGCCTGGGAGCAATCGTGGACAATTCTCTCAACTTTGACCAACACAAGGCAGCAATTTGCAAGAAGGGCCTGCATAGACTTTATTTTGTTAAGACGAAACTTTTTAGCCCTGATAAATGTTAATCATTTTAATCTAGAAAACTTTTATTGACTCAGTTTTACCATTTGGTTTTATTTCTTGGTATAGGAACTTGTCGCTGAAAAATAAGAACTGTCTGTTCAGGTTTGTTAAAACGGCCATCAAACTAGTTGGCATTCAACAGTGCCTCCTATCTGATATCTGGAAAAGATCATCCTAGCCAGCAGACACAATCCCCTTTAAGAGGAATTTGTTGTAGTTCCTTCAGGTCGAAGGTACAGGATGCCAACTATAAGGTGCAATTGGTACAAATATGCTTTTGTCCCAAAAGTAATTCAAACTCTTAATCAATTTTGACCAAGCTTGGCACATTTTAGAATGTTTAATGGTTTTATTGTTTTAAAAAAATCCTTGTTTATATGTAAGAATATTATTAAATGTGGAAATTGTGTTGACATGTGGATTAAAATATGACTTAAGCAGTGAATTAATTGCCTAAGTCATAATTTAGCAAATATTACTATGATTTACCATTTAATGTCTCTGTGTATTTTGACTTAGTAATTTTAACAGCCAAGCTGTTTACTTTGAAAACAAAAAGCTTTGAAAATTGAAATTTAAACACAATTTAAAACCAAAGAGGGAATTACGCAAATTTTTTTAAACATCCTATATTTTTATTGTACAAATAAAAAAGAAATACAAGAACTCCACCTACAGGAAAATGTTGCCATGAATTGTATTTCTTAACTTGTAACGTAGCCACATGAGGCTTTAGAGACATGATCAAAGACATGACATGATCCACATATACAAAACAGCTGTCAGTTCATCAGGCTGTCAGGTTCTTTATACTATATATTACTTAAAAACTAAAAGTCTTGATAAACAGTGGGATATTTTAAATCTTAAAGTGCATGTGACACGCTTTTCCCACAAATGCAAAAATTAAAAAAAATCTTAATACTGAAGAAATTGGGTAATAATTGACGTTTTATTAGGATTGTGATAAAAGACAATTGTGACACAAAATCTGTGGAATAACGTCTAAGGGGAAGTGTCCGGTCATTCATTGTGTGAGCGTCAATGATAAACTGTTCAGATAGAAGCAAAGTTGCATAAAAAAGGTGTTTTAAATTGGGTTGAAACAGTGCATTGCTGGTGGTCGCAGCAATACTACGACAGCAGCCGTTAGTCTGCACTATTTTCATGAAGTGAAGAGGATCAGAGCTGGAAAACTGACAAGGAACAGATGGGTTGGTCCCACCAAGCACAGCCAGTTGTGATCGAAGGACTTTTCAGCAAACTGCCATGAACACGAAAAACCAAAAGAGAAATGATGTCAGAAGTCAGGATATCTTCCAGACGAAGGAGAATGCTGAAACAGATGCTATAGCCACGCTGTTCAGTGCATCTGAAGGGAAAAGATTGCCAAAGAAAAGGTTGTTGCTGCTGTTGCTAAACGGATCAAAGCTCAGCAGGTGAGAATACTTCCTTGTTGCAAAAGTACATTTAGATATCGGTAGTTATCGTTAATAATAAAAAATCCGAAATTATTACTATTAATAATAAAAAGCTGAAATTATGGTTATATAAATAAGATAAATTACCCATGCATATAATATATTTAATAAATGTTTGGCACTGTCGGCTCTGGTAGCGGCTCTGGTAGCGGCTCTGCTAGTGGCTCTAACATAAAAGGAGCTGCCATGCCATCTGATGACAGCTGACTTTCTTCTTCTGACTGTGCTTTCTCTCTCTCTCTTATGTTACTGAAATATATCTAAAGAAACATCAGATTCTTCGCTACTGTCTGTGTTGTCAGCCATTGCTGCCACAGTCAGTTTACAAGCCAGGGTTTCCCTTTCACATCATAACAGAGCAAATCAAAATACCAAAGTAGTGTGAAAGTGCCTACTATTTTAATTTATGACCATATATCTCAACAACTGTTAATTTCAGCGGCCTGAAATTACTTTTTAAAATATTTTATCAATGCTTCCGTTCCATAGATGTAATTGGATTTACCATCATTTTAGTGTGGGAGGTTTCATGGCTAAATTGGACCAGCCTGGTAGCCAGTCTTCATTGATTGCACATTGCACCGGTAAGAGCAGAGTGTGAAGGTTCAATTAGCAGGGTAAGAGCACAGTTTTGCTCAAAATATTGAAATGCACACAACATTATGGGTGACATACCAGAGTTCAAAAGAGGGCAAATTGTTGGTGCGCGTCTTGCTGGCGCATCAGTGACAATGACAGCAAGTCTTTGTGATGTATCAAGAGCCACAGTATCCAGGGTAATGTCAGCATACCACCAAGAAGGACGAACCACATCCAACAGGATTAACTGTGGACGCAAGAGGAAGCTGTCTGAAAGAGATGTTCGGATGCTAACCCGGTTTGTATCCAAAAAACATAAAACCACGGCTGCCCAAATCACGGCAGAATTAAATGTGCACCTCAACTCTCCTGTTTCCACCAGAACTGTCCGTCGGGAGCTCCACAGGGTCAATATACACGGCCAGGCTGCTATAACCAAACCTTTGGTCACTCATGCCAATGCCAAATGTCGGTTTCAATGGTGCAAGGAGTGCAAATCTTGGGCTGTGGAACAATAGATGTGAAACATCTATTGTTCTCTGATGAGTCCACCTTTACTGTTTTCCCCACATCCGGGAGAGTTACGATGTGGAAAAGCCCCAAAGAAGCGTACCACCCAGACTGTTGCATGCCCAGAGTGAAGCATGGGGGTGGATCAGTGATGGTTTGGGCTGCCATATC
>JAHHUM010000302.1:0-39511 GCA_036173005.1 Crenichthys baileyi | reverse complement strand
AGCAGCTCATATTTATTCCTTGTATGTTTTGTAGCCTGACATCCAGAATAGGCTTAGAGAGAGTTCCTTTATGTTGTCATGTACTGGACATGTTAGAGGCATGCAGAGAGCCCCCTTTGGCAGACATGTTGTACAAACAAAGTTTATTACACATAGTCAGACGGAAATCTTTTCTTTTTTAGGTCTACCGTCAGCATCAGATACTCTGGTACAAACAAGGAGGTCTGTTGCTTGCTTCACCTTCACACTGTCACCATGACATTAAAAATGATCTAAAGCATAGATGGTCTCATCAGGGTCTTGGAGAGGTCAAGAAGGCCTCATGCTCCCCTTTGCACCTGATGGAGTAAGAGTTCCCGAACTGTTTTAAGCATGCACAAAACTACTGGAATGACTACTAAAATAAACAAATTCTTTATGCTTGATGGCAGATGGAGGTGGCAGGTGGAGGTATCCTTCCTCTTGCTGCTGAAGCTCCATGTTGCTCATTTATCCAAGTTATTCCTGGTTCTGCCACTGGAGGATTGATCTGGTTAGCATCTTCGGTATGATGGGGCAACTATAGCAGATTACTATGGTATGTAGTGTTTTGTATTTTTGAAGTAACTAGATTGAAGCTGTACCTTTGATCAGATGAAGCTTAACCTGTGGCTTCAGCTGGTGCGTGTTTACACCACATGTTATCAAAGGGAGACTGGATTATACCAGCAATCAGCTGACCATTCATTGGTTACTAACAGACAACAGACGAGACATCAATACGAATGTGGCTGAAGAGCTAAAGTGACCACTGAAAGCCCTATCCGTGTGCTCTTCTCACTTATAAACTGAAACTCTAAGGACGAAAATCTTTACCCCCTCCTTGTGCTTAGGCTTTGACCAACCATCGTAGAAGAAGTGTCAGCTTTTGAAAAGGATCAAAAGAGCTGTTGAGAGCAGATCAGGTATGAGTTTAGGTTAAAAAAATAATGAATAATGTAGTTGTGTCCTTTTATGATCAGTAATAATTCATTACTGCATGACATTCTAGTTTTTCCCTCCCTGATCACATACTGAATCTGCAACAGCAAATGACCACACAGAAAAAGTCAAATAGACAACTAATGTGATCTTATTAAACGTCTCGGTGGACTTAAAAAAACATGGATTTTGTGTCTCTCCACTCTTCCTCCAGACTCTGGGACCTTGATTTCCAAATGAAATGCAAACTTTGATTTCATCTGAACAGAGGACTTTGGACCTTTCTGACGTTGTCTCTGGCTCAGGAGAGGCATAAGGAATGCAATTCTGTAGCCTACGTGTTTGTCTGTGCATTGTGGTTCTCAATGAGCTCCTTGAAATTCCAGAATGTATTTTGCATGACAATCCTCTCAAGGCTACAGTTATCCCTGTTACTGGTGCACCTTTTCCTTCCACTCAACATTATCATTACCCAAAATTAAAAGAAATACATGCTTGAAATATTTCAATCCAAATCCAAAGTTGCCCAGAAATGACGTCTAAGGAGAAGTCTCTGGTCATTCATTGTGTGAGCGTCACTTTTCAGCAAACTGCTTTGAACAAAAAACCTCTGAATTTACACGAAAAATGATATCAGAGGACGGGATATCTTACAAACAAAGGAGAATGTTGAAGCAGTGTCTATAGCCAAAAGTTATAGCTGTTCAGTGCATCTGATGGGAAAAGATTGCCAAAGAAAAGGTTGTTGTTGCTAAACTGATCAAGGCTCAGCAGATAAGAACTCTTTCTTGTCACAAAAGTACATTTAGGCAGTTATTGTTAATAATTAAAATTCTACATTTATATTTATTAATATTAATAATACTAATATGAAAATATTTATATTATTATAGGATAAATTACATGCACATACGATATATTTAAATACATGTTTTTCTAAAGATTCTATCACGACCAGAGACAGAGAACCCAAATTCAGCCAAACACAAAGTGATAAGTAAAAAGGTTTATTCAGAAACTCAGGATCAGAGAGCAGAAGAACAGCAGTCAGCTTCCAGGAACCACTGAGAACAGAGAGACTAGTTAGTGGCTGAATAAAACTCAGGATCTGCAAGGAGTTAGATAAAGCCACTAACCTTCTCAGTCTGGTGATGAGCCACAGAATCCAGAGGAGGAAGAGATCCAGACAGTTAATGAGGAAGCGTCCAACAGACTGAAGTCGAATTGCCGACTGATCCAAATCCTCCGGGGAACCAGCTGACGCTGTGACAGGAAACACAGCGAGCTGTGATTGTCCTCTTGACAATAAATCAGGCAGACTAGAGAGCCAGGCGGACTCAGGCTGAATAAACCAGTGGCTAGGCTGAGACGTAAATCCAGGGACAGAAAACAGGGTCGAATTCCAGGGCTAGAGGCGTCAGGACAAGGGGGCAGGCAGAGACATAAAACAAGAGGCAGAAAACAGAGCCGAAAATCAAAATCCAATCCGTCAGACAAGGAGCAAGAAAGAGGGAATAATCCGTAAGGCAAGGCAAGGTCATGGAACGAGATCAGTCAGGAAGGAACGCTGGATAACTACTCACAAATGTTTTCGAAAAATCTGGCACCGTCTGCCGGTCAGAGGGCTGTATATAACTGCAGCTCCAAGCCGTGTGTGGCAAGATGGTGATTGCGCAGCAGCGCAGCAGCAGCACAGGTGAAGCAGATGACTTAATTGCAAGAATGAGAGCAGAGCAGGCAGACGGGCCAGAATCATAACAGCACCACATAGGGCTTGATCCGGGACACGTGGAAGGTAGGGTGAACTCTCATGGCCAGAGGCAGACGTAAACGAACAGCCACAGGATTGATGATCTTGGATATGGGAAAGGGTCCACAAAACGAGGGTGCCAGCTTAGGGAGTCAACCAGAAGCAGGAGGTCCTTGGTGGATAGCCAAAACCTTCTGTCCCAACTGGTAGCTTGGAGCAGGGATTCTCCGACGATTTGCTGTGCGTGCCTGCACTTCACGACATTCTGATCATAGACCTTCTTGCTCTCCTCCAGATGCGCTGACATTCTTAGGGCCGCGGCCTGAGCAGAAGGAACCTACAGCCTCTTTCTCCTGGACTGTGAACAAGGGTGGCTGAAAACCAAAACAACTTGGAAAGGGGATAAACCCCGTGGCACTAGCCGGGTCGGGAGGGTTTGACAGCATATTCAACCCAGGATAAATTTTGAGACCATTTGGTTGCGTCTCGACTCACAAAATAGTGCGCGAAGTTTGAGTCTCCACCTCCTGGTTGGCCCTCTCAGTCTGTCCATCCGACTGTGGGTGAAATCCTGAGGACAAACTAACAGTAATCCCAGCAAGGAACAAAACTCTTTCCAGAAAACGTGACACAAACTGGGGCCCTCTGTCTGAGACAATGTCTGTGGGTATGCCGTGAAGACGGAAAAACCTCACGTGCCAGAATGTCCCCCATTTCCTTGGCTGAGGGCAACTTCTTGAGAGGGACTAGGGAACCATCTGAGAACATCTGTCGATGATAGTTAACAGAACTGTGAAGCCATTAGAAACTGGCAAAACCGGTGACGAAGTCCATGGCTATGTGTGACCAGGACGAGGAGGAATGGGCAGGGGATGTAAGAGTCCAGCAGGAGGGCGATGAGAAAAACTTGGCTTGGGAACATTGAGTACAGGCCGTGATGTAATCTGTGACATCTTTGACAAGAGATGGCCACCAAAACTGAATTCAGACCATCTGCAACGTCCTGCTGATACCAGGATGACAGAAACAGACGTGAATTATGGCATGAATTCAGTACCTTGGTACGAGGCGCTCCGGAACAAAAACACCGGTCAAGGTGGGCATGAAGTAGGAATAGGAGATCTTGGTGGCATCTCTAACCTTCTCCCTCCAACTCCAACATGGTGACAGAGGGGCTCCACTGATTCAGAAGAATAAAGCATCCTCCCCGAGGGTCTGTGACTCGGAGGGTTCCGTGCTTCTGGACAGGGCGTCCTGGTTTGCCATTTTGGACTCCAGGTCTGAAAGACAAAGAGAAGTTGAATCTTCCAAAAATAAAGCCCACCTTGCCTGCCTGGGATTAAGGCGCTTCGATGATCTCAGGTACTCCAGGTTCTTATGATCTGTCCATACAAGAAATGGTTCCTTAGCCCCACTAGCCAATGCTCCACTCCTCGAGAGCCAACTTGACTGCCAACAGTTCTCGTTCCTCCGGTCCCCAAATTCATAATTGCGCTCTGCTTGGGACAAAGTCCTAGAAAAAAAAGGCACATGGGGAATACGGTCATCAGAATTTCTTTGGCTTAGGACAGCTCCAAACCCCTGTGTTTGAGCCCCGCGTCAACCTCCACAATGAACTGTTATCGGGGTTAGGGACCGCTTAGAAACAGGAGCAGACGTAAAATAATCCTTTGAGATTGACAAAAGCTCTTTCTGCTGTCTCATTCCAAACCAAACCTTGTTTTAGATGATGTGAGAGCATTAAGAGGGGCTGCTACGAGGCTATAATTCCTGATGAACCGTCTGTAAAAATTAGCAAACCCAGAAACCTTTGAAGCTGTTTGCGGTCGGTAGGAGAAGGCCATTCCAAGACTGCCTTGACTTTGGAGGGTCCACTATGACTTGGTCTGGAGAAATGATGAATCCAAGGAATGAGGTGGTAGTGGTATGAAACTCACATTTTTTCAGCGCTTGACAACAACAGATGATTTTGAAGAAGACGGAGGAGGACAGCTCCGGACATGATTTCTGTGGGTTTCCAGATCCTGGGAATAAATCAGAATGTCATCAAGGTATACAAAAAACCAACTTTTCCCACCATGTCCCTCAGGACATCATTCACCAATGCCTGAAAAAAAGCAGGGGCATTGGTTACACCAAAAGGCATTACACAGTACTCGTAGTGACCAGTGGGAGTGTTAAATGCCGTCTTCCATTCATCCCCCTCCTTGATACGAACAAGGTGGTAAGCATTTCTCAAATCCAATTTAGAGAAGATCTTGGCGCCCTGAATCTGGTCGAAAGCAGTGTTCATAAGTGGTAGAGGGTATCGGTTCTTGACGGTGATGTCGTTTAAACCCCTGTAGTCGATACATTTCTCAAGGAAAAACCATCCTTCTTTCCCACAAAGAAGAAGCCTGCCCCTGCTGGAGAAGAAGAAGGTCTGATAACACCAGCTTTTAGTGACTCATCAACATACTTCCTCATGGCTTGGTTCTCTGGTCCTGACAATGAATACAATCGACCCCTAGGGGGAGAAGTGCCTGGTAGGAGCTCAATCGCCACAGTCATAGGGTCTATGAGGTGGAAGTGCCGTAGCCTGGACTTGTTGAAAACCTCCTTAAGTGCATTATATTCGGGTGGTACCTTTAGACAGATCAGGATATGTCTCTTCAATGTTATTCTCCGGAAAATATCTGTAGAGGCAGAAGACAGGCAAGTGGGCGAGCAGGACTTAGCCCAGCCAAATCTCTTTGGCTTGGCAGTCAATATGGGGATTGTGCTTTGTAACCAGGAGGGCCCTAAAACAATGGGTAGTTTTAGAGAGTTGATAATCCTGAATGTGACCTCGTCCTGATGATTGCCCCCCAGTGCGAGTTTTATTACCTCCGTCTTGTAGTAGAAACTGTTGATACTATGACCATCCAAAGCCAGGACATTACGGGTGTCAGACGTGCGGAAGGAGCTTGATGTCATGGTCCCTGGCGAACGACTCATCCATAAACTCCTGTGTCCGCCCCTGAGTCAATGAATACTGACACCTTGATGAGAAGTGGAAGACACTTGAATAGTGACAGGAAATGAGCATGAGGAGACAGACAGTTGACTTCGGCTTAGTAGAGTTCTCCTCACCTTTACTGAGCCTGGGCTTTTAAAGCGACACTTGAATGCAACATGACCCTGTCCACCACAATAAAAACACAAGTTATTCTTCCTTCGTCGATCTCGTTCACCCCGCAGAAATCTTAGAACGACCCAAACTGCATGGGCTCCGGGTCAAAACAGTGATCAGAAGGGGGTGGAAGACCCTTGGGTTCTAGGTGGGGGAACAGGACTGTGAGCTGAAGGGGAATTAACCCAAGTCTATGAAGCCTCTCCCTCCTCCTTTCTGTGAGCCGCAAATCGATGCGGGTTGCCAGGTCCTCAAGTTGGTGAAGGGAGGAAGGGTAGTCCCAGGTAGCCAGTTCATCCTTAATGTTCTCATTCAGACCTTGCATGAAAGCATCCATTTTAGCATGCTCATTCCAAAGACTGTCTGCTGCCAGTAAATGAATGTCAATGATATAAGATGTAACACTTCTCTCTCCTTGTTTTAATGGAGAGTAACCTTCTGGCAGCTTCACGACTAGGAAAAAACTGGATCAAAAACCATGACCCCTTTTGGAAAATGCAGAATAAGAAGCCCAATGTGATCGAAAACCATTTTGCCACTCAGCAGTGCCCCATTGCTTAGCTTTCCAGAGAGCAGGGAAAATAACAAACGCCACCTTAGAGCGCTCGAGGGGAACGAAGAAGGCTGAAGCTCAAATGAATCTCACATTGAGTAAGAAAACCGGCACTGGTCAGGATCTCCCCTAAACAGTTCAGGAGGCGTGAGTCTAGGTTCTCCCCACAGCGGAAAGATCAGGAACTCTGGGGGAAACAGGCTGTGAGGACGCTGGCGTGGATGCAGGAGTCATGGATCGCAGCATAGAAATCACTTCCCCCAAGCCGGAATTAAGACGGGCATAGAGTGATCAAACTTTGTGCGCCACTACTGTGCTGGCGATGGGGTCCATCTTTGGCCAGATTTTACTTCCACGACCAGAGATAGAGAACCCAAATAATCGAAAAACCAAAGTGATAAGTAAAAAGGTTTATTCAGAAACTCGGGATCAGAGAGCAGAAAAAAGCAGTCAGCTTCCAGGACCACTGAGAACAGAGAGACTAGTTAGTGGGCGAATAAAACTCAGGATCTGCAAGGAGTTAGATAAACCCAACCTTCTCAGTCTGGTGATGAGGCACAGAATCCAGAGGAGGAAGAGATCCAGACAGTTTTAATGAGGGGGAAGCGTCCAAAAAGACTGAAGTCGAATTGCCGACTGATCCAAATCCTCCGGGGAAACCAGCTGACGCTGTGACGGAAAAACAGCGAGCTGTGATTGTCCTCTTGACAATAAATCCAGGCAGACTAGAGATCCAGGGGAACTCAGGCTGAATAACCCAGTGGCTAGGCTGAGACGTAAATCCAGGGACAGAAAAAGGGGTTTAAAATTCAGGGCTAGAGGCGTCAGACAAGGGGCAGGCAGAGACATAAACCCAAGGCAGAAAACAGAGTCGAAATCCAAAAATCCAATCCGTCAGACAAGGGGCAAGAAAGAGGGAATAATCCGTAAGGCAAGCAAAGGTCATGGAACGAGATCAGTCAGGAAGGGGAACGCTGGAAACTACTCACAAATGTTTTCGAAAATCTGGCACCGTCTGCCGGTCAGAGGGCTGTATATAACTGCAGCTCCACAGGTGTGTGGCATGATGGTGATTGTGCAGCAGCGCAGCAGCAGACAGGTGAAGCAGATGAGTTAATTGCAAGAATGAGAGCAGAGCAGGCAGATGGGCCAGAATCATAACAGATTCTGAAGGGAAGTTAAAAAAAATAACACACCAGGTAGTGTCTTCAGATCTTAAATTATCCCTTGTGCCTGCTGGTGGTGCTCCATGCTGATCGCTTCTCCTCCGGTTGTTTCACTCAGTGCCTCATATATATATACAGGGGTTGGACAATGAAACTGAAACACCTGGTTTTAGACCACAATAATTTATTAGTATGGTGTAGGGCCTCCTTTTGCGGCGAATACAGCGTCAGTTTGTCTTGGGAATGACATATACAAGTCCTGCACAGTGGTCAGAGGGATTTTAAGCCACTCTTCTTGCAGGATAGTGGCCAGGTCACTACGTGATACTGGTGGAGGAAAACGTTTCCTGACTCGCTCCTCCAAAACACCCCAAAGTGGCTCAATAATATTTAGATCTGGTGACTTTCCAGGCCATGGGAGATGTTCAACTTCACTTTCATGTTCATCAAACCAATCTTTCACCAGTCTTGCTGTGTGTATTGGTGCATTGTCATCCTGATACAAGGCACCGCCTTTAGGATACAATGTTCGAACCATTGGATGCACATGGTCCTCAAGAATGGTTCGGTAGTCCTTGGCAGTGATGCGCCCATCTAGCACAAGTATTGGGCCAAGGAAATGCCATGATATGGCAGCCCAAACCATCACTGATCCACCCCCCATGGGCCTTTCTTCGGGCATGCCAACAGTCTGGGTGGTAACGCTTCTTTGGGGAATTTTTCCACACCGTAACTCTCCCGGATGTGGGGAAAACAGTAAAGATGGACTCATCAGAGAAAAAAACATGTTTTCCCCATTGTCCACAGCCAATATTTGCGCTCCCTTGCACCCAAGAAAGCGACGTTTGGGCTTGGGGGCATGAGTGACCGAAAGATTTTTTTGGCTATAGCAGCCGGGGCCGGGTGTATTTTCCCCTTGTGGGGCTCCCGACGGACAGTTCTGCTGGAAACAGGAGAGTTGAGGTGCACATTTAAAATTTTTCCGTGATTTGGGGCAGCCGTGGTTTTATGTTTTTTGGGATACAAACCGGGTTAGCACCCGAACATCCCTTTTCAAACAGCTTCCTCTTGCGTCCACAGTTAATCCTGTTGGATGTGGTTCGTCCCTTCTTGGTGGTATGCTGACATTACCCTGGGATACCGTGGCTCTTGATACATCACAAAGACCTTGCTGTCTTGGTCACAAAAGGGGCCCGGGCAAGACGTGCACCAAGAAGTTTTGTCCTCTTTTTGGAACTCTGGTATGTCCCCCATAATGTTGTGTTTGTTTCCCCCATATTTTTGAGCAAAAACTGTGCTCTTACCCCCTGCTTAAATTGAACCTTCACACTCTGCTCTTACTGCTGCAATGTGCAATCAATGAAGACTGGCTACCAGGCTGGTCCAATTTAGTCATGAAAAACCTCCCACACAAAATTAAAAAAAAAAGGTGTTTCAGTTTCATTGTCTAACCCCTGTACATGTGTATATATAAATATATTGTGTGTATTTATTAATATAGTGAAAATCTAGTCTGTCTTTTAGTGAAATTATTTTTAAAAATCCGAATGTTCTGCTCATGGGACTAGTGCAAAGAGGATTGGGTGGCGGACGAAGGTGGAGACCTCAGCGCCCGATCCCCCGGATGCTTAGGCTCGCTCTGGGGGACGTGGAATGTTACCCCTTAGCTGGGGGGGAAAGGAGCCTGAGCTTTGTGTGGGGAGGTCGAGGGATATCCACTAGAAATAGTCGGGCTCGCCTCCACGCACAGCGTGGGCTCTGGAACCCATCTCCTTGAGAGGGGCTGGACTCTCGTCTACTCTGGGTGGCCCACGGGGGAGGGCCCGGGGCTGGGGTAAGGTTTGCTTGTTGCCCCCCAGCTCAGCCGTCTCCAATGTTGGGTTTTTTAACCCCCGGGTGGATGAGAGGGTCGCATCCCTGGCCTTGGGTCGGGGATAGGTCTCTGACTGTCGTTTCGATCTACGGCCGAGCGGGTTTTGCGAGTACCCGGGGCCTTCTTGGGGTTTCCCCTGTCAGGGGTGCTTGGTTTTAGTGCTCCCCAATTATTCTCCATTATTCTGCTGGGGGGACTTCACCGCCCACGGTGGGAAACGACAGTGACACCTGGAGAGGCGTGATCCGGGAGGAATGGGCCCTCCCCCGTCTGAATCCGGGGTTTGTTTTTTTTTTTGGGACTTCTGTGCTAGTTTCGGATTGTCCATAATGGAACCCTGTTAAAGCATATTAGGGTGTCCATCAGTGCACATTTTTGGCACCAGGACCCCCTAGGCAGAAGGTCAATGATCGACTTTTTTTTGCCCGTATCATCAGACCTTCGGCTGCATGTTTTGGACACTTGGGGGTGAAGGGAAAAAGGGGCTGATCTGTCCACTGATCACCACCTGGTGGTGAGTTGGAGCCGGCTGGGAGGAGGAGAAAGCCGGACAGACCTTGGCAGGGGCCCAAGCGCATAGTGAGGGTCTGCTGGGAACGCCCTTGGCGGAGCCCTTCGGCCAGGGATGGTTTATTCAACTCCCACCCTCCGGGGGTTTTTGACCAGATCCCGGGGGGGGTTTGGAGACATAGAGTCCCAGTGGACCATGTTCTCCGCATCTATTGTCCAAGCTTCCTCCCGGGGTAGCTCCGGCCCCCGTAAAGGTCTGCGGTGGCCTGTCCCGGGGGGCGGCAATCCCAAAAACCCCGGGGTGGTGGTACACCGGCAGTAAGGGATTTTGTCAAGCTGAAGAAGGAGTCCCCTATCGGGGCTGGGGGTTGGGTTTTTTGGGACTCCTGAGGCGGCTGACGGGTACCGGGTTGGGGGCCAAGGGGTGCTGGTGCCCGGGGGGGTGGCAGAGGCAAAAACTCGGGCCCCTGGTGGAGTTACCCGGGTGAGGCCATGGGGAAGGGGAATATTCCCCGGTCAGCCTCGAAGCGATTCTGTAAAACCCCCCCGGCGCCTCAGGAGGGGGAACCAGTGCTTCCCAAAAACTTTTTTTATGGTGGGGTGGGGGGGGGCCTGCTGACCTCGACTGGGGCCCATTATCGGGGGTGGAAGGAGTACCCCTCGAGGATCTCCCTCAATCCTGCCATCACGCTTTCCCTGGTGGAAAAAAGAGGCTGGGGCCCTCGGGGTTTGGACTCTTTCAACACCCAGGCTGAAGTCACCGAGGTGGGTTTAAAGAAAGCTCCGCGGGGTGCAAAGGCTTCGGGGGGGGATGAGATCCGCCCTGAGTACCCCCAAAATCTCTGGATGTTGTGGCGCTGGCATGGTTTTGACACGCCTCTTCAACATTGCATGGGGCGGGGGGGGGCAGTGCCCCTGGGGGACTGGGCAAGACTGGGGTGTTGGGGGGGTCCCCCTTCATAAGAAGGGGGTGCCCGGGGGGGTGTGGTTTCCAACTACAGGGGGGTCACACTCCCCACCCCCCCTGGTAAAGGGGCCTACGCCAGGTTGTGGGGGGGAGGGGGGGATCCGGCCGATAGGCGAAACCCTGGGCTTTTCAGGATGGGGGCAGTGTGGTTTTTTCGTCCCCGGCCGGGGAACACTGGACCAGCTCTATACCCTCTACAGGGGTACTCGAGGGCTCATGGGGTTTTTCCCCCAACCGGTTCACATGTTTTTTGTGGACCTGGAGAAGGCATTCGACTGTGTCCCTCGTGATGCCTTGTGGGGGGGTTTTTTTCCAGGAGTATGGAATCGGGGGGCCCCTTTTTTAATTAAATGCCATTCTGGTCCCTTTTACGAGCGCAGCAGGGAGTTTTGGCCCGCATTGCCAGCACTAAGTCGGGCCCTCTTCCCGGTTGCATGTTGGGGACTCCGGCAAAAGGGGCTGGCCCTTTGTCACCGGGTCCTGTTCATAACTTTTTTGGACAGGATTTCTAGACACAAGTCAAGGGGCCCTTTGGGGGCCCTGGTTTGGGGACCAGTTGGATTTCGTCTCTCTTCTTTTCCCAGATGACGTGGGCCCCTGCTGTCCCCCCTCTAGCCAAGACCTACAGCGGGGCGCTGGGGCGGTTTGCAAGCCGAGTGTGAAGCGGCTGGGATGAAGATCAGCTCCTCCAAGTCAGGGCCCATGGTACTGGGAAAACAACCGGGAAAAAGGGGGCTTGTCCTCTTCGGTTGGAGGGGGGAAAAAGGGGGAAAAAATTCCTGCCTCAAGTGGAGGAGGTTCAAGTATTTTTTGGGTCTTGTTCCAGAGTGAGGGAAAAAAGGGGGAGCGGGGATCGACAGACGGATCGTGGGGGCCCCCAGTAATGGGCGCACTGGGCCGGCCCTTTGTGGTGAAGAGGAGAGAGCTGAGGGGGGCCGAAAGCGAAGCTCTCGATTTCCGGTGGGTTTCTACGTTCCTGCCCTCAACCTATGGCCGGAAATTTTGGGGTTCATGACCGAAAAAGGAAAGACATCCGAATACAAGGGGTTTAAATGAGCTTTCCCCCGTAGGGTACCCGGGGGGGCACCCCTTTAGAGATAGGGTGAGGAGGGGGGGCGGCCCTTTTCGGAAAAGGGGGGGCTCGGGTAGGTAGGCCCGGCTGCTCCTCCCCATCGAGAAGGGGACCCCAAGTTGGAGGGGGGCTCGGGCATTTATATTTTTGAAGGGGGGCCTCCTGGGCCCCCTTCCTCGGGGAGGTGTTTTCCAGGGCACGTCCCACCGGGAGGAGGCCCGGGGGGAAACCGGGCCGGGACACGCTGGGGGGCTATGTCTCCCCGGCTGGCCTGGGAAAAGCCCTTTGGGGCTCCCCCCGGGGGGAGCTGGAGGAGGTTTTTGTTTTTGGGGAGGGGAGGGGTCTGGGTGTCTCTGCTGAGTCTGCTGCCCCCGCGACCCCGTTTCCGGATAAGCGGTGAGAAAAAGTACAAGTATGGAATTTTTTTCGGGCTCATTCTGTTTTCCTGTTGATAAAAGGGGGGGCCTTCCCAAAATTCCCCATATATTTGACTCCAGCCGTGCTCCCGGTATCCGGCAAAAATAAGACTCTGGTCGAATTAGATGTCCGTCTGCACTCTGCAGCTCTTGTGCTGTGCCATCTGATGACAGCTGACTTTCTTCTCCTGACTCTTCTGTGTCCCTCTGTGATAGAGACTGAAATATATCTAAAGAAATATCAGATTCTTCGTGCTGTCTGTGCTGCTGGCCATTGTAGCAGCAATCAGTTTATGTGACGGGGTTCCCCTTATACATCATAAAAGAGCGCAGAGGAGTAGTCTGGAAATGCCTTTTTAGTGAAATTTATGACCATATATCTTAACAACTGTTCATTTCAGTGGCATGAATGTACTTTAAAAAATATTTTATCAGTGTTTCCTTTCCATTAATGTAGCCGGATTTATCATGACAATTTGATGTCACAGGCACTTTAAATAACTATTAATAATAATTTGCTTGTGCAAACAAAAAAACTGCAAGTGCATTTAGTGGACGTGTTGTGGGTGATCTACTATATCTATGGATATTGAGCCTGCGTGTGTCCGTGGTCAAACAGACTTTTATGGTTTGGCGCATCACTGTCTGCGACAAATATTGGGGTGCTGACGTCAAATGTGTTTATAGACTCGGCCATACAGTGGAGTAAAAATGAATGACACGATTCCCAATCGACACTCTGTTTTGTTTTATCAGCTTTATATTCTAAAACCGTGTTTAAAAAAAAGATGAACTTTTTTTTCTGTCCACACAAATGAACCTCCTGGTGCCATGTTTTATACTTAACAGGAAGTCGTGATTGTTTTGAAGGATTCTGATTGGCTGACATAGGTTAATTCTTGCAGTACACTGCCCCCTATGCGTCTGGAGTGTTTAACACAATGCTCAACGGCATATTCTGTGGGTTGGTGTGGATGAAAACTTTTCTGAAAAACATCACGTGTACAATATTGTTTTTAAAAATGGAATAGAGGAGATAATCGTTTTTTTAAATGCCCTGCTACGTGTGTACAAGGCCTGAAACAGTGACCCGAATCTGTTTCGGGTTTGATAAATCACATTGCGCGTGCTAAATGATTACATTTGCATATTCTCCTCCCAGTACGTTGCACGTCCTGATAATCAGCATATATTCTGCATATTCATGAAGGCAAACACGCTTAATATATTGTGCCTTGCTATTCTGCTCATTTGACACCTGGTTAGTAGACCAGCGATGCGTGCGCTATCAGGTTTGCATGTGTCTTAATAGAAGCAAACCTTTGTAATGTGTAATGAATCTATCCAAAATATGAGTTTCACTGTTGCTTATGAGTGACAAAAATTATTAAGCTTTTTTATGATCTTTTTTTTACTGTACTTGCATACTTCCTATACTGCTCTCTGCTCTGCTCTGCCTTGCTTTGCTTTGTGTTTTATGTTTCTCTGTAAATAGTTTTGCTTTGGTTTATTACATTTTTTAATCATCTCTATTTGCCTCTATTTGCCTCTAACAACCTCAACTTATACATATATTATGAAACAACATTTTTTTACCCAGATTTTTTAATTTTGAAAATATTTTAATAGCAAAGGAAATTTGTTTTTATTTTGCTTTACAAATGCCTGAGATTAAGACTATCAATAAGGAAGGTAAGGCTCATAATACACACTTGAAAGATTTGCATGCACAGTTATATACATTGAAAGTATGAAATTACTATTGTGTAAAAGAAAACAAAAATCATGAAAAAAATGCTGAAATTTCCATTAGGAGATTCCTGTCAAGGGAGTTTTATTTCTCATCACAACAGGTTTTCTGTAGATGAAAGTAAAGAACAGAAATTGATTTGAATTTCTTGGTAATATTACTTAGGACACTTTTCTGAGACTTCTAAAACATGAATCCTTGCCAGGGAAAATAATGAAGCTTCTTTTCCTTGTAGAAAAGACGGCCTTAGCTGAAGGATAGGTGTTTCATGTCAGATTTATACCTTGTCTTTAAGAGATGGGGTTATTTTCATGCTGTTCACCAAAATTCACTGCAGACTGTCTCTTGAATTATGCAGTGCCTAAGGTAGAAATACAGCCTCAGGCATTTTTCTCTTGCAGTATGTTTATCAGGGGAATTTGCATATTTTCCAGGTATTTTCAGGTAAAATGTGGGAAAACTACAAATTAAAGTACATCATTCTCGGGCAGATGTTCTATTATGAGATTCAATTTTGTTTTATGTATTTCATTCTATAAATAGTTCAACAGTTTTTGGCTGTCTCTGTGTGCCTCTGCAACCCTGAGCAGAATTAATCCAGAATAGAAAATAGATAGATGAATAGCTCTGTACACCGCATCAGTCATATATTTTAAAACTATCACATTTATTCAAAACATTGATGTATTAATGTTTTCCATTTTCATGTAATTCATTTGTTTTCAGACCTAAAGATGCTCATATGTGATGCATTAATGTAATGATAAACGTGACTGTTTTAGTAGGTAGGTGGAGATCTGTCTGATTGAGGGTCTGAGTTTAGAAACATGGATGTTAAGAAATGCAGAAATTTGTCCCTGGTGATGCTTTTACTGTAGCCTTCAGTTGCTGTTTGTATTTTTTGTCTGTCCTCAGTTTTGTCTGCAATGTGTGGAAGGCATACTAAACAGGGTAGAGGTCAGCTAACTGACAGATTTTGCATACTGCTTGAGTTTTCTTCGCTTTGAGTCCTTGTTAGTTTAATGTTTCAAATTTTATTTTCAAATAATTTTCCTCTTGCGTATTATCTTCATTTTTACTGCCTTTTTGGATCATTATCCTTTTAGATTCATCAGTGTCAAGTCTCTTTTTGTAAAGCTGCATGGTGTCCCCCCCCCCCCCCCCCCCCCCCCCCCCCCCCCCATTCTATTTCAGTATTTTAGTGAGGAGCCTTTAGTAGATGCAATATAAAGTGAGATTAATGGTTTAATCAGCAACACTGAGCTGAAAACAGGGCTTTCATTGTTACAAAGGTACATCTACTGGTTAAATCACACTGACCTCATCACCTTTGTAGTTCATTGTTTATATTACCTGAATTTCATGTTACATTTTCCGATGATCTCTCAGCTTTAAGTTTTAAAGTAAAACATTTGCAGATAGAGCCAAAATTATTTACATTCCTGGCAGATTTTTTTTTTTACCTAGAAGTTTGTTACTGATAGCAAAGATAATGAAACAATGTATTTCTTTTAAAAGTTGCACCCACTGGAACTGTCAGATTTATCACCCAAATAATGTTTTGGGGGTAGCTGCACCACAAAAGATTGCTTGCTTCAGTACATATGAATTTAAGAAATGCGCAACAGGTGTTTTACTGAATATAATAATTTGGACAGAAATTCACCCTTTTATTCAGTTGGACAGATCTAAAGACAGATCTAAAGGTTTGTGTTAGGATATGCAAATAATATGCTGTCAGTTGTAATAAACCTACGTTTGATTCAAGCTCATGGAATTGTGGGTAGTGTTCAATAAAGAGTTTCAGTGTCCAGCAGTGTTGATGCCCCATGTGTTATTTATAATTAATATATGTTTTGGTCTAGCAACTGATTATGTATGTGAGGACTGCCATTATGGGCCCAGAATCACCCAGAGTTGAGGTGTGTTTTTCCATGGTGAGAATTGCAACATACAAGTCTGGTGAGAGTTGGCTTGCTATGCTAGCACCATGAACCGATGGGTCAAGTAGCTACTGGTTACAGTTAGCGAGGGTGTTATTTGCGCATAGACAATAATCACAGCTCTAAGAAACGCTAAAGAAACGTTGAGTGATGGACTATTAATAGCGATGATTTTTAAGGGATTACCAAATCATTCAAAACGTTTGTTAATCATGTTAGTGGAGATATCTTTTGCTGATTTTAAAATTAAATCATGGAGTCATGTTGTGTTGTAGTTTTCTGACTCACATGCAGAATCACACAAGAAACACAGTAGATTAAAAGGTACAGAGGTTTACAGGATTTCAATAATGATAAATGAGCACAACTGAGAAGGACTTCGGGTCCAGGGTTTTGGCGGTATCTGGAATAGAGTCAGAAAGTTGGATTCTGGACAGGAGTTCTTTTATGGAAAAATAGTTGAGAGTAGCTTGCTGTCTGGAGGAGGGTGAAAGGGCCTGAGGAGAGAGCGGTGAATTCTGATAACGAGTGGAAGTTGTTGGTTATGAAGTCCTGCAGGAGTTCTGACGTGTTTTGAGCATTGAGTTTGTTATGGAAATTCTTTTATTTAGTGCTCCAAAGTATTCCAAAGTGCTGTGAACTTTCATTAACCTCTCTCCTCTGACCTCAGTGTTTTTATTAGTGTTCTGGTATTTAGAGTAGATGGACTCTAAACCATTACCAGAAGTTTAATGGTTAAAACACATCCTGGAGGGTTGTGTCTGAGCAAGAGCAGATGGCTGTCCTCATTAATAATTATCTTACCACTGTCCTGGGAAGGGTTTAGGGGCCATGAAGTTAAACTCTTTGAAGCTGAGGTAACACCCACATACTGTTTAAATATGATCTGTACTTTGTGTTTGGGGCTTCTGTTTCACTGACTCGTCAGTGACAGGGTCTTCAAATGCAGAAATGCCTTCGAATAAAACTTATAAAGACAAAGTCCGGATTTTCTCTTATTGTGAGTTAATTTCTCTTCCACTTTGATAAGAAAAATTCTATTATAAGATCGTATGGTAGAGAAATTAAAGTGGAAGAGAGCAGGCAAGTGAAGGCTATGGAGGTTGAAGATGCAGTAGACAAATGGGAGGCAACTGAGTTCCAGAGAGGAATTGAATTGACACCTGAGCTTGGACTGGTACGGCGACCTGGAAGCACAGAGTGCACGGAGGTAAGTTTGAGCATTAGCACATTTATGTACACAATGGCTTGAACTACCTGCTGACTGAGAATGATGAATGTAATGATAAATGTAACAGTTGCTACGACATACAAAAATAGTCTAAATTCCTTAAACACTGCAATTATGATGATGTGCAAAAACTACAGGGAGTTGATGATTGTATGGAAATTAAGGGCAACTAAACAAATCTAGACACTGGAAAGTGTGCACTTCTCAGTGTGTTTAAGTTATTTTAAACAAAAAATTGAAGTGACAATACCAGAGCAAAAGCAGCTTTAGACCTGATACACACGGATTTATCAGAGCCAATAGACCCAAAGTCCAGAGATGGCTATAGGTTTGTGTAAACATTCACTGAGGATTTTTCCAGTGAAGTGATTGTGTACTTAACGAAACAGAAAAGTGAAACAGGGAAGCAAATGCAACACTGAGGTTTCTAGCAGTTACTGCGCCATATGAAAAAGTAAACTGTATCAGATCAAATAACGGTGCAGAATTCATGCGTAAGAATTACCAGACATTACTAAGTAAAAACAGCATAAAACAAGAAACTTCAGCACCACACTTGTCACACCAGAACGGCACAGCTAAGAGAAACACTGGCCTGGCGAGATGCATGCTAATAGAGAGAAGGTTACCTAAACATTTATGGTCATAAGCAGTTCAGACAGCAGCCATAGTAAGAACCAGATATTTAATAACCGCACAAAGCAGACTCCTTTCTGAGGACCCTCTCTAAGAGGCATAAATTTGGGATCAGAATGTTACACCTAAAAACAGGAAAATGAGAAAAAAAATTTGCTGGATATGATAAAAATAGTCCAGCCTATCTGGTTTATTATCCAGACAGTGGAAAAGTACAGAAGTGCAGACTGGTAAAATTTTTGACAAAAAGAGAAGAAGATAAGGAAACTCAGAGAGACATGTCACCTGTAGATTGTGATTTTTGATGTTCAGAGGAACACTAGAAGAAACAAGCATGATAAAAAAGTCAGTTTAGGAGCATACACCAGATGCTAAGCCTGAAGTAGACAAAACAGAACCTGATGAAACAAACCAAAGGAGTTATCCCTCCAGAGAGAGAAAGAAGCCAAGTTATCTGAATGACTATATAACAGGCATAAAAGATGATGATTGCATACTCACTAGCATTGATTACAGTTACAGATTATTGTGTAACACACCCCAGACATTTGCAGAAACGGTAAACTCCCTTTCTTCAGGAAACTGGATAAATGTGACGAATTAAGAGATTAAAACTCTGAAAGTAAGACATTCACATTAACCAGCTTGCCGAAGGCAAGAAAGCAGGTGGGGGTAGATGGGTATATACTATTAAACACAATGTTGATAAATCTGACACATATGAAGCAAGATACACTATACTGCCAAAAGTATTTGTCTGTCTTCTTTTACATATCCATGAACCTTGATGACTTCCTATTGTTTATCTATAAAGCCCAATTTGTTGATGGACTTACTGTTGCCAGCAGTAGCAAGTTTAACTATTCTGTAAACATCTTCCATAAGGTTTAAGAGGGGGTTCATAGTTACAAGAGAAATCCAGAATTGCAGCCTCCGCTCTAATTCATCCCAATGGTGTTCAAGACGGTTGAGGTCAGGACCTTGTGAAGGCCAGTCAAGTTTTTCCACACCAAACGTTTAACACCTGCAGCCATGGGAGTGATTGGATAATTGGAAGTCAATGATTTGGTGGTGTCACCCAATACTTTTGGCAGTACGGTGTATGTTGCCATAGGATACAGTCAGAAAGTGGGTGTATGCTATGAAGGAACTTTCTCACCCTCAGTTAACATGAAGTGTTAGACTATATCTTAAACCCTATGTTAAAACTTGATGGAAAGTCACTTCACACAACACACAGCTCATCAATGTGTTTACACAAGAGAAACAGAAGATGAAAAAGTTATTTTAATTTGGTTTGATGACTTGATCATTGCAGACAGTGATGAGAACACACTGAAATAAGTCAAAGTGATGCTTGCATTAAGATTCGCGATGAAGAGCTTGGGTAAGCTAAAACACTTTCTAGGCATTGATTTTGAACAAAGTGAAGGATGTCTAAAAATGTCACAAAACGTATGTTAAGAAAATACTTCAGGTTCAACATACAAGATGCTAAACCCAGGGTAAACTGAACTACACCTCTGATAAAGAAAAGATGAGTGATGTCAGAACATATAGAGAAGCTGTGGGTACTCTGTTTTATTCAGCTACATGTACAAGACCAGGTTTAAGTTTTGGTGTAAGCAAACTGTCACAGTATATTTCTGAGCCAACAGAAGAAAAATGGTTTACTGGGTTGAGATATTTAAAAGGTATTTCTGAGAAGGAACTATGCTACAGTAAGTGTAACAATGAGAAACTTGGCATACATGCATACAGTGATGCAGATTGGGCCACTGATGTAGCTGACCAATGTAGCACAACACGTAATTGTGTAAGCCAAAAAGAAAATGGTCATTTGATATCGTGAGAAACCAAAAAGCAGCCAACTGTAGCTCATTCTACGTGTAAGACTGAGTATATAGCTTTGGATGCGACCACACATGAATGTTGTTTTCTTGGACAGCTGCTTGATGGTACTGACGGATGTCAGTACACACAATCAGAGAATTATGAGGACAACCAAGGTACATCAACTTTGGCAAAGCACCCTGTGAGGTGAAAGAGAGTAAACATGTTGACATAAAATACTATTTTGAAAGGTCAACTGTTAATGATGCAAAAAATAAGCCTGGAATATTGTCCAACAGGTAAGATTATTGCTGATGTGATGACAAAGCCTGCATCAAAGTTCAAGCTGTCTACGTTTGGAAAGTTTATTTTTGGAAAATAGTAATGTCTGAGTATGTGAAATGCAGTAAAGTGGAGAGTCTTGTAATGTGTAATGTGAGAGCAACTGCGGGGGGTTAAGCAAATGCAAATAAATTGTAATAAACTTTATTGGTATTATGTTGAAGTTCAGAAATGTCCCATGTGATTGGTTGGACTGACATCCAGTGAGATGCTTTTGATTCAAGCTCATGGAATTGTGGGTAATGTTCAAAAAAGAATGTGCACGTGAGGACTGCTGTATTAAACCATCCTCTGCTAACAGTTGGTACAGTGGCCTTTAAGCACTAGAGTCTGACACTCCTGATTTAAAGTATGTTTCCCCATGTTAATCTGCAAGGTAGTTTTGCAAGTTTTAGATGCTACCCTCTGTCAACACAGAACTAATGGGTAAATAACAGGGCTTCTGCTGAATTTGATAACAAGATGTTCAGTAGATGTATCCCTTTAAATCGGGTGTGGTGGAGAAGGGCAAATTTAGTTAAATATGTGTAAATCATCCAGGCCAGTGTGTCTTGTATGTGGAAACCTTTGTTTAATATTATAGGAGTCCCCTCACAAATACTGAGTGAAGGGAAACTCCTGAGGTAGGATTGCTTAAACTTAAACAGCATTTCACTAGTCACTCACCGATCAGAATTTACTTCCTACAATACTCAGTTATTCTTACTCTGATAATATATTAAAATAAAAGCTATATATATATATAATATATATATATATGTTTGCACAGTTTGATTATTAGGAATGATTGGAATGTATGTACTTGAAATCTGTATGAGTCGACTGAACTGACTTTCTAAAGTGCCTTGAGACGACATGTGTTATGAATTTGCGCTATATAAATAAAATTTAATTGAACTGAATTCAAAACTCAGTTCACATGTGCAGAAAAATAAAACATTAATTTTTTTAGTAAAAACTCACCAATGACGTTCCAGATGCTGCAGTGTCTATTTTTGTTGACAGCAGCTGATATTTGTCCCAACCGGAGTTTCTGCAGGATAATTCTGTTTCTAAAGATATATCTGAATCAACACATACGGCCAGAGCCCTCTATAAACCCACGTCTTGGTCCTGCTGATATTGATTTCATGTGAAGCACTGAAGTGCGGTCATGTTTGGCTGGAGTTTTGCAGGACCAACGTGCGAACAGGAACATGGCAGCTGCATGGTAAGTTGAAGTGATTTTAATAAATAAGAATTGGTAACTTACAACTAACAACTTGTCTTGGAACACAGACATGCATACAGACATGTAACATAGGTAATAACAGGCATGGAATGGGTAGTAAGCAGGAGAAACCAGTGGTGAGCAATGAAAACAGAAGGTATAAGTAGAAAGGTAGGGTGGAGAATCGACCAATGAACAAGGGGGGCTAATCAGTAGAAATACAGAGCAGCTGGTGACAAGGAGCATGCAGGGCAACTACAGGAGGGGGGCTAATGAACAGAGATGAGCAGGGAGTCCAAGAGGGTATCTAAACACAAAAATAAATCATGAATCTAAACTACAATGAATTAACTAAAATAACAGCAATTGAAGAATGTTAACAGGGAAGTTCAGAGAAAACAGACAAGTAACTCAAACTCAAAACCTAAGAATAAGGAAACTAAAACCCCTAACACAGGCAGATCATGACAAGTGCTAAGTTAGCATTAGGTAAAACTAGTGTTTCATCTACTTTCCCCCATTCAAACACCTGTCTGAGCACAGTTTATAGCAAATCATCTGACACTGACGGACGGGAAACTGCAACGTGCAATACAATCTCTCTAAACAGGTAAATCCCTTAGACTGTTAGTAAAACCCCAGATTAAAAAATTATGTGAACAGCCAATAATTTTAGTTTTTCAAACACCAAAGACCATGCTGGAAATAAATATTTAAGGATGCTTTTACCTGTTATCCTTTAGGTTGCAATAATTATTGTACTTATACCCAAAAGTAAATAAATCAATACATTAATAAATACAGATTTGCAAGTCATGCACTTGAAAATAGGATGTGATTGTTACCAGTTGACCTGGTAAAATGTGACCTATAGACTGACAGAGGGTGCTTGCTGCTGACAAAATCACTAACAGTACACCGACAATCAGTATCAAGAGCTGAGTTTATTCTGGGATTCTGATACCAATTGTCATTCGAAAATGCCATGAGCTTTATAAGCCTCCTGATTTAGTACTTGGGATTGCACTAGGACATAGTATGTAGGTACTTTTCACAGCATGTTCACTTAAAAAGTAGTGTCACCACATGCATCGAAAGTGCATATGCCAATATGCTTATTGAAAATGTGTCTGGCTTTCCCTCTCACATATTTAATCTATTTTTTTATCTCCTACGTGTTACAAGTGGTCTAGTTCTTGAAGTGCACCCTACCATCTTTTTGCATTCAAAGATGCTTGATTGCAGACTTTGCGGATACGCCTACCTCATTCAGAGCGCTCTTGACTTGGGAAGGAAGTTTTTCATCATGGAAAACAATCAGCAAATATGTTGAATTTCAGGTTTGTTGGAGTAACTGAACTTACCATTCCAATTTTTATTAATGTGGCTAACTCCTGAAGACACTGTTACCTCTGATTACATTTTTGGGGGCTGTTAATGGCCTTGTACTGCTAACTGATTCCTCTCTGGAGCTCATTAAGAGCTTAAAAAACAGCTGTGGTTTCAAAACCTAGAATTAACCAAAAACTTTTCAACTTCCTAAGTTAATAATGAAGCAGGCCACTCTATGAAACTGCTCACTAGTGATTTGTTTAATTACCCGAGTCATTGAATTTAGGACAAAAAAAGGCACATTTTTTGGCACAGTTGATGTAATACCCTTTGTACATCTTTAGGCAGATGATTATAGATTTGATTCTGCATGATATATTATTGTTATGCTTTATTATTAATGTCAAGAAATGACATAGTTAAAAGAGGCCTAAAGCAAGCACCAAATGATGCCAAGATCTGTCATTGCAACAAAACTCTGGTAAAATAAACCATTCCTGCTGGGTCCCAACACTGCCTAAAATGCTTTGGTCTAAAGCTAAAAATAATCATTTAAAATAAGAGAATTTTGATATTCTCATTTGATGTCTACTTACCAGTCGAATCTATGACTGCAAAAAGAAAAACATTAGTTATTTTTCATCCTTCTCTGATGTGGTGAAGAGCGTGCCTTCAGCGGTTCCTCCGAATTCAGAGGAGAATTCCACCGAGCAGCTCGACCTCACAGCCTAATCACCAGATCTGAAACTCCAGCAGAGCTTCAGGCTGTACCGAGAGGGATAAAAGCCCCCTCCTGCTGCTGCTTCTTCTGGCCCCACATGCTAGGCCACAGTAAATTCATTCTGCTGGCAGCCGTGGACCATCCCAGTTGTGTAACTCTCTCCCCCCTATGCTCATTCCATCCTTATTTGCATAATATCAATTTGGTTCATAATGGCCTATTGTAGAACACCGGCTGCAAGTTTGCATAAGTGAAAGAAAAATGGAAACATCCAACTCCAGAGATGTTTCGTATGTGAACAAACAACCTCTGTTCATACTGTGGAAATGAGGGAATTTATGCCTAAATGGAGAAAAAGACTTTCAGTGAACTTGACGTAAAAGGAAGTTTCTGCTTGTGAAGTTTTTTTTCTAACAGAGAGAGTGCTCTGATGGCAACTCTCTGAGGAGAATAACATGGCTCTGCATGCAAGAAAGGGAGAGTGTTGATGGATTTAATCACAAAAAGACAAACTAGCTATAGGCTAAGGGAGTGTGCAGAAAAACCTCCGTACCTCTCTCTGGATGAATAATCATACAGTCCTGCTATACTCCTCCGATTCCACTGGCTGCTTCAGAGGAACACACAATCGCAGAAAGATTCAAAGTCAGAAATGGAGACAGACAGACAAGAAATAGAGAGATAAAGAGAAATGGAGCGAGAATGATGTGATAGGAAGAAATGGTGCAACAGAGCAGAGGAGAAGATTAGGTGAGGGCAAAACTAAATCTAGAAAGCAATTCTTAGGCAGACACCTAGTGTACAGTGAAGCCAGATTTTTATGAACAGAGTTTGCTGGGGATGAGGAGAGATAAGATCATTGTACAACGCGTGACAAAAAATTAATCTGCAGCTGTGTTTGAATGTCATTTACACAGATAAGAGTTAAATAAGAGGGAGCACAGCAAGATTTGTTTGATTCTCTGCGATTATCTGCACATTTTTAATCCATAACCCTGACATCAGTGTGCCAAAGTGAAGTGAGCGTGGCTGTAATAGTTGCATGTGTTTGATATGTGATAAAACTGATACCCCTGGGGACTCCCTCTGTTTTCCTTTAGTGAGGACATATGCAGAGTGTGTTTCTACCAATGTGTGTTGACAGCAAAAAGATAATCTTTTTTTAGGACTTACTTCACCCACATAGAGGTCAGAGCTTGATAGGAGAAAAAGTGGGAAATTCAGTTTAATGTTCATGAACACTTCATGCACTTGTTGATTTTCACAGCCAGTGAGAATAATCAAAAACAATATGTAGATAAGTTGACATGACTTCCCTTTTCTTTGTTTTTATTGGACAATTAAACCTTAATGTTTTTAACTAGAAGCAGTTTTTCTTCTTAGACCTCAGAAAACCACCACTGAGAGAAACTTAACCGAACCTAACAAAGGAATCAAATTAGCTTTTCAAACAGAAATCAGCTTATAATGTCAGCCCCATTCAGAGAATTAAATGGGGTTGATCATCTTTTTTATTTCTATATTTATTATATTTATAAAAACAAAATGTTAATTTACTTGACCCAATCACTCCAGATCCCAAGAACCATTTTGATGTGTTGGGGATCAGAATGGGCTACTCCCTTTTCCTGCCCATCATCTGGCTCAGAGAGAAACCTAGATCATCATCCTTACAGGTGTTGGGTCCACCTGAATGGTGTCCAGACCCCCCTGTCTGGACTTAAGATCTATGAGGAAGATGTAAATGGGCTCTTTCAGTGTCAGAAGACCAGAAAAGCTCCAGGACCTGATGGTGTTTCCACCTCATGCCTGAGAACTTGTGCTGACCAACTCACCTCATCTTCACTCAAATTTTCAACAAGTCTCTGAAGCTGTGTGCAGTTCCCATATGCTTCAAACGATCCACCATCATCCCGGTTCCCCAGAAACATACTGTCACGGGGTTAAATGACTACAGACCTGTTGCCCTGACGTCTGTGGTGATGAAATCCTTGGAGTGACTGGTATTAAGGCATCTGAAGGACATCACAGGTCCCCTGCTGGACCCCCAGCAATTTGCTTACTGGTTGAACAGGTCGCCAGATGATGCAGTCATCTTGGGACCACACTTCATCCTGCACTTCCTCTACCACCCAGGGATGGATGCCAGGATCCTGTTTGGGGCTTCAGTTTGGCTTTCAACACCATCAACCCAGACATCCCCCACCAAAATCTCACCCAGCTCGCAGTGCCGGCCTCCACCTGTCAGTGGATCACTAGCTTCCTGACTGACCGACAGCAGCAGGTGAGGCTGGGGAGCATCTTCTCCTACACAAGAACCATAAGCAGTGATGCCCTTCAGGGACGTGTTCTCTCCTAACTCCTCTTTTCTCTGTATACAAATGACTACATCAGTAGACCCATCTGTGAAACTCCTGAAGTTTTCAGAAGACACCACTGTTATTGGTCTGCTCTAGGACAGAAATGAGCCTGCATACAGACAGGAGGTGGACCGGCTGGTACACTGGTACTGTCAGAACCATCTGGACCTAACATGTCTGCAGACCCCACACATCCAGGACACATCCAGGACATACTTCCTTACAATTCAACCATGTCTTTGTTTTTTGTAAAAAACGCTGTATATATACATAAACCCACCCCATTTTTTTATTTACCTTTTTGTATATTTATATTTACAATGTCTTAATTGAGAGCAAAGTGGAACCAAAGTGGAACGTTGTTTGTGTGCACAAACTTACCGAATAAAGCGGATTCTGAAAGAACAAGATCTTAAAGGATGTTTATGGGGCAACTTAAGATCCTAGATGATGGGCTGGACACTCTGGGGGAGCTTGAAATATAAGTGCTGCTCTTCTCGAATCAGATTCGGCCAATTCAAATGTTTCATTCATGTCAGTAAATATCCTGATCACTTCTTTCTGGAAGTTTTTCAGGCCTTTTCTATTGGAAATTCCCATAAAATACTCAGAACTTGCTGAATAAAGCCCCTATTCCTACTGGTCAAGGAACAGCTTGGAATTCCACTGGATAACCTGTTACAGTGCCACAAAGGAAAGTAGTGCCTAGGCTTTCCTTTATACACGTTGCTGCCTGACACTAGATTAGTGGACTAAAATGAATTCAGAATAACTTGTCCAGTCAAGGTATAAAAACCAAAATCCTTATTTTAGTGGTTCTCATTGCTGGTCCTTAGGACTCATTGTTCTGCATGCTTTGGGTGTTTTCCTGCAGCCACACACCTGCCTTAATTGGTGATTAACAGGCTCCTCTAGCCCTTGATGGCATGCAGAGTAGGTAATGTCATTTTGAATCAAGGGGCTGGAGCTGAGCACCATCTAAAACATGAAGGACTTTGGGCCCTGAGCACCAGCATTGAGAACCACTGCCTTATTTACAATGCCTGCATGGTAAAACACAAAGCCTGCCTTCCTTCTCCAAAAACAAAGTAAAAGTTCTATAACATATTTCTCCTAGGTTTTTTCTTTTGCTTAATACATCTTTCCTCTACTCTTTTGTTTGTTCGTATGTTATTAAAAAATAATGTTGCAGCTGTTTGACCTCAAAACTGAACAAGTATAACTTTTCTTTCAGGCTGGGGGATAATCCTCTTTCAAATCCCAACAGTATATTTGACAGTGGACTCCAATATCCTAATCAAACATTTGTAGCGGCTTATTAATGCAGTTATAAAAATACCAGATCAAGCCTTTGCTTGTGTATTATAATTATGGAGATGAGATGGAGTGGTGGTGCATAATAATGTTTGAATTTACCTGTGGTAATTAAATTAAACGTGGGTTGGTGCCAGAGATCCCTGACGGTCTAAATTGGACTAAAACACTCATTAAGTGTTGCTGAAGATTTACTCACTGAATGTTTTAGTTTGTAAAACATAAATTTAAAAACACTTTTTTAAAATTACAAACCTCTGTACAGTTTCTAGTTCGGATGGAATTTACAAGAGCAAAGATGACCATGTTTGTTTTTTGTAATGGTTTTTGGTTTAGAACTAAAACTAAGCTTACAGTAGCTAAAATTTGGGAACATCCAGTCAGTCCACTGTAGGCAACACATAGTTTTACATACAGTCACACAGAGTGGCATGAAGGTACCCATGGCTGTAGACATGAGGATTCAATATTCTGCCCTCAGGAAGGTGATACAGGCCACCTAAAACACACTGGCAGACTGCTAAAGAGCTTCTTCCAAAAAGCCATCCAGTCGCTGGATAGCTCTGATTGTTCAATTGTTTGAAAAAATTACGTAGATTAAAATTTTAAATCTGAATTAGCTACAGAGAACAAATCACTAAACTGTAGGGATACATTGACTATTGTGATATAGCAACATCTGGTACTAAATGTTTTTATACAATTTCTTAGGTTTATGCTTACATATAATGCCACTTTGTAACTGTTAACTGATAAAGTACCATACTATAAACCTTCCACCTGCCTCCACCTGGGCTGTTCCACTACCAGTCCTCTGCTAGAGGAGCTTGAGGGTTATGCCCAGTATATTAGCTGTTTCTTGGACTGCACTCTTCTGGACAGAGATCTCCTGTAGCCGCTTCCCTAGTTTGAGGGCCACAGCTATAATTGCACTGATTATTACTTGCATCAACATTTTACACCCAGCTATTTTTCACTTGGCTGTTTCAATGGCGCCCTGCGATGGACTGGCGACCTGTCCAGGGTGTACCCCGCCTCTCGCCCGTAGACTGCTGGAGATATGGCACCAGCTTCCCCGCGACCCACTATGGAATAAGCGGTAGAAAATGACTGACTGACTGACTGACTGACTGTTTCAATGGTTTCTTTGCACATCCTGTCTGATGTGGTCTCTATTGCTCTTGCGCTGGACGTCTGTTCCGGTGATGCCATATTGCCTGCTGCCATTTTTGTTCTTAAATACATTACAGTAGGCGGTATGTGCACACAGCGGATGCTCAATGTTTTTCAAGGACAAGGTATGTTTTTGATACTGAACTTGTTTACACATAAATATATATATATATATATAGCATTGTCCAAGCTGCTCACCATGTTTCAAACCAAGCATGAAATAAAATTTAATCAGGTCCTGAATACATTTTCACAACTGCTTGTTTGCCCCATGACAACTTCATAATGTTATGTAAACATTTTAATGTTTTAAAAATAAAGAGTATCATGTTATAATGTGAAATTTTGCTCTTTCTAGCAATATAATTTTCATGTTTGTACAACATATGACATTTTTGCAACTAAATAACTATACTGAAAACCTATGATAACATCTTGCTATAACAAAATCATTTTAATGTATGCATAATACACGTTCAGCTTTCTACCTTAAAAAAAAAGGTTTTTCTAATAACATGATAAATATGTTGGGCTGAAACCATTAATCAGATTAATTGTGATTAATTGATTGTTGAAATAATCCTCAACAAATGTAATAATTGAATAATTGTTTAATGGAGTACACAGACTCTAAAACATGCCATTTGCTGAAAGAACAACCCACTTAGAGCAGTTATTAAACCAAAACTGTACAAGAAATATATACATTTTGCATATGGAATAAAAAACCTTTGTCTGTAAATATGCTCTATCCAGAACTCCTCAAGTGGCATGGGTTTAGCTTCACCTGATTCAAAAAAATCTCCTATTAAGCACTTTTTGGGATCTGAATATTAATCAGTTAACCGAAAACCTGTCAACAGATTAATCGATTAGAGAAATAATTGTTAGAATCAGCCCTGAATATGCATAGCGCAATGGTGTTATATTATTCTGTTGACACATAAAAATGTGTTGTTGTAAGAACATGATAATGTATTGTATTTATGTGAAAAAGATTTTGTCAGTACGATAAAGTTTAAAAGCTCTAAATTCTACGCTTCCATATCAGGTGTTGCAGTGTGAATGAAAAGAAATTTGGATGAACAATAATAAATCAAGCTCATCTGTTCCTCATTATCAAGAGCAAGCTTGTGACACAATAGGTTTTCATGCAAAAAAACAGTTGTTTTTAAATTACAAACACAATCAACAAAAAGCAGATTGATTGGAGTGCTCTGGTATAGAGTGTTTTAGCCAAAGCCTTAATTTAACTGTCTCAACAGTAATAATGCTGCACAGTATTTTATCTTGTTCAGATCAGGTTGATTTCCTGACTAAAAAACTTTACTTTCTTCCTCTAGTTCCTTTGTCTTCTGGCAACAAAACATAAATACAATGCTAAAAAAAATTAATGCTGCTTCCACAGACAAAAATAAAAAAATAAAGAAAGAAATACTAAGGAATATTGAAGCGCCATGGTTCAGGCAAAGAATAGAGTCAAAAATGTCCTAAAACTTATAACCTATCCTGCTGGACCTTTAAGAATAGCTCACGTTTAAAGGAATTCATACTGTAAATGTACACTCACCGGCCACTTTATTAGGTACACCTGTCCAACTGCTCTTTAAACGCAAATTTCTAATCAGCCAATCACATGGCAGCAACTCAATGCATTAAGGCATGTATACATGGTCAAGATAATCTGCTGCAGTTCAAACCGAGCATCAGAATAGCAAAGAAAGGTGATTTAAGTGACTTTGAACGTGGCATGTTTTTTGGTGCCGCCCCAGAAAACTGAAAAATGTTTTTTGAATAGCTCCGGACTTCTTCATAGAAGAAATTTAGAAGTATTAAAAAGATGCAGCCACAAAATGGTATTGGACTTCACATTTTTATTTAAAAACAATGAGATTTTTTCAATTGTGTTCCATATAATCACGTCCCGCTCCACCTAACCTGACAGTGAGTTAAAAGGAGAACAAAAAATAACTATTAGCGCACTCGCAGCACCACGAATGCGCAACTACGCGCACAGCCAGAACAGCAGTTAACTTCAGGTCGACCTGCCTCCTTCATTACCTGAAAAGTTACACTGAGCACCTCGAACAGGGCTCATTTCAGAGCAACCGCGGAGCCAACCGGAGAGGGGGAGCCTGGTGGGCGTGTGTCCAGGAACAGGTGGAAGCAGAGCGGTATAACCCAGACGAAGAAAGAGGTAAAACCTGAATGCTGACTCAGGATGGGCTGATTGTAAGTTACAGCTAATCACTGATTCACCCAGCAAGACATGAGGTGGAGGTTCACTCTAATGAGCATCTTTAGGGTCATGATGAGGAACTTTCACCTGAGCTACAGGTGAAGTTAAATGTGGCTGTGATAGAAAACAGCAGCAACCTTCTCTGTGAGCTTCTAGCCGGATTTGCATCATAATGTGAAAATATCTGGTCCTTTACTTTAGTCAAAATAAAAGCATTTAATTCTAACGTAGCTGAACACATTAAAAGGTCCTTTAGATCATTGCATCTCATGGCATCTCATGGCTGCAGCCAGTCTTATAGTCTAGATCTACATGTAGACAGAAAAAAGTGTTGCTCAATAAACCAGGAAAATATCTCCTGGTTCCAGTAAGACGTAGTAGAAAGAACAAAAGTAAACCTCCCTCTTCTCTTTCATATCTTCTGTGCTGATTCTAAACATACAGCTCTGGGTTTAAAGATGCAGGATAATTAAGAAATAAATCATAGCAATTAATCACAGGTAGACCATTGATAGTTAACTATTTTATTTTTCTGAATTACACATGTAGTATTATATAAACTAAACTAGTTAAACAAGGATACCGTTTTATTGAAGGTAAGACATACATACCATATGTCTACAGTTATTAATAACTGTAATATTAGTACTGATAAGGTCCAGGATGAGGCTCCATGCTATATTTTAAACTCCACAACTTAACACCCTTTCCTCTCAAAGTGTTTATTAGTAAGAACTGCACTAATGTCTCACATGCAGATCAAAAGACTGTGTTGTAAAATGTTTCATTTATTATTTTTGGCTGGCCAAATTTCTTCAGAAGTGGAATAAAGGGGTGAAAAGATGGTGGTAAAAGAGAAAAGGTTCATAAAAGAAGGAACAGTTTTAATAAAATGTTTCGAAAGCTCTTGGCATAATAAAATAAATGTCTGACTAAGATTTAGGAAAATCAACTTTATATCACTTTCCTTTTTTGAAATATGAGAATAAAGACAATGGAGCCTCAGGAGTGGAACACTTTGATGAGAATATAAAGTTTAAAAAAGGTAATGTATGTAGATGACAAAAGAAGCACATTTATCTGGCCCATAGTAAACATCTCTGAATTTAAGAAAAACGTTTTGTCAGCAAAAATTCAGATTAAGTTCTTTTCTAAATACTTCCACTTGTCATTAGTTGCTTCAGCAAAATGGTTTTTCATCAGGCCTAAACTCTGTTTCTCATTGTCCTTCATTCAGCTTCTAACAAAAATAAAAAGTAAAATTATTGCAAACCTTTTTCGTTTGATTCACAATAATTTACATTCAGTCTAAAACCAGCCGAGACAGAGAACTGGATACAATATGTCCTATATTATTTTGAGTTTATTTTAAATTACCTATAAATTGTCTTATTGAAATCTAGATATTTTGGATTTTGGCTAAAGCCCCCAATGTTTTGAGACCCTAAAAACGCCCCTGCAACCAAGGCATGCAGAAGAGCATCTCTGAACGCAGAACACGTCGAATCTTGAGGCGGATGGGCTACAGCAGCAGAAGAACACACAGGGTGCCACTCCTGTCAGCTAAGAACAGGAAACTGAGGCTACAATTTGCACAGGCTCACCAAAATTGGACAATAGAAGATTGGAAAAACATTGCCTGGTCTGATGAGTCTGGATTTCTGCTGCGACATTCGGATGGTAGGGTCAGAATTTGCCGTCAACAACATGAAAGCATGGATCCATCCTGCCTTGTACAATGGTTCAAGCTGGTGGTGGTGGTGGTGTAATGGTGTGGGGGATATTTTCTTAGCACACTTTGAGCCCCTTAGTACCAATTGAGCATCGTGTCAACGCCACAGCCTACCTGAGTATTGTTGCTGACCATGTCCATCCCTTTATGACCACAGTCTACCCATCTTCTGATGGTTACTTCCATCAGGATAACGCGCCATGTCTTAAAGCACAAATCATCTCAGACTGGTTTCTTGAACATGACAATGAGTTCACTGTACTCAAATGGCCTCCACAGTCACCAGATCTCAATCCAATAAAGCACCTTTGGGATGTTGTGGAACGGGAGATTCGCATCATGGATGTGCAGCCGACAAATCTGCAGCATCTGTGTGATGCTGTCATGTCAATATGGACCAAACTCTCTGAGGAATGTTTCCAGTACCTTGTTGAATCTATGCCACGAAGGATTAAGGCAGTTCTGATGGCAAAAGGTGCTAGCAAGGTGTACCTAATAAAGTGGCCGGGGAGTGTACAATTACTACTGCAACAACAAGCGATTCACTTTTCCCAAGCTGACTTTATTGCTGCATTGGGTACTGTATTGAAAAGAAGTGATGAGCTCTGTCAGAGATCACCACAAAAGCTCAAACACAAACATACACACTCAGACATATGAACTCTTTGTTTAGCTTTCACTGTTTTATTCAGTTAAGATCTTTGTCCCCTGGCACCTCTTTTGTCAGCTCCTCTTTCCATGATGCTGCTTTTGAAGATCACACATCTGACAAAGAGTTACGATGATGTTAATTATAGCCCCATGTAGTGTTATCATAACCATGAACAGAATACTTTAGGCCACAGATTCACTCTCTTCCTGTCCTATTTCTTGGGTGTTTTTAAGCAATTTGCTATGGAAACTTGGCAATGCAGAGCACGAAAGAAGACAGGCGACAAAATGGGCCTAATGACTGGCCTTGGGTCAGGGAGAAAACTGAAACTGCTATCCAAATCATCAGCAAGGCCATATCTGAGGGCACTGAGGTGACTTGGAAAACTGATTATATAAAAGAGGTTATTCAACAAGATTAGACCCAAAAAGCACTATATTAAACAGACAAAAGAAAGAAAATATAGGTTAAAGGACAGACGTTGATGCAGATGGTGAGAGGGAAATTATTGTCTCTGATTTTTCTACTAATTTGATTATAGTTTGAATCAGCAGCTGTCACATTTACACACTCCTGCACCCTCATGTGTATCACACTATCACTGTACTGACTGTGCTTCACTCCTCTGATACATAGAAGCACATCATATGGAATATACAGATAAATGTTCCACATTCTGCATTAATATTAATGAGGAATCAGGGCAGTTCTTTATCCTTTTCACTGCATCTAGGGGTGGAAGGAGGAACAATGCAAAAATCAGAAAACAAATATGAAGGGTGGAATTTTGCCATAGAAATAGGTTGGGGGTAGTAATTTAATATTACCTGGAACTATGCTGAACATTTGGGATTGGTGTAATTTTCTCTGCATTATGTTTCAGTTTCATTTTAAAGGTTTGGGGTTATGTACAGTACAGACCAAAAGTTTGGACATACCTTCTCATTCAAAGAGTTGTCCTTATTTTCATGACTATGAATATTGTAGCTTCACACTGAAGGCATCAAAACTATGAATTAACACATGTGGAATTATATACTGAACAAAAAAGTGTGAAACAACTGAAAATATGTCTTATATTCTAGGTTCTTCAAAGTAGCCACCTTTTGCTTTGATTACTGCTCCGCACAACCTTGGCATTCTGTTGATGAGCTTCAAGAGGTAGTCACCCGAAATGGTTTTCCAACAGTCTTGAAGGAGTTCCCAGAGATGCTTAGCACTTGTTGGCCCTTTTGCCTTCACTCTGCGGTCCAGCTCACCCTAAACCATCTTGATTGGGTTCAGGTCCGGTGGCTGTGGAGGCCAGGTCATCTGGCGCAGCACCCCATCACTCTCCTTCTTGGTCAAATAGCCCTTACACAGCCTGGAGGTGTGTTTGGGGTCATTGTCCTGTTGAAAAATAAATGATGGTCCAACTAAACGCAAACCGGATGGAATAGCATGGCGCTGCAAGATGCTGTGGTAGCCATGCTGGTTCAGTATGCCTTCAATTTTGAATAAATCCCCAACAGTGTCACCAGCAAAGCACCCCCACACCATCACACCTCCTCCTCCATGCTTCATTGTGGGAAGCAGGCATGTAGAGTCCATCCGTTCACCTCTTCTGCACCGCAAAAGACACAGTGGTTGGAACCAAAGATCTCAAACTTGGACTCATCAGACCAAAACACAGATTTCCACTGGTCTAATGTCCATTCCTTGTGTTCTTTAGCCCAAAAAAGTCTCTTCTGCTTGTTGCCTGTCCTCAGCAGTGGTTTCCTAGCAGCTATTTTACCATGAAGGCCTGATTCACACAGTCTCCTCTTACAGTTGTTCTAGAAATGTGTCTGCTGCTAGAACTCTGTGTGGCATTGACCTGTTCTCTAATCTGAGCTGCTGTTAACCTGCGATTTCTGAGGCTGGTGACTCGAATAAACTTATTGTCCCCTGCAGAGGTGACTCTTGATCTTCCTTTCCTTGGGCGGTCCTCATGTGAGCCAGTTTCTTTGTAGCGCTTGATGGTTTTTGCGACTGCACTTGGGGACACTTTCAAAGTTTTCCCAATTGTTCGGACTGACTGACCTTTATTTCTTAAAGTAATGATGGCCACTCGTTTTTCTTTACTTAGCTTCTTTTTTCTTGCCATAATACAAATTCTAACAGTCTATTCAGTAGGACTATCAGCTGTGTACTGTATCCACCTCCTGCACAACACAACTGATGGTCCCAACCCCATTTATAAGGCTTGAAATCCCACTTATTAAACCTGACAGGGCACACCTGTGAAGTGAAAACCATTTCAGGTGACCACCTCTTGCAGCTCATCAACAGAATGCCAACAGTGTGCGGAGCAGTAATCAAAGCAAAAGGTGGCTACTTACAACCTAGAATATAAGACATATTTTCAGTTGTTTCACACTTTTTTGTTCAGTATATAATTCCACATGTGTTAATTCATAGTTTTGATGCCTTCAGTGTGAAGCTACAATATTCATTGTCATGAAAATAAGGACAACTCTTTGAATGAGAAGGTGTGTCCAAACTTTTGGTCTGTACTGTATATATAACTCCTCTGCAGTTAATATTTTCTGACACCTTTAGCTGTAATTGACAGAGTAAATCTTCCTGTATAAAATATTTTGAGAGTTTCAAACTTCAATTTCAAGCCAGGATGTTTTACGTTTGGAGCCACAACTAAAAACATTCACAAAGCCTCTGTTGAAGTGTATTAACAGATCTTAAGGTTTAAAGAAACAGCAGGTAGTTTCTGTATGTGCAATGTCCTTTTAGGACTGAAAAAAAGCTCTGCTTAATTTCCTTAAACCATTGTTAATGTTCAATGTTTTAGCTGAATTTGGAGGTTTTTTTTTTTATTTCAGAGTTTTGAAAAAAATCTGAAGTTACGCTGTAAAACACCTGTTAAAACTCTGAACTTGAGCTCCTGTTCACATCTTCTATCTACAAATTCAGTGAATGTAAACGTTTGCATCCATGAAATAAATGTAAAACTTGTCACAGTTGGACTTTTGCTTTAAGTTTAAATTAAACTTTATTTGACTCTGAAACATCTTTCATTTTAGTTTAAAATGCTGATAATCAAGTTTTATTTTGTTTTTTACATGGTAGTTAATTTTCCTCTCATCCCAGCAGACATTTGACACTACTCTTACGACCAACAGACGACAGTGGAGGACAAGTTTGGCAACCCTCTCAGTGTCAGCAGCTGCTGTTTACATAAATTGAACCACAGTTAAAGAGAAAATAACAAAGGGAAATTAGGGGTTCAGGATTATAAAGCTCCTGTTCAGTGTACCAAAATGTAAACAAACCAATTGGCCTCTGTGGAGCCACTGATCAACGAGCCTGAAGCTATGAATTACTTTGTTTCATTAGTCTTTAATATCAGTAAATTATGTAGTAAAAGATACACAACAGTTTAACTCTTATTTTTACAGCTTGAATTTACAAGGCCTAGAAAAAATTTTTTCAAAACATATCAATCTATTTATAACAATTAAAGCTAGTTGTAAACATTTTGAAACTTTAAATAGTTTTTAAATGATTAGCAGGTTTACCAGCAGTAATAATGCTATTATATATATTTTTTAATCGACTTTTAATCTCTGCCCTGTATAAGAGCAGTTTATTTAGAGCTAAAACATTCATATTTTATTATTTTGTGTGATACATAATTATTGTTGATTTAATTATTTATTGATTTATTTAATAATTTTAAAGAAATATAGCTTGTGAAACACTTTCATAGAAGAATGCATATATGTATTATACAAAATAAATTGACTTGCCTTTGTTGCAGATGCACAGAACCTGATGCATACAACTATATAGACTTACAACTCTGTGCAAGGACATTGTGTAACTGTTAATAAGCCTTTTGTTCCTTTTTTCTATTTACTGGTTGCATTTAAAACATGATTTAACATAAGGTTGTCAGACTTTAGACTCAATCAATACAAAAAAAGACAATCAATACAAAAAAAAATCATAAAGTCTGAGAAGTTTCAACATTTGCTCCAATGTCCAAACGACAGCAGCAATAAAAAGAATCTTACCTTCTTTATAATTTCCACCCAACTACAGGTTACATCAGGCTTAATTTGCTCTGAAATATGGATGTAAATGCTCTGTAGTATGCGTGAGGTAGACATATGGGTAAAAAGGCTTAAACATTTTACCCTCGGGTCTTCAATCAGAAAAAAAGTACAACAATGTGCACAGCATCCTAAATACAAGAACAATTACTACACCAAAGTAAGTCTGCTATATTGTGCCATTAATCTACGGACACTTTTGCAGTTTCGGTTAATTTTTAAAAAAGTAGATGATGCATATTTAAAGTGACAATCATAATGCATTTGCATACATTAGCAATCAGCAGTCAATATAAACCTAAATTATTACGTACAACACTAGTGAGGGAGAACTGAATGCTGCTTCCCCATGTTTTTTCTGGTTCTGGGGATGCAGAGTAGACTTGAACCAGAAGACCCGAGTGGTCTTGAAGGTTGATACAATGACAACAACTCTTTAATGACCAGCTGCTTCGATGGCTACCTGTCAGGCTTTTGTGCTCACCACAGTACAGAGACTGCCCTTATCAAGGTGTTTTATGACATCCATACAAATGCAGACTGTGGAAGAACCACAGTGCTGGTATTATTGGACCTTAGTGCAGCATTGGACACTGTTGATCACTCAATTTTATTAGAGCACACGAAAAAATGGGTTAGCCTTTCTGGTACAGCACTCGATTGGTTTAAATCCTACTTGAAGGACAGGGACTTTTTTGTGTCAGTAGGTAACTTTACATCAGAGACCACAAAAATCACATGTGGCATTCCCCAAAGGTCTATCTTAGGGCCCCTCCTATTCAATATCTACATGCTTACCCTATCTTAGATTATAATATACAACAACATAAGTTATGTTATGCAGACGACACACAGCTATACATCACAATGTCACCAGGTAACTATGAACCCATTCAAGTGCTTGGTAAAAGCTTAGAAGAAATCAATGCACGGATGTGCCAATTTTCTCTTTAGATGAATCAAAACAAAACTGAAGTACTAATTTCTTTGGACCAAAGGAAGATCGTTTAAAAGTTAGCACACAGCTTCAGCTACTGCAGCTAGAACCCACCAATCAGGCTTGGAACCTGGGTGTAGTGATGGACTCAGACCTGAACCTTCAGAGGTTAGTCAAGGTTGGCCTTCTATCACTAAAGAACATCTCCAAGGATTGAAAGACTAATGTCTCAGCAGGGCCGTAAAAAACTAACTCATGCGTTCATCTGTAGTAGAATTGGTTACTGCAACGGTGTCTTCACAGGTCTGCCTAAGAAGTCGATCAGATAGCTAGAGTTGATCCAGAATGCTGCTGCCCGTGTCCTCACTAAAACTAAGAAAGTGGAACACATCACCCCAATTCTAAAGTCCTTACACCAGCTCCCCGTATCTCAAAGAATAGACTTTAAAATACTTCTGTTAGTCTATAAATCGCTGAATGGCTTAGTACCAAAAAACATTACAGACTTGTTGTCAGTGTATCAACCACCCAGACCTCTAAGGTCTTCTAGCTCAAATCTACTCTGCAAACCCAGAACCAAAACCAAACATGGAGCTTTTAGTACTTATGCACCACTAATGTGGAATAAACTCCCAGAAAACTGTAAAAGTGCTGAAACCCTAAGTTGCTTTAAATCAAGATTAAAAACTTATTTGTTAGAGTTTGTAGAGTGGCCTTTGACTGTGCTATCGAAACATTATTAGTTAGCTTTTCTTTCATTTTCTTAACAATCATTTTATCATAAATTTTTCATTTTTTATCTTTTTTATTGTCATCATTTTAATTATTAATTTTTATACTCTACTTGTGTGTGTTAATTATTTAAATATCTTTATGTCACTGTAATGTACAATTCCTATTTTGTCTCTATCTCTTTTTTTCTTGTACACCACTTTGAATTGTCTCGCTGCTGAAATGTGCTATATAAATAAACTTGCTTTGCCTGCCTTAATGTATTGTAGTCCTAAGCCATTTAGTGATTTACAAACTAACAGAGGTATTTTCAAGTAAATTCTCTGAGATCCAAGGACGCAGTGTAAGAACTTTAGAACTGGGATGATGTCCTCTACATACTTAGTTTTAGTTGGGAAGCAAGCAGCAGTGTTTTGGATCTGATGCTGATTGACTTTTTTGGCAGATCTGTGAAGACACTGCTGCAGTAATCAATTCAATGTGTTTTTCAAAATCCTGCTGGACATTAGTCCTTTAATCCTGGAAATTTTCTTAAGGTGATAGAATGCCAACTTAGTGATTCTTTATGTGCCTCTGAAGGTTCAGGTTTTAGTCCATCAATACACCCAGGTTCCTGGCCTGATCTGTGGTTTATAGCTGTAGTAACTTAAGCTGTTTGCTAACTCTTGATTGCTCCTCCTTTGGTCCAAAAATAAGGATTTCAGTTTTCTTTTTATTTAACTAAAGAAAATTATGGCACATCCATGCATGGATACGTTGTACTGTTCCCTTGTAATGTCATATACTGTATGTCAAATTGTATTGAAAGCTTGGGGAATGCTTGAAAATCAGAATATGTCCAATATTTCATATAATGCATAATTTA
>JAHHUM010000301.1:1162243-1189693 GCA_036173005.1 Crenichthys baileyi | reverse complement strand
ATTAATGCATGTTGGTGTGTGTATGAAAACCTCTCTTGCGGTTACAGCCACATTGTTTGATTCCACTGATTCCACAGTAAGAGCCGCCAGGGGCTTGTTGCCAAGGTTTAGCCAATTGAATTAGGGATATGCCGTTCCCTCCTCTGTCCAACCCTCCTGACCATTTCCTGTTTCTCGCAATCCCCGAGGACCCTTCCTCTCCATTCAGCTGTAGACTGTAATTGTATTTAGGATGCCTGCGTAGAGCCCAGTGGAGTACATGACGAGAAGAGGGAGAGAGACAAAGACTGCAAGAAACAGAGTTGAAAAGATTCCTAGACATGACCAGGGGAATAAAAATGAAGTGAAATGAATGTAGATGGGGAAAATATCTTTAAAAATTGAAGCCCATTTGGGCAAGGGAAGGGAAACTGTTGGCTGATGTCGGGGAAGGAGACCCACAGACGTTATACCCATCCGAATGAAATACAAGGTCATTTCTCTCATTAGATTTCCAAGCCCAGGCCAGATGGAGACAACTAGGTTTAAGTACTGTCCATGCTGCATGGCAGAAATCTAATAGGTCGTAATATCCAAAGACATTAGGGCAAGAGCAAAATGTTTTTCCTTCCTCCTCAACACAATTTAAAAGGAGAAATATATTGGACAGTTATTAAACTGGAAATGCACAATGTATAACAACCCATAAATTGCTATCTACATTTTTAGATTCACACCACAATCAAAACAGCTATCCTAAATGACTGATTTAGACAAATTCATTAACAAATTGTTTTCTGTTTGTCTGGGAAATCATGTTTACATAATAGGTGTTAATAAATTCAGCTGCAAATTAATTCACCACATTAGCTTAGTTATTATTCTAGGTTTAAATGACAGTACATTCCATGTATTAACATAACCACAGGTGTAGCACACTGGGGGCCTTGGCATTAAAAAAAGGTTTCTGTACATTCATGTTTAGTGAAATATCACCTGCTCCGAAGACCTTTTACTTGAGGACCCCCTGAAGTTTTTCCCCCCATAGCTTTCCATTTGTGATTTCTGTGCCTACAGACCCAGGACACAATGCTATTAAGACCTTTGCCATTTTGAATAGTTTATATAAATAGTATCTCAATAAGTTACATATAGGTGAAATGATAAAACTAAAAATAGAACTTAAACTATATTTGTCTGTGCTATTGTAGGTTCTATTTCGTATAGGCTTCGCCCTTTAAGGCTATCGCCACGCCCACCTGCTGTGTGGGCCCCACGCCGGTCCGTATAAATTACGGTGAGACCGGACAAACGGCTCCAATTTTTTCTTCAGCAAGAGCACTGATTCTAGAAGATCTATGGCTAGCGTTGGCACTATACCGGCTACATTATGAGCTATGACCTGCATGCCATCTGCGACGGTTGCCTCGGTCCTGATCATGCTAACCTGGCCTTGACCCCGCAGTCCACCTGCCCTTCCTGCAGGCGTCTTCCTGTGGATGAGAAACATTGGCGACTAGCCATTTTATCCCCGCTAGAAGGGGAATTCCCGGTAGCGGACCAATGCTCCCTCGAGGAGGCATTGGGTGGCTTCGGTGCTGGGCGGGAATCGGACAATTCCACCCCGGAGACAGCGACTGATATCTCCACTCCCTTCCTCCGGACAGAGGACGCGGAGGCAGATGCCAAATCAGCCCAGGCTCAGGGCCTCCTGATGTCGGCGACCACCCCTTTTCCGGCGATGGGCGGACTTGTTAGCGCGCTGTCGGACATCATCGCTAAAGTAGCTGAGGCTATAGGTGTCCCTGTTCCCGTGCCTTTAGCCCAGCTCCCGACTGATGACCTGGCGGAAAAATTCGCCCCAGCTCATCTAACTCACCGAGATCCGGTTTGGAGCCGTTTTCCGGCGGTAACCGCTTACCCATCGGGAGCAGCGGCTGAGCCGCTTCAGCTAAAGGCACCGGTCTCCACCTTCACACCCATCACGAGGGTGGAGTCCCTGATGGATCAGGGGTTTTTCCCCAGTTCCTGCTCTAGAGCCCAGTCTGTCGGCAGTTTTTGGGGTTAGGTCGGCCCGGCGCATCGGACGACGGCCTGTGCCCCCCTCCTCCAGGGATCAGATCACGGCCAGGCTGACAGATCGCTCCCACCAGTGTGCCACTCAAGTCGCTGCGGCGATGAACAACACCGCCTTCCTGGCCTACGCCATCTCCAAGAAGGCTCGAGAGATGGAGCTGCCACCGGAAGATGTGGAGGAATTCTGCAATTTCGCAGACACCATCCTTAACCTCTGTGCGGCGTCGGCTGTGTGTTCCTCCCGCATCGCTGCCTGGCAGACCCTGCTACAGTGACAGATGTGGCTTCGGCTCTCTTCCTCCATTCCCGAGGATTTTAAGAAGGAGTTACTGGAGGGACCAATCATTTCCAGTCTGTGCTGGGGCAGATGCAGACCTCTCAAGAGGAGCTTGAACGGGTCAAGAGACATGGGTCTCTTAGTCGCTCTGGCTTCCGTTCATCCCATACCGCCGGCCGCTGGCGGGATCGCCGTGTTCAGCGGCATCAGCAGAGACACTCCATGGCTGCTGCCCCAGCTCCCCGAGTTCCTCCGCCCACTGCTCTGTCTACTCAGCCGCAGCAGCAGCGCTGTGAGGTCGGCAGTTGGCGTGCGCCTGGTCCAACCCTCCGCAGGAGCCACGGCGGAGATTTAAAAAATAACTGGTGGGGGGGGTGTAAAACTGCTGATTTTTTTGACATAAAACACGTAAATTTCTCTAAGAGCAAGGTTCCTGGTTATTCCCGCTCAGCCAGATCGTACGATCCCGCTGTGTTTTCCTCACACACATCCTCCACTCCAAATGAGACGGCCCCTTTGAAGAGTTTAAGAGGCCCCGCGATCTCACAGTTTCAAAGCATGACTCCACAAGAGCATCCTATGCTGCTCCGGTAGAGCTGTGTTCGCTGCTTTCTCCCTCCTGTCCTCCCCAGCTAACAGCGGGTGAGATCACAGAGGATGCACAACAGCAGCTCCCCACGAAGCGGTGCATCAGTGATGCCATCGCTCAACACCAAGCTGCGAGCCTGGGCGAATATTCCCCTGGTGAGGCTGGTTTACAGCCCTTTCGATCTGAGGCCCCCATGGGTTACCTCCGATCAGAATCCAAGTCGGGTAACGGCGGTAGGGGCTCCAGCCTTGCTCGTATCCATGGGCACCACGGCACCACAGATAAATGCGCGCCCCCTTTCAGAGCCCCCACCGTTCAAAGGGTTTTTGGAGACAGTCCTGTCCTCCCCGGAGCAGAGCTCCGTTCTCACGTCAGAACTGCAGGAACTCCTGATAAAAAACATCATTTCCAGGGTTCCTCGCGGAGAGGAAAACACGGGGTTTTACTCTCGATATTTTCTGGTTCCCAAGAAAACAGGAGGAATGAGGCCGATTCTCGATCTGTCCCTGTTCAACAAAGCGATCATGGAGAGACGTTTCCACATGCTGACAGTCAGACAGGTGATGGAGAACGTTCACAGGAACGACTGGTTCACCTCCATAGATCTGAAGGATGCTTATTTTCACATCCCCATCATCCAGAAACACCGCAAATATCTGCGTTTCGCTTATTAGGGGATCTCATATCAGTACAACCGCCTGCCGTTCGGTTACTCTCTCGCCCCACGCACGTTTTTCAAATGTGTGGAGACGGCGTTGGCAGAGATGAGGATCCTCTTTTATCTGGACGACCTGATTTTGCTGGTTCGGTCCAGAGAGCAAGCGGCGGTACAGACAAAGGCGCTGGCCGCACATCTGACAGTCCTGGGGTTTTCCATAAACTGGCAGAAAAGTGGAGAGAGGACGCACTCCTCCAGGCGGGAGGGGCGATCAGGAGCATCCCAGAGTTAGGTCAGCGTCTCTGGGTCTGGCTGCTGAACGGGAGCGCTTAGAGAGGCTGGGTCTCCCGCACGATGTGGTGCGCACGATTCAGGGCGCACGAGCCCCCTCTACCACAGCGTCATACGCATCAAAGTGGGCAGCTTTTCAGCGCTGGTGCGCAGAGAAAGGAGTGGAGCCCTTTTCATGTCCATTAGGCTGCATACTGTCATTCCTCCAGCAGTTGATGAACAGGAATTTAGCTTTCAGCCCCATTAAAACTTATGCTGCAGCTATTTCCTCCTGTCATGAGGGTTTTGGTGACAGAACGGTTTTTAACCACCCGCTGATGAAGCGTTTTCTGCGGGGTGTACGTAGACACGGACCCGTGTCACGCCCTCTAGTCCCTCAGTGGGATTTAGCGCTCGTCCTGCGCGCACTGGTTAAAGCCCCATTTGAGCCCTTAGATCAGGCTCCACTTGTCTCTGTCTTTTAAAACAGCCCTGCTGTTAGCTCTGACATCAGCGAAGAGAGTGAGCGATCTATCTGCGCTCTCTGTCGCTCCTTCATGTTTCAGAATACGAGCCGACGGCAGCTCAGCTGTGCCGCGTCCTAACCCTGCTTTTACACCTAAAAGTATCACGAGTTCGTTCAGACTGAGAGTGATAACTCTGGATGGTTTTTATCCTCCTCCTCATAACTCTGAAGAGGAGGCCACCTCTCATCTCCTCTGTCCCGTATGCGCGCTCTCGTGTTACGTAGCGCGCACGGCTGCACTGCGCCTCTCCCAGAGTCTGTTCGTGCATTACAGAGAAACCTTCATTTTCCTATTTATAGCAGCAGGTCTGTTATCTCAGCCTTTCCCTGACCAGAGATATTCTTCTCTGTTCATTGTGTGGCGCAGGACGCTTGGAGTGCGTCATCACGCATTCAGAAGGCTGAGTTTGGTTTCATTTATGCGAGCAGATGTTTCACTTGTGGTCTGGGTGGACCCTGTGAGGCATAGACTACATCCTGATTTGCCTTTAACCCACTAGCGATAGCCTTAAAGGGCGAAGCCTATAACAAATTAGAACGTTGGTTACGTACTGTAACCCCAGATTCTATGAGTATAGGCGCAGCCCTTTAAGCTCTGGGCCTCACTGGTTCCTGTATGGCTGAAGAAAAAGCTATTTTGGGAGCCGTTTGTCCAGTCTCACCGTAATTTATACGGACCGGCGTGGGGCCCACACAGCAGGTGGGCGTGGACTAAAGTTTTCAGTGCTGCGCTGCGCGCGAAGGGATAAACCCCCTAGCGATAGCCTTAAAGGGCTGCGCCTATACTCATAGAATCTGGGGTTACAGTACGTAACCAACGTTCTCATTCTATGTTGTATTAGACTGGTATTACATATGTGGATTGACTCAGTAGGTCATCATTGTCCATAATGCAGACATCCCATCTACTTCTAAGACTAGGCTCAAAAACATCATGATTGACAAAGCTTATAGTGGCCTGTTTTTTCCTGAGCTATCTCTATGGTGATTGTGCTGGAGGACATGCTGACCTAACAGCTACTTTCTCCTACTACAGTTATTAATTATTTGCATGTATTGCTCCCCAATAACTTTGTCTCTCTCTTTTTTTTAGGAAAACAGAGGACACAAATGTTTCTGTGTGAAACTGTCTCCTTCCTGGAAAGGGCCATCAGCTGAACAAAAGCTGTCTATAACATTTTGCTCTCTTTTTATTTATGATACAACTTATCTTTCTGCGTTTAATGTGGACAAAGCGATTGTGACTGTGTACTCTCTTTTTTATCCCCTAGATACGACTGCTGGCCCTGTCCTTATCTGTTAAGCTGCATTTCTCTCCTACAAAAAGCTATTAACTCTTTGTACTCAACATTTCTTTTCACATATAAAGTACTTTTGGACTAATAGTTTCCAAGTTAAAGGTTACTTATTATGTACCCAAATGTAGATTCGTTTTGCAGCAGAAATCAGATAAGGGCACACACACTCACCAAAACTTTTAAAAACATAGAACAGATAATTCATCATGGAAAGGCTCACAAAGAGAAGACAGGGATGCAATTAGAAAAGTTTATTAGTGAATGTTTATTTCTTTGGCGCTCGGACCCCAGTGGAAGACGTGAATGCTGTTAGGATTATGATTATTGATTAATTAATATTTATCAATAATTATAATTGAAAATCATTATTTGAGAAAATTAATTTCTTAATCAAAAATCCTTATTTATGAATCGAAGCCAGAGATGTCCTCTGGTGTTGTAATAGTAGCCTGAAGCCCTTGATAATTACAACCATTAAATACTCAGTAATAATTAATAACTATTAGTAGATGTCACTGTAACTTTGACCTTATTTTGACTGACAAATCACTCTTGCACAAAATACACACACAAACAACTTCTCTTTATCTATGTGAATATTTATTAAATCAACAGCCCGATACACCTCGCTATTCTGATTAAATCATCTTCACCTAATCAAACATGCAAAGTTCTACACAGAAGGCTAAAATATCTAACTAAACAAAATAAAACAAAACAGCAGTGGGTGAGTATGGAATCAACCAGCAGTTATGGCAAAAGTGATAATCTGACAAAGGAATATGGTGTTGAACGGAGTTTTGGGAACGTAGCCCCCCCAACGTGTAGCTTAGTTACAGTGAATCATAAAACTTCCCCCACCGCTAGGGATGTTCGAGAACACAAAGGCTTATAAAACTTTTGGCGACAACTCATAAAAAGTTGGAGACAAAGAAAATGGTGAATTTCACCATGAGGTTATCATAGCAGTCAGTCTTACGGCGCACCTATGCTCAGGTGTTTGCACGGTAAAAACACAACTTGAGAACAGCAAGTTTCAAAAAAATGCACATACAATTCAGAACACATCAGACTATAAGTGGCGAATCTAATAGCAATAAAATCCTATCTCTACCCTGCCCAGACTACTTTACTAGAAATAAAATAATATAAACAGAGCGGAGTTACTTGGTGGAGTCTTCCTTCTGGGGCAGCGAGTGAGGAAAAGGGGGGAGGGAGTTACTGAGCGTCTGCAGTTAAACTCCAAGAAGAGCGGTCAATCTCCGTCCTCTGGCCTCCTTTGGCGAAAGGGGAAAATATGATCTGACCATCAGCAGTCGACTGGAACAAACAAGGTGGCGATCTGTCTCCTTGAAACCTCTGTGAGGGTTTTTCTTCTGTTACGTGTTAAACTCACGTCTTGGATCGGCAAAGTGAAATTTCTGGCCTCCTTATTCCAGAAACCTCTTTCATGAATTTTCTTTTTCGTTGGCCAACGAGGATAATGAATGAAATCCAGGTGGGATCTCTTTTCCAGAATTGATGCTTCAGTTGCTGATCCAGTTTCCAGTTCAGTGTTTAACCCTGTATCTCTCCTAGACATGGCGATTGACTGAGCTTTTACTGTAACTAATTATATGTGCTCTCTTTCAGACTCTAACCTTGAAAACTGGCTCAGAGTTTATATGTTCTTTCTTTCTATGTGAAACGACTAAAGGAGCTACATCCATTAACATTTACTTTTCCTTCCCATAGAAAGTACTCCTGGATCAGTGCTTATTTGTTCTCTTTGTCTCTGCTCTGTTTTCTCAAACCCCCAGTCGGTCGTGGCAGATGGCCACTCACCCTGAGGTTTTTCCTCTCCACTGTCGCTGCAAAGTCAACGCCAGTGACTGTCCACTGTCTCTACCTGCTCATCCGGGAGGAGGGAATGCTGCAAGTCACTGACTGGATGCAATCTGCTGGGTTTCCTTAGACAGAAAAACTTTTTATCCAATTTAAATAAATAACTAATTCTGACTGCACTGTTCAATGGTTAGGACTAAGTGGAATGTATGTACCTGACTTTTGTGAAGTGCCTTGAGACAACATGTGTTGTGAATTGGCGCTATATAAATAAACTGAACTGAATTGAATTGAAATCACAGCCCACAAACCTCCGAACAAGGCTTACAAATCAAACCTAAGCAATTAATTTGTCTAGTTTCTCCATACAGAAGATGTCTAGATATTCTTATTACAAACTAATGCATTTCTACAAATTATTAAAAAAACATTTCAGTAAGCCTGCTAAATACTTAATTTCTTTTGTCATTCAACATTATTACAAATATAATAACTTATGGACTTGGTTGTGATTTCTTTGTATGTGGAATACTTTGGATGTTACAGACATCTGGTGTGAATTTCATGTCAATATTTCACCCTGTATCCCTGTCATTATGGTTCATTTCTTCTCCAATTATATGACAATGCATTGTTGTTTAGTTCATAACAAAGCAACCCGTTCCATTTGTGAAATGGATGTGCTTTCAATCATCTCTAAATGTTTTCTGAGAGATTTTTGTAGCGAATTACAGCAAACCATCAACTTCTTGAATGACATCAGCGATCCAAACTTGTCTGAAAATAAAAAGTTGTTGGCTCGTTCCCCGTTTTGTTCTGCAATGTGTGTATCAAATCCAAACGGCACTGTCTAGCTGCTGCATTGAGCCCAATCACAGCTTAATGCTGAGCATTGTTATGTATACCATGTGAATATGCCGCCCATATTAGGAAGACTGTCACCACACACACTGTGTGAAGTACTTTAAATCTTTAAAACCAATCAGGACGTCACATAAAAAAAATACATAGAAACCATCCATCTCACATGGAGCTTGCTTGAGGTTTGTTCCCAAAACAAATATTACAATTAGATAAATTATAATTATTATTATAGTATAAAGGAATAACAAGTTGAGGGGGACAACATGCCAACGTGAGACACATTTGCGCATCACAAATAGGTTGCTCATATAATGAATGAAAAGGCTTTCTAGTCACAATATTCACTTACAAATGGTGCCCTTATAGCTAATATGAGTGCAGTCCATAGCTCTGATTACATTTGGAATCGGGTCCTTTTCTGCAAATGGACCAAAAAGTTTAGGGAAAATTTTATATAACCTTTAGCAACAAACCCGGAGGGCCATCCCCCCTGGTTGGGGATGGGGGAAAAGGGTCAGGGGTTTTACTTTTTAAATTAAACCCAAAACCCGTCTGTCAGTCTCTCTGAAAAGGGACGGGGTTTAAAAAGGGGCCCCAGTGTAGTGAGAAACTTGAAACCCAGCATCAAACGACCCCAAAAGTTCCTCCTGGTTTCCCCCCCGTAAGCGGGGGCCAGCTTTCCCTTGGGAAAACGCCCAAAAAAAATTTGCCCTGGGCCCAAACCCAAAAGGGGAATAAAACCCGCATCATCTGGCCCCGCAATCAATAAGATCTCTTAAAAACCCCCTGGGGAGTCTCCATCCCTGCCAAAATGCCTTCGTTCCCCCCCAATTTTCACACAACTTTTCGCAACATTTATGGGCATGTGTGACGTCCTACAACTTGTCCCCCTTAAAAAATCATCACACCTAATTGTTTTGGAAATTTAATCTGCTCAACCGCCCCTATTTTTTTTACAGTGAGAATGAAAAAGGGCCCTTAATGATTTTACCCTCCAATTTTTGCTCTCCGGGGCACAGACCCCTTGGGCCTTTTCTGTAAAATCTATGTGACAAAAACAGGACGTTTCAAAGTTTACATCTGAGTGATGTTGTTTCCATCATTGTGGGTGCTTTACGTTATTGTATGAGACAAAATAAAGCGCAAACTCATGAGAAAACATTGGGTCGGATGGCCCATGAACAAATTTAAAAATGAAAGGAATTTACTTTCAGGGATTTTTGGGGTGTTTTAGTTCCTGTTTTTTATTGTTGATTGAAAAAGTTTAGTTTTTACTGGGGGCCCCTTTTCACGGTAGGTCAAAGGTTTGCGTGGATTACTGTACACCTTCACGCAACGCTTTTTCTTTGTACCTTCCGAGTTGTGTGTGACAAATTGTACTGCAAGGTTTTTGGGGTGTATGCCAACCTTTGTCAGAGGGCCCCCGGGGCCAAATGCTTCCCTGGTTTTTTCGTGTCTGCTCTATTCTCTCAGTTCCCATTTTTTGGGGCCCCCTGGGTTTTTACACGGGGCCGGTTCTGGAAAGTATTTTTGAATTTGAATCCATCTACATTTTGGGGGGTGAAATTTAAAGGCTGTTTTGACTTGTAAAAAATGCATTGATATGACAATAACGGGTTTAAATTTTTAAGCACTATTAAAAAAAAAAACTGAATTGATTGATGTTATCAAGATTCAAACCATGTTTGACATTGCCAAATGTAAACATGAAAATAAGTGTTTGATTTATCTCATTCACTAAAAAAACCCCCTTCCCACCAAAGGGGGGTTTTTTTTCCCCTTTTCTAAAATTTTTAAAAAATCAATTTTAAACAATTTTTTTTTGGGAAACGCCCTTTTGATAGTAAAGAACAAGGAGAAGTGCCACAAAGCTAAAATTTTCAGTCATCTGTTTTCAGGGTTTATGGGGGGGGGGTTTTTTTTTGGGAAAACTGACCCGTTTTATGAGTTGGCTTCCCCTTTTTTGTTTCAAAGGGGATCTGGGCCCAAACCCTTTAAAACCTGAGTGCTTTGGGGAATTTAAAGGAGTGCTCATTTTTATTCACCATATCACCATGCATCTCAGGCTGGAGCTCAGATCCTATTCTACAGACTAAGAAGCAGAAGTTCATATCAAAAAATCAACACTGCGTATTACTTTTAAAAAAAGAACCACTTATTGCCAAATTTAAACCTTTTTCATTTAAAATTTAATGCACTGGTCCCCCTTCAAAAAAAAGGACTGCCAAACCCTCTTTGACTTTGTCTATTGCCTCCTACGCAATAGAAAAATAAAGATATCTTTGAAGGTGTCCAACAGTTTTGTCTGACATGTGTTGGTCAGTGTCTCCCCTTCTGTTGCACCGCGTGGATCAAAGAAGGATGCTGCTCCACCCATCTGCGTCACGTTTAATTTCTCACATGCTCAACAGGGCTTGCCTGTCTGGATGGTAAGGGTGTGACACACACGACTGCCCACACACACAGAGAAGAAGTAGGGGGAGATTTAAAATATGGCATGGAATGACAGAGAGTTGATTCAGGTACACGGGTGCATTACAGAGCGCGGAATCAGACATCAACGCAAGCATACAGCAACCAAAGTAAAAAGCATATGGGATTAGTGCCCTTCCCCGCCCCTAATGCTACTCTTTCTTCTTCATCCACTAAAGATGAGAGACCTCCTTGGTCTTGCTTTGACGACCAGGTGCTAGCCAGGTGGTGTAGAATGACAGGAGGCAGCTCTCTCTGTGTGTGTGTGTGTGTGTATGTGTGTGTGTGTGTGTGTGTTTGTCTGATTGTATGTGTGTTTCTGTGATGGAGAAAAATCCATCCACACAGTAATGAGAGAGGTGCCAACTGCTCTTCCATCTGGTACTGAGAAAACTTTCTCTTTCCCACCCATTCCTTCATTTCTCACCCATACATTTCTTATCATCTGTTCTTTTGCATTTAATTCACTATCATCCATTTTCATTGATAAAAAATGTAATTACTAGAATAATTACATATACTTTTCCATAGCCATTAGGTCTGGAAAATTTAAGTTAACTCTGATTTTGACGGGTGCACTGGGGTACTTCAAATTCATCCATTTGGTACAAACAACTAATAAATAACCTTTGGCTTTCACTTCATCAAAAAATCTGTTCGGCACATTACAGACCAAACAAAAATGTCCTTAAATATGGTTAATAAACACAATAAATGTATGTAAAGTCAATGTTAACATTAAGGTATATATAATATTACAGAATTAAAAATGTCCTTCCTTTAATGACTCAATAATGTCTCATAGCATTATTATTTTTGGCTAAACAAAACAACAACAACAAAAAAAACTGTTTTTGGCAGAATGGAAGCTTTCGCTTTGAGAATATTGAATATTTGAAGCCAAGTGAGGGTTGGCTTGTATGAGGAAAGGCATTGCTGTGAATGCAGATGCCATTGGGATTAAAGCACATTTGTCAAAATCTTCTGCAAACATAACCAAGCACATACCAAATAAATGAAGAAACTTTCAATGAAATTGGTTTTTGTTGAAGTACTTCTGATATTGCAATCATAAACTAAAAAGTGTCAAAAAGTCACCAGGAACATCTAATTGACTAACCTGAATTTTTTTGTGGTTCAGTGTTAGAAAAGTTACTTCACTCGATTCAATGCTCGATCATAAATGCTAGATTATCAATATTCAGTTTAACTAAATCCACTTTGACGATGTCTGAGCAGACCAAGTGACATTGCAAAGAATGCAGTGAGCTAAGAGATGAAGGCTGGACAGCTTGAGCATGGATTAAAACTGCCCTGGATAAACTGTTAAAAACATAGTTTTCTTGTGTTAATATTTGTCCTTTGGACAACAAGTTGGATTATTTATAGCTGTAAGTACACATGTGGCATGTATCGCAAGTACTAGACTGCTGGTATTTTAGTTTTGTCCAACTGGACATACTAGCAGTCCTGGTGACTCACGTCCTTTCATGCATTCCTCCAGTTTGCCCCATTAGTGGGCTGTCCAGGATGTTTGCTGCACCTCTGAGCTAAGAATCAAAGTGCTAATGGAAATGGTGGGGACTACCTCCGCTGATTGGTCAGTAAAGCAGCTGGTTACCATAGAGACAATAGTTGCAGGCTGGTGGATAGATATTGCTGACCAGTGAGTCACAGTGTTTGTTTAGGCAAATCTATCAGAAGGAAAATACTTCTTCAAAATCCTCCAGACCAGAGAAACAAAATTTTGTTAAATTATATATTTTTAAATCTGAAATGACAAATAAATGACTATTTTCATGTTTAAGAAAAAATTTCCTTACGCAGTTACAAATTCCATTTTTTTTAAACAGAGAAAGGAAACTATACCAGTAAAATGCATCAACACAAACTTTAACAGTGTGTGTGTTACACATTTAAAAGTGAGCCCAAGTGGGCTTGTACTTGTCAATGTCCTTGCACACATGAACCTGCACTTTGCAGTCAGCAAAAATAAGGCTTCCTAATGTTCAATGAGGATTTAAAGAAGAGAACACTAGCCTACTACTGTGACTACATACCATTTACCCAGGCATTATTTACTTCCTGCATGGAGTAACCTCCCTCTTCTGCTATTTCTTTCCCTCCCAGATACACATGTATGCACAAACACACACAATGACACCCAAGCAAGCCTGAAACCAAACAAACACACAGAAATACAACACACATTAATTGACTTTCCAGCTTCTTTCCAGGCATTTTGATTGACAGGGGCTGCTGGGGGAGAGTAATAATGATGAGGCAGCTGGCAAATGGGCTGATGGGTAATGAGGGACCCAGTTTTGGCAGCTGATAGTTAGACGCTGAATTGAACACCATCTATTGTGTGCTAAACATGCTATATACGTTCAATATGCTATTTTCAGGGTGTTAATGATTCTATATTGAAATATGGATCATTAAACTACTTGGTCTGCCACGTGTCACATTATTTTATTCTGTCAAACATTAAACAGAATCAATCTTAACAGTGATTCATTCATAAAGAATGTTTCATTGTACCACATTTGGTTACATTAGGATTATGAAAGTGATGTATAATGAAGAAAGGGTCCATTCGATAAGATTTAATACATTGTTGAAATCTGTAAAACTAAAAGTTGTAGCACTATATCATGTTATTTATGGTATACTAAAGGCACAAGTACCTATTACTCAAGTGGCCTTATTGATATTCCCCTCATGGATTTTAAACAGTCAGCTTGATGTATGTATTTTATAGTTTTGAAAATAAATGCACATGATATACAGAGAACTATTCTGGCTTACAGACAAGGTCAGCAGTACTGTAGAGTGAACATAAAACAACTGCAACATTCCATTTCAACCACTCAAACATAGACACACAAAAACTAAATAACTTAGCATGCCTATTTTTTGAGTGTGGGAGAAAGAGGGAGAACCTGTAGAGATCCCATGCATGCTGGGAAGAAAGTAAACACCATGAAAGGCCCTGGTCAGGATTAAACATAGAACTTTCTTCAGGAATGTATGAGCATACAAGCCTGTTACTGACAGCTCATGACACTATGCAAACAATCAGCATTGACTATTAAAATGTAACTGGTGCAGGTATTTGTTTTAGTAATGGTAATTACATTGCAATTTCTTTTCCTTCATAATAGAGTGCTTTCGTAACTTTTTTCATTGATCTGAAAAAGTTGTGCCATTAATTACATAAAATTTGTTTAAGTATGTTTTATGAAGCCCTAAATGTAATTGTTAGATGGAATAGATTTGTCTCTTATTTATGACTGTGCTTGTTTATTTATTTATTTTCTTTCAGAAGCAGGGACATTATTACAGCCGGGGATTTTTAAATGACCATATGTTCCTTTATTTTTTTTTTATTATAACATTTTTGAAATGTTTAAAAGTTTGCTTACTTTCTATTTAACATAAATAGCTCATGTGACAATAATGGATTAATATCTCAACAAAGATAATTCAACAAACAACAGACAGAATGAATGTTTTACTGAATAAAAATAGGAATGAAACCTTGGATTAATCATAACAGCTTTGTAAATACATGCTTACAGATTTTGCAGAAGCAAAAAAAAAAAAAAAAAAAAAAAAAAATCCCATTTATTGCCAATGGCACTGAGAAATGCTCAGTACATGACTGTTTAGCAATCAAATGCCATAGCCCAAGTTGTTGTTGATGCTCAAAGAATTAGGGCATACACTCAATTTGCATAAGCAACTGTTTAACATAACCATTAAATTCATAAAAATGCTATAAAGTTTTCCAAGTCCTTTTCATGTATTATAACTGAGATAAATTCTGTTGGAAAGAGTGGAGTTTCAGAAGTGGCTCTAGATTTACTGCTTACTTTATTACTGTTGTGAATTATTTACAGTTGTTAAATATAAGTTACTTGATTATTATTATTCACTGAATTTGACATGATTGTACTTCAAGTGTCAAGTATGATTTACTTTGGAAAAGGGAAGAGTTTTATTTTGACGAGTACCTAACAGGATGTCGTTTATGTCTCTGTGCTATCTTGTCAACGGTTCCGTGAAAGGCGGTTGCCTTTTATTCAATAAAATCCGAACATTAACTGTTCAGAAAAAGACATCTGATCCTCCGTCATGATTGAAGAAGCTTTCACTATGTAATACTTACACACCGGGCCTAACAATAAAGCAAGTTATTTAAGCTGGCAGCAACAGGACTAGAATTGGATTTTTGACATTGGACAGACTTTTTTACAGTTGTATTGGAAGATCTTATGAGAACCCGCAAGGGTTATTTCTGTACACCTTGGGTAGTTAAAGTCATAAACGAAGGTAGTCATTCTTGTCTTGGGTGCTTAGAAACAGTGGCAGACATTGTCCATTTGGGATGCCATAAGAATGATGTAGTCCCGAGCTTTTTGCTGACAATGGGACGTTATATGTTTTCTGTTAACTATACATTATTACAAATATTTACTACAACCAGCATCCATGAGCTGACCTGTTAAAGCTTTTTCACTAACCTCTAACTCCTAACTAACTAGACATTGTAGCTCAATGCCATGCTTCTTTCTTAATCTGTAAATGCTGCCTGAGCTACTGCTTCCTTTGAGGCGTTGGAATGGATGACATATTTTGCTTAGAGGTCTGTGGTTTTAATTGCTTGTGCGCTCCTGGGTTCAGTTTCAGCACGATCAGAAGCTTTTGACTGTAATTTGTTTCTTTGTTCATTTAAATGCCTGTGGGTCCAACCTATTTGCACCTGCACCCAGCACAAACAGCTAAAATAGTCCAGGTAGACTAAGCAACCATACTTGTGGGTATTTATATTCATAACTATAAGAAAGGGGAAAAAAGATTTTCAGTTATAAGTCCAAAATTGTTACACTGTGCGTGTGTGTTTGGTTGTGTGTATGTGTTTATTTGGTGTAAATACTGTTTTGTGCAAACTTTGGTCTGGCTTCATGCACAGGGTCTGTGCACCTTAAAAACAAGTATGTAAAAACTGGAACTGTAACAAAAAATGCCTGTTGGCGAAACTGAAAGACTTTGATTAGTCCTGACCTTGATGACTGGGTGAAAACTCAAAATCTGATCTTTTTGCATTGAGTCAATACATCATCCTTAAGCGTTAGCAGGGTGCAGTGACAACAACACTCTTTAGTTGTTACTGAGAGAAGAAGACTTCAAGTTAGCCATTTTCAGTTTCAGTGAAGTGTTTAAAACTGAACTTAAAGGAAGTACAAAAATTTAAGATGCTATCATAAAGGAAAATATACGTCCTAGAACTTAGGGAGAAATGTCTACGGTTCTTTCAAGCTGCAAGAGAGCACAGGATAAGAAGAGCAGATAACATAAAGGCTGAACAGAGTAAAGCAAAGTTGCTCTGTTTTATCCTTTAGGCTTTCAACCTCAGTGTGTCATGGAACATTCTGGATTTGGAAATATTGGCAGCTGTTTTTTTTTTTTTTTACATATTGTTTTTGCGGGACTAGAGGCCTTTATTTTTCTATACTAGGCAGACAGGAAAGAGGAGCAAAGATAGGGAGAGACATTCGGCAAAGGTCGCCGGGTCCGGGACTCGAACCCAGGACAGCCACACTGAGGACTATAGCTTCTGCACATGGTTGCACGCTTAACCCCTACACCACCAGCGCCAAATATTATTGAAACCCTGTTTTCCTGCTATTATACTCCTAAGCTAAAATGAATAATGACTGCTCACAGACAGGCTAGGAAAAATATTTAAATGCTGCTCTTTTATTGTTCTTAAAAATAAATTACAATTGGCAAAACCTTTTCATAAAGCCGACAAAATTCAGATTATTGGACCTTTACTTAAAACCTTTGTATTTAAAAAAAAAAAAAAATTCTTCACTGTGTTCTTGAATATTTAACACACTTTCCTCAATACAGTGTTTCAATAAGACATAACGAATAGTCAGTCAGTCATTTTCTATCGCTTATTCCATAGTGGGTCGCGGGGAAGCTAGTGCCTATCTCCAGCAGTCTATGGGCGAGAGGCAGGGTACACCCTGGACAGGTCGCCAGTCCATCACAGGGCAACACACAAGCAACCATGAACACACACATTCATACACCTAAGGGCAATTTAGAGCAACCAGTTAACCTAACACGCATGTCTTTGGACTGTGGGAGGAAGCCGGAGAACCCGGTGAGAACCCACGCATGCACGGGGAGAACATGCAAACTCCATGCAGAAAGACCCCGGCCGGGAATTGAACCCAGGACCTTTTTGCTGCAAGGTAACAGTGCTACCAACTGCGCCACCGTGCAGCCCACACATTACGAATAGGTTCAGGAAAAACCTTTTTTTATTCCAGCGAAAAGTCAATAAATGGCAAGTACCCTAATTTCTGCAAGGCTCTGTCCTTGACAGGAATGAGGAATGCAAAGACTCTGTAGCGCATTATTGTGGTGCAAACATTAAGCTTTATAAATGTGGACTGTGAGTACTGCAAAACAGCTTGGGGTTTGGAGACTTAGATGAAATAAGGGATTAAATACAACCAGAAAAAATGGCAAAAATAGCTGCAAAATTGCTGTTAAAAGAGAGGGTACTCCACAGAAGTGCTAAAGTCCTAAATCCCGTGGGAGATTCCAAGTTTAATTTATGTGGCTGACTAAAGAAAATCAAACAGATTTAACATAGCACTCTTCTTTCTTTAAGAAAATGTATCTATTTTTAACTGGACAGCATTTTTTTACAAGGTTACTAATCGAATTCCTTTATATCCTACACATATAAAGAAGTCATATATTGACCTCTAGGGAACAAAAGTCATCGGTGACCAACATCCCCAGGGTCAGGAAAAAAATGCTTTCATCCAGCGGCAAAAGAATTGGGTGCAAAAAGGAAAAGTGAAAAACAGCAGACTTCTGTTAGGTGACAGGAAATTGTGAGCTTACCTGTTGATGAAACAACAGTGGTCAGGAGACAGTCATCCCAGCAGAGAGAGGAAATGAGAGACAAAATGACAAAAGAATTTAATCAGAGACGTGGTTCCTTAAGAAATGTCAGAAACAATTGAACATTTTGTTTTACCAAACTGGACCATATTGTACAGGCTCCTGAATCATGAAAACATTTCTTAAATTATTTAAATTTTTGGTTATCCTGTTAGAATAAGAGAAGGCTACATATTATTTGCTTTCCAAATGTGATTTGGCCTGTTGTTTTGAAATGTGAACCATGGTCTATTGGGTTTACACAAGTAATGTGAACCTATACACTGTGAACAGAGCAGTCCGGTGAGTTGAGTTGACAGTAAATCAACAATATTACAATGTTGAAATAGCAAAATTTTTTTGTAATACAACATGATGTAACATGCGGATATTAACATAACATTAGGATTGGTTTTCATCTCTTGTTTTAGGGATGTTGGAATATAGGTGCAATCAAATAACTAGGAGAGCATAAAAATAACCTGAAATCTTTATCAAAAGCTCCGTCCAGTATTTTACATGGTTTCCTAGTCTTTCCTCAAATTTTAGCAATTAGATATTATTCATAATTTTTACTCAGTCAGTAGCTTTTCAAGGTAATATCTAGAACATGTAAGATTTGCAGTGCCTCAATGAAAATGGCCACTTTGTTTCTTGGCCCTGCAACCAATTCATCACCAGCTGAACAATGGATAAAACTAATTTTGCTCTCAGCGATGAACCTGGACATGACAAAGAGCTGTAAATGATATAAAGCTCTTCTTTCTCATTCAGGTCACATTCAGGGATTCTCAATAGAGCCCAGAAAGAAAAAAAAGGGAAGAGAAAAACAATCCCCCTAAGACACTACGTGGGGGTTTGGGGCTAACTGCTGGGACTCCAAACAGTGTTGACACCCCAGTCTTGATTAGTTGGTTTTGGTGACTGGAGCATCATGCACTGGGAACAGCTGTTGTGTTTATGTTCATTACTTTTTGAAAAATAAATGAATTATGCTGTTTAAATGACTTGCTGATCTCTCCTGGATTCTAGAGCAGACCAAGTGATAATCCACTCCGCCTTTTCCGTTTCTTCTTACTCTTTTCCTTTGTTTACACTAAGCTGTGCCCCCAAGAGAAGGATAAATAGGGTTTAGAGGAGGGTTGCTGAGTCTGATGTCATATACACAGCCATATACACAGGGAATATGCATGTGCACACACTTGAATGCACATTCATCAAAAAGTATAACAGTGAATCATTTAGATGAGTTTAGATGAGCATAGTTTAGATGAAGAAATTTTATTTTTACCCAAATTTTGGTCCTAAATAGGTTATAAAACATTCTTTTTGTAGAGATTTTAGATGCACCAGTTCAAGTAATTTTCCTAAACAACCTTCCTAGCAGCACACCTCAGCTTTTTTCTCTATTCCAAATGGTCCCCATGTACAATGCCCTGCAAAAGCATCTGTACCCCTTCGAGTTTTCACATGTTGTTATGATAAAAAACACAGATTTTATGAGATGGACCAACACAAAGTGAAAGTTTTTTTTTCAAACAAATATCAGAAAGTGTGGCTCACATTTGCATTCAGCCCACTTTAGTCTGACACCACAAAATAAAATTTAGTACAGTCAATTAACATCAAAAGTCACCTAATTAGATGGACTTAAGTTACTACAAAATGGGACTTTGTTTTCAATACTCTTAAATCTGATACCCCTAAGTAAACATCCACCTCATGAGACAGTACGTTAGACAATATCAGGTTCATAAGAATTAGACAAGAAACTTATTTTTAGCAATATTGTGGGGAAAATTCAGAATCCACAATTTTTATTTGCATGAACAGTGTTTGGTTCAACAACATAGCTTTTTTTAAGAATCTGTCAGCTCCACAAGCCACACGAAAGCAATGCAGCAAATCAGGACATACTCCCTTACCAGCTTCAAAGTGAGAGTCTTGTAACAAGATACAACAGGATTTAAATATTAAATCATTCTTCCATACATCTTACACATAGAAGTCACATGCATTTACTTTTACCGGTCTGTCTTTTACTGACTCTGCCAATTAAAAAGGTTAAACTTGTAAGAAAACAAAAAGACCATCAGTCAGAAACTATTTGACTGGGACTGTTTCTGGTCATGTGTATTCATACTGTCATGTCTGTTCTTGTCTCATCAGACTGGGTGGAGAAGTAGACATACACCCTGCCCAAAGCAGAAAAAAGAAAAACAGCCCTCATTAAGAACCCTCACTAGGTTGAACCGCAGGGCGACAGGCTCAAATGTAATGTAGCATTCTTGCTTAAACATGGCTTTGAACCTAAGGCATGTTAAAAGCTGTCAAAACTTGTAAATCAACATTGACATCAAAAAGTAGCCTCTTGCACACTTGTACAACCTTTAGTAGCTAGCTTGCATTTTGCTTAAAAAAGCTATTTGTTTAACATATTTGAGATTCAGTTTCAATTCAGTTTATTTATATAGCGCCAATTCACAACACATGTCGTCTCAAGGCACTTCACAAAAGTCAGGTACATGCATTACAATTAATCCGAATCATTGAACAGTGCAGTCAGATTCTGTTATTTATTCAAATTGGATAAAAAGTTTGTCTATCTAAGGAAACCCAGCAGATGCATCCAGTCAGTGACTTGCAGCATTCGCTCCTCCCGGATGAGCATGTAGAGACAGTGGGACAGTCACTGGCGTTGACTTTGCAGCAATCCCTCATACTGAGCATGCATGTAGCGACAGTGGGGAGGAAAAACTCCTTTTTAACAGGAAGAAACCTCCAGCAGAACCAGGCTCAGTGTGAGCGGCCATCTGCCACGACTGACTGGGTTGTGTTGTGTTGTTGTGGAACAATTAGTTTGGTTAAGCTATGAATACTTTTAATCAAAATTACTAACACATGGCTCCACCTGATTATTTAGAAATGATAGCAAAACAGCTCTCAGTCTCAGTCAGTTATTGTTTTATGAATACCTGCCTGGTGAGGTGTAGTATTATAGAACAATAGATGGAGTGAATTTACACACATTCTCAAACAGCAAAGAAAAGCTGAAGAGCTGTTTAGCAACCCCTCTAAGTCCAACAGGTACCTTTAGTACAATTTATAGAAATTAGTTATTGTGTGTATGAGCATTGTCGACGTGCTACGGCTGATCGCAATGAGAACAGAACGTGCCGTGTAGTAAACACAGCAGAACTAATGGTGGCTACCGTCTTAGCATTAACAGAGCTTTAGCATTAGCAGTTTGGGTTACGTTCAAGTGCATGTCCTCCCCAGTAAGGCCTGTAGAGAGCAGAGGGCAAAGAGAAAGAACACTGCTGCATGTCAGAGTTTTGTTGCTTTATGATGTCATGGGGATTCCAGCCGTGAAACCTCTCCTTCCTGGGAGCTGTCCTGAGAATAGATTAATGTAGTGCATTCTAGGAATCTGAGTTTTTATCAGTCTCATGTTTTCTGTGTGCAGTACAGTTCTTGTTCTCCATCCATGACTGGGCCCCACAGGAGGTACACAGCAGCAAGCAAATTAGCTAATGCATATCACCTTGTTTTTTTGTATCATAATACTTATTCAGTTTATAAAATATTAGACACATAGTTGCACCTGAAATTATTTTAGCCTCATGTAAGATTTACAAGCAAAATACAAAATTACTAAGATGTCTGGAATAAACACATTAAACTGGAACACGATGGATATTACAAGGGTGTAATCCAAATACAAAATCCCACTTTCAGTGACTACTCTCAGAGCAATAAATATAACTCTTCATAAGATCACACTTTCAAATCATGCGTGATCTCCAGCACACCCGATGCAACCCATCAAAGACTTCATTTGCTGCATCAAGTGTATCTGAGATAGAACACCTAAGACACCTGGACTGTTGACAGTACAAAGCAACCCCAATTTAAAAAAAAAAATCTTGCCTACATGGTGCATCTGGGGTTATCTTGCACTGGAAACCTGCAGCATGTTGATGGTATGAAGGATTTAATAAAGTATTAAGCAATCCCAGGCTAAATATAAATGCTGTCTGCAAGGAAGCATATTTGGACCTTTAAACTGGACAGGAATCCCATGCATATGTCAAAGTCCACTAAGGCTTGGTTTCGGGAGATGTCCTAGAAAATACTGGAGCAGTTGCTTTAAAAAAGTGGTTGCATCAGACAAGCTCAAGAATTTCATTGAGCTGAAGCGCTTTGCCCCAAGGAGATTCCTAAGGAACCCTTCCAAAAGGTGGTGTCTGACTGTGAACCATGTGTGCAGCAGCTCATAACAGCACAAGGGGTTTCTATGAAAGACTAAAGATGTTTGTCATGAAGGGGTAGAAAAATTTAGCTACTGTAGTAGGTAATAAAAGGGGGATTTTGTGTTCAATTTGGAGAAATCACTTTTAATATTACTTATGTTGAGCTATTTAACTTGTTCTTGTTTTATTTATTTGTTGCTTACAGTCCCTAGTTTGTATATTTTACCAATAAACCTAGTTTGCTGTCAGGGTTGAATAATTTTATGTGCAACTGTAGGTAAAGAAAACAAAAGCTGCAGGCTCAATAGACTGGGAAGAACTGTAAGGCAAAAACACCTAAAAGGCACTAGACTAGAATTCAACAAGAATGTGACTATTTTTTACTTTCTAAAAACACAAAGTGGAAATCATCAAAAATGACCTTAGCTATGAGTAAATCTCCATCTCCAGGTACCACAATAAACCCACATCTACATTATTATTAAACATGGTATGGTATTAATATTTTTAGACAAACATTTAGTTCTAGGATTACATTAGAAACACGTTCCAGCAGATACAGACAAGTCAGCTGCAATTAAAAGTACATTTGCTGATCTCAGCGCTGTGCAAAGGAACTGATTTAATTGATACTGCTTATAAGCAAAACTTTTGTTCTAACGAAAGCAGAAGAATACGTTTCTTGTTTTCTTTTGTCACCATTTTTTCTTTGTTCTATACATTGCATTAAGAAACTAAAAGTAAAAAAAAAACATGCTAAAATGCAATTGGGCAAGCATGAGAAGCAGGTGATAGCCCCCAGGATGCATATAGCAATTAAACTTTATAACAAGATGATAATGTTTGGTCACTTGTTCAAAGTTGAAAGATAATATATAGAATATTGCAAAATAATTTTTTTTAATGTGACAAACAGCAAGACATTTGAGTAGATTCAAAGTTTTCCAGCTTTGCTGCCTTACAAAAAGTTTTTTATAGTTATGCAGGTCTCACATTATGATGGAGCCTGCAGCTTAGTGTCTTTGGAATACATTTGTACTCAAGCTTTCAACAGGGCAGTAAAACTAAATGAAACTATGTCTTTCATTAAATAATGATTCCCATAATGATGTTTTAAAACATCTGTTGCATTTCCTCATCAAGCTGAAAGTGGGAGTTGAGTTTTGAGTGTAATCAATAGCTTTCTAATTAGGAATCATCTAGGGGACAGCTGTTAGTCACTTAAAAGGAAAATGGAATATAGCCACCAGATGCTTCAGTAAATGTGTATGGGTTTTTTGGGAGTTTAATTGTGCATGTGCGTATTGTATTCAACTTTTATCTTTTGTTTGTTGGTGCGTTGCTTTGATTTTCTGCAAGTAATTTTGTTTGTTTTTAGGTTTGAGGTAAAACCATTCTCTGTTATACAGGCTTCAGGGAATAACAGACGGGACAGGTCTTTCTGTTCTGTTTGGGGATCGGTTGAAAAAGAGACACCCGTGTGTGCGCTGTTGTCTACTGCTCTCCAATTTGTTCAGGTTTATGTTTATTCTAATGTGGGTCATCCAACATATCAGCTCTATACTGTCCAATGATCACTAGTCACTCTTGGAGCTTTGCCTATCTGGAGACTTACTGGTGCAGTTCAGTAATAATGGACAAAGTTTTCCAATTCCACCTGTCTGGAGGAAGTGACACAGACCCCTGGGTCAAGAACAGGTGCTGGTCAAAGATTAGACTTAAAAGACTCTTTTACCTTTGTTCAGTCTATCAGTGAAGCCACCCAATAACGTAAACACACATTAGACTTGCACATTATTATTTCCTGCACATTATCAGATCTTAATCCTGAGATTCATAGTGCTGTCTTTTCTGATCATATGCCTAATTTATTTGAATTTATTTGTGTTCTGTAAGCTGTGAAACTGTGTGCTTTTGCTCGACTCTGGCGTTGTTTTAACTCTGCTAATACTGTGCAGTTTTCAGCCGTCTTTGGAGAAGTGCAATCTCAACCCTCAGGATCTTCCAATACTGAGTTACTTTCTCACTTTGACTCAGTTAGTCAATCTCTCCTGGATACTGTTGCTCCCAAGAGGTTAAAACGCCCAAAGCCCAAATCAGACCCTTGGTTAAATGACAACACTTGATTCTTCAGAAGGGAGTGCTGGAGGATAGAAATGAAGTGGAAAAAATACAGACTTCGAGTCTGATTTAAAATGCTAAAGGAAAAATGGATGGATTTGTTATCAGAAAGCAGTAAAGGCTGCTAAAACAAATATATTTTTCTGGGATTACTGCTCCCAACTTGCATGACCCTGCTGTTCTTTATAACACACTAAATCTTTGCAACAATTTTCCTAACTTCTTTGTGGAAAACGTTCTTAGTATTAGATCTCTGATTTTACTGCCTTCTGATAACCCATCTACACTAGTGTACCGTTCAGGTTGGCTTGACCAATTCCACCCTGTCTTTCTCTCTGGTCTAGAGACGTTTGTGCCTAGTACCAAACTATGTGGCTCTCCATGTGACATTGTTCCTTAACTGCTAAGAGATTGTTCCCTTTTATTCTTGTCTTAATTAATAACAGTCTGACATTGGGCCAGGTACCAAAGGACTTTAAGCATGCAACTGTTCATCCTCTGCTGTAGAAACCTAGGCTAAGCTCAGCTATCTTAGCCAATTTTAGACCTGTCTCTATGTTGACTTTCTGAGTAAAATACTGGAAAAGAATGTTTACTCCCAACCGAAAGACCTCCTTTAAGTCTCTTAATGGTCAACCTGCTACAACTCTATGCACCAGCTTTTAGCTTATTGTTGTGGAGCTGGAGTTGAACAAGCCATCAAACACCTGCTTCAACAAATCCACTGTCATCTGGATAAAGCCAGCAGCACTGTGAGGATCAAGTTATTTGATTTCTCCAGTGCATCTAATCCAATACAACCTGATTTGCTTTGTCAGAAACTCCAGAAGACTCAGGTGGAGGCCTCAACAATCTCCTGAATCAAACACTACCTGACAAACAGACCACAGTTTGTGAGACTGAAGCCTTGTGTGTCTAACCGGGTAGTTAGCAGCACAGGAGCACAACAGGGGACTGTACTCTCACCATTCCTTTTCACTCTGTACACCTCAGACCTCCTGTACAAGACACACTCCTGTCATCTTCAGAAATACTCAGATGATTCTGTAGTCATGGGGTGGATCAGAGATGGACAATAAGCTGAGTACAGGGAGCTGGTGGACTGCTTTGTGGCATGGTGTGGAAACAATAATCTCATCTTGAACGTGAATAAAACAAAGGAGATGACTGTAGATTTCAAGAGAAATATGAATACGTCAAAAACTATTTCCATCATGGGAGAAGAAGTGGAGGGGGTGGCGGAGTATAAATACATTGGTGTTCATCTGGACAACAGACTAGAGTGGAGATGCAACTGTGAACTCGTCTACAAGAAGAGACAGAGCAGACTGTACTTCTTGAGGAAGCTTAGGACCTTTGTTGTTTGCAGCAAGATGCTGCATATCTTCTATAAGTCTGTTGTGGAGAGTGTGATCTCTTCTGCCATCATCTGCTGGGGAGCAGCATCAGACCCAGGGACTCAAAAAAACTCAACAATAAACAAGGCTTGCTCTGTTCTGGGGACTCCTGGAACCTTTGGAGGTCATTGTGCAAAGAAGGATTATTCATATAATGAAGAACATTATGGAGAACCCTGAGCATCCTCTTCATGAGACTGTCCTACAACAACAGAGTGTCTTCAGTCAGAGGCTTCTTCAGATCTGCTGTAAGACCGACCGCTACAGGAGATCCTACCTGCCCACAGCCATCAGCATCTGCCACGGCTCTTTGAAGAAACCTGCCTAATATGAGCTACAGCAACATTTAGATAAAACATAAGGAAAACAAAATCTACAATTAAAATATTTTGAGTATCCAATGCACATTTAAAACCTGAGCAAATTGTGGGTAATCGTCGTTACCCAGGAACAAATGTTTTCTGTATAAAATCCTCATGACTGTGACTAAAGATGCCTTTAACTTTATCGTAAAGGAGCACTTTTCATCTCTTGGACTTGAGTTTGGTGTACAGTTGGCAGCACTGGAAGAATTTTTATTCATAATTGCACTGATTAATGTGCACATAAACTGCCAATATCTAAGCTTAGCTGCAGATAATCTGTTTAATTAAAGATCTGTTGTTCTGCATTAAGAATCCGATCATTTAAATGGCATGGTAGATATTCCACTTTTCAGCAAAGGCAATCTGTTCATAATACATAGTTTTATGGCTCTCAAACTGAGAGACACACATGGAAATTTTGGAAATCTTAAAGATGACAAAAATTTCACATGGCTTCCCCTTTGTTTTGCCTGTAGCTGAATCTTTTAATTTCCCCTCATTTAACTACTTATAATGGTTTGAATGAGTCAATTAATCCAATGATTCATGTCCTCCTGTCTGCCAGCATCAAATGCAGCATCATTGCTTCTCATTATCGCCAGTGATGACACTGGAAGCTATTACATAGCAGCCACCTAATATAGCCAAGGTTTGTGTAGTTATAAGCCTTATAATTTATTAAAAAATAGTAAAGATGTTTTCAGAAACCTTTTAGGTAAGACATAGAGAACACGTTAAATTGCAGCAAATTACCTATACATTGTACTTAAAACTTAATTACACTGCCTTGTGTCAATATGTTGAACAAAACTCTGAATCCCAAACCATGCTCCTTGTTGTATACACGTTGAAAAAAGAAAACAAAACACACTTATATACTAAAGTGCAAAAATATAATCATACGAATCAGTGTTTACTGTATTTGAATATATGCGTTTATATGAATGGGTGACTGACAGTTTAAAAGTATCTGAAACAACCAGTAACTAAACGATTGTTTTACTCTTTCTCCATAAAAATACTCATCACAAGATTTGTTGTAGGTGCTTTCCTTTGTGATTCCAAGCTTCAGAGAGGTAATTAGTGTCTGCAGTGCTGTCTGTGAAAACAGGATTCAGATGGCAAAATCACATAATAGAACACACCACGAATCCTCACCATGATGTTTTTTTTCTTGTACATTTATTCTTTCTCATCTAACAAAGACTGAATTTGACTACTACTGTGGCCTCAAGTTATTATTTAGATTTACAGCTATAACTGTACAGGTTCCAATGTCTGAATGTTTAAGTTGTTTAAATAAAACAGTTACAAGCCAAGGTACTCAGCCCAAACAAATGATGAATGTTTTAGGATTAAATTTTCTTTTAGCCATGCTCAGCCTTACAGAGTGTTAACAGTGGTGGGCAATTTACACTGGAGTCTATATGCCTCTGTGACGTGTTTCTAAAGACCATCTAGTCCTGAAACTAAACTTCTAAACTTTGTTGGTGCTGACTGCAAATT